>QXTE01000236.1:538485-721325 GCA_003942145.1 Platysternon megacephalum | reverse complement strand
AGATGTCCGATCCTTTCAGCCTGCTTGGACAGACGCATTTGGATTTATTGAAAAGAAGGGCCGTGCTATTTGTTATGAAAGTGTTGTTTGTCGCACATCAAGTTTTCGATGACATTTTGAAACGAAGCACGAGAAAACCTTTCTTGACGAAGCAGACAAGAATGAATCAATCAAAAAGGCAGTAGCAGCCTATGAGAAGCAAAGCAGTGTTTTTAAAAGCTTAAGTGTAAGTAAAAATCAAGCTACAGAAGGAAGTTACAAGATTGCACAGTGCATTGCAAAAAACGGAAAGCCGTTTACAGATGGGGAATATATAAAAGAAGTTTTTCTCAGCAGTTCAGAGATTTTGTTCAATGATTTGCCAAATAAAGATACAATCATATCTAGAATAAAAGAACTGCCCATCTCTGCCAGAACAGTTGAGAGACGCATAAGTGAAATGGCAGAAAACATTAAGGAAAAGCAGACGACTGCATTGAAAGACACAGCAGTGTTTAGTGTTGCAGTTGATGAGAGCGTGGATATAAACGACGTTCCACGTTTGGCAGTTGTTGCAAGATATTGTGCTTCCGATGAAATCCAAGAGGAACTTTGTTGCCTAAAACCNAAACTACCCCGAACTGGATGATGACAAATGGCTGTGTAAGCTCATGTTTCTAACTGACATCACCGCTCACCTAAATGAACTCAACCTCTGTCTCCAGGGTGCAGGGCAAACAGTTCTGGATCTTTATGAAGCCTGGAAAGCATTTGTTGTGAAACTAGCAGTTTTTTCCAGGGATATTCAAACTTCTACTTTCCGCTACTTCCAACTCATAAAAGAGCTATCGACACGTTGCACTGTCAATGTCGATGAGATTGGAAAGTACATGCAAGAACTGGAATCAGAATTTTCTGACAGATTTCAAGATTTCCAGCGATTTGGCCCAATGCTTTCTTTTCTAATTAAACCTGAAAAGTTCAATGAAAGCGACTTGGATTTGTCTGTATTTCAGTGGATGGGTGTTGAAGATTTCGAAATGCAGCTCATTCAGTTAAAAAGCTCAGAATTGTGGACATCAAAGTTTGTGGATCTGCGGAGCGCACTTGAAGCCACCAAGAGAGATCATGGGGCCTCTATTCTGACCTGCTGGACGTCCCTGCCAGTGAAATTTAACTGTTTGAAGAAAATTGCGTTTGCAATGCTTTCAGCATTTGGATCCACATACCTGTGTGAACAGGTATTTTCACACATGAAATCTGTCCTCTGTCCCTCTCGGAGCCGGTTAACAAGTGATCACTCAGAAGCCTGTGTGCAACTTAAAGTATCCAAATACGTGCCAGACATTGGAAAACTCAGCAAGGAAAAGCAAGGGCAAGGATCACACTAAACTGATAAGATCTGCATTTTAATTTAATTTTAAATAAAGCTTCTGAAACATTTTGAAAACCTTGTTTACTTTACATATAACAGTAGTTTGGTTATATATTATAGACTTATAAAGAGACCTTCTAAAAAACGTTAAAATGTATTACCGGCACGTGAAGCCTTAAATTAGAGTGTATAAATGAAGACTCGGCACACCACTGCTGAAAGGTTGCCGACCCCTGATGTAAGTAATAGACTGAGATTGTACCACTGTAAAAATGGGAGCTATGGGTTGGTTCAGCATTTGTGAAAATCAGGCCACTTATTTAGGTGCCCGAATATGCATTTATAAGCCCCTAACTGTAGGCATCCATTTTTTTAAAAACTTGGCCTAAACCCATCCTCACAAAAATAGCTCTATGAGGAAAGCTCCTATAGGCAACTTAGCACCAGGTACTAACGAAGTCCAGAGGACTCCTCAGAACAAAGTGGCTTCAGGGGCCCAGCATTCTTAATTTAGTTCATTTTCAGATATATCATATTGGGTTACTTTGTTTTAGTCCCACTTCTGTGCTGCAGTGGGTTCAAGTGAAATAAAAGCTACAGGAAGTCTGCTCTGGTGTGCACTGCATGCTGCTACTGCAGAGAGAAGCATTTTAGTAAATCTCTCTGTTCATCCAGTTCACAGAATGGAAGAGGACACAGAGTAGAAGAGGACACGAAGAGTGGTATTGGAGAGATGGAAAACACAGTGGTTACGGGTGGGCCTGCAAATAGCAAGCTGCTCCTCCCTCCTCCCCTGATCCTCCTCTATAGGTTGATCATGTTTTGAGAGAGAAAAAGTGAGACACTGTGGTTGAGGGCAGGGATGGCACAGGGAACTACTTTGGTGGGGAATGAGGGAGGTTGGTGGAGAAGTGGGAAGAAAAAGGGGTATCTTCTTTCCTCTCCATCTTCCTTCCCCTTGCAGAATACAAAGCTGGGACACTTCACAATAAAGGTCAGGGTGGGAGAAAGTGTTTGTCCCTCTTTCCACTCCTTTACTTTTCTCTCATACTTTTACCTCTTTCCCTTCATCTTAGCTCTGCCCCACTTTGTCTCTTAATTGTTTCTGTAGGTCCTCCCCGCCCCCCACTGATCACCAATTGACTCCATTTGCCCCTACTAACCCATCCTGTTCTCTTCTCACCTTAGAGTCTTCCCAAACTGCTTCAGTTCCCTCCAACCTAATCGCCATCTGCTCAAAAACATCCCCAAATTTATATACCTATACGCTAAGCTCAGATCCCCTCTTCTCCTGTCTACAGCTCAGAACTACCCACACAGCTCTGAAACTTTTCCTACCTGACATCCCCAGGCTCAGCTTGCCAACACAGTGTGAAGGGAGCAGAGAGGGAGAACACAGAATAGAGGACGAGGGAAAAGGAGAAACAACAGAATAGATTAATAAATTAGACCTCCAGTGCCCAGTGGATCTGCAGTGCGTGTCAGGGAAATTATATCCCACTTTGTACACAGCTGCTCACATTTACAATACAATATTCTGTTGGCTTCTAAAGTATTGAATGAATGAAAACAGCAAATCAGGAGAGAGGATGTGAAATTTCACAGGGGAAGTGAAAGATACTTCCATTTTTCTGCCCTAATGGAAGCTTGAAGCTGTTGGGGTGTTTTCCCCAGTGTTGAGGCGGATGCAGGAGAATCCTGGTACACGGGGTCTTAACTCCAAATAGAGATTTTCTCTAAAGTATCAAAGTAAAGTGGATCTTAGTGTAATCCCATTTAAGGTTGAAATAATTGTTTAGCATATGATTATTTGCAGCAGATTATCAATTTGGAAAAAATATAGATACTTTCTAATGAAGGATTCTGCCTTTGCTCTCCCTTTCCATTGCAATGATAAATTTCAAACTGTTTCTAGCTGTTAGATAATATGACAGTAGTGGTCTGGGCCGTGCTTTTGTCTGACTCTTCTCTCATTTGAATCTTTGCTTGCTGCCTGAGACTTCAGAATTTTCTCCATTGGCAGTTACTTCTGAGTTCATTTCTTAGGGAGATGTGAGAGGTAATCTCAAATTTCAACCAGAGTGCAAAGATAACTCAAAATAATCATATTAATCAAATGACTTTTTTAAAAATGTGGATTAATGCCCAGCCCTAACTAGGGATTGCGGGGAGTGAAGGAAACGATCATATCCCCATTTTCACAGAGTTCTACAGAGAGCCAAATCAGTCACCACTAATGCTTTGAGATTAGCAATGCCTGGATTTAATCTTGAGTAACTGTTGAGGCTTCACCAAAACAAAACCTTGTAAAAGCTCTTGAATTTGTAGACATAAAATATATTTTTTTCTTGGTGAAGCTGATCATCTAGGAAATTTTGTAGAAAGACAGGAATCCAAGTGAAGTAAAAGGCTCTTTAGGTAGTATCTGAGTTACAGAAATTGCCTAAAACCTGAGTTTGGAGGAAGGAAATTCAGTGTGGCTGAATGCTCTTTGTTCATTCTCTGTCACCCCATTTGTTCATGTGTATATGTCTATCTACTGGCCCAATGGACACTATTTTCTAAACTGGGAAACCAACTCCCTAACTAATCCAGGGAGGTGTATCACAGAGAAGAACAGTGCTAGAATAAAACAGTGCTGGAATAAAACCGTAACTATTTCCTGGAAAGCCTCCTGCTTTCCCTCCCTATCTATGTAATTTAGGGTTTTCTTTAGATAGCAGCCTCAATATATCCAGTTGCATGAGAAACTCTTGGGTACAGGCCTGCAGATTCAAGGGTCTCTTATCTGCTGCTGTGGTTTTCAGCTCAGCCACAAGACCACATGGAGCCCAATTCCAGAGCTTTCACCATTCCAAGGAATATGTAACCTTCTGATGTTTTGAGAACTTGATGGGGGAGGGATAGCTCAGTGGTTTGAGCATTGGCCTGCTAAACCCAGGGTTGTGAGTTCAATCCTTGAGGGGGCCATTTAGGGATCTGGGGCAAAATTGGTCCTGCTAGAGAAAGTGGCAGGTGTGCCATTACATGGACAAAAAGTAAGGGGAGAGGTGCCCATTTACCATACTGCCAAGGGGTGTGTGTGTGAGCCACTCCATTAAAGTATTTAAAAATAAGAACAAAATAAGGAACTTCTTATATGAAACCATATTTACATAACATTAGGTTGCGACATTAGCCAGCATGGATTTGTAAAGAACAAATCGTGTCAAACCAATCTGATAGCTTTCTTTGATAGGATAACGAGTCTTGTGGATAAGGGAGAAGCTGTGGATGTGGTATACCTAGACTTTAGTAAGGCATTTGATACGGTCTCGCATGATATTCTTATCGATAAACTAGGCAAATACAGTTTAGATGGGGCTACTATAAGGTGGGTGCATAACTGGCTGGATAACCGTACTCAGAGAGTTGTTATTAATGGTTCCCAATCCTGCTGGAAAGGCATAACAAGTGGGGTTCCGCAGGGGTCTGTTTTGGGACCGGCTCTGTTCAATATCTTCATTAACGACTTAGATATTGGCATAGAAAGTACGCTTATTAAGTTTGCAGATGATACCAAACTGGGAGGGATTGCAACTGCTTTGGAGGACAGGGTCATAATTCAAAATGATCTGGACAAATTGGAGAAATGGTCTGAGGTAAACAGGATGAAGTTTAACAAAGACAAATGCAAAGTGCTCCACTTAGGAAGGAACAATCAGTTTCACACATACAGAATGGGAAGAGACTGTCTAGGAAGGAGTACGGCAGAAAGGGATCTAGGGGTTATAGTGGACCACAAGCTAAATATGAGTCAACAGTGTGATGCTGTTGCAAAAAAAGCAAACATGATTCTGGGATGTATTAACAGGTGTGTTGTGAGCAAGACACGAGAAGTCATTCTTCCGCTCTACTCTGCGCTGGTTAGGCCTCAACTGGAGTATTGTGTCCAGTTCTGGGCACCGCATTTCAAGAAAGATGTGGAGAAATTGGAGAGGGTCCAGAGAAGAGCAACAAGAATGATTAAAGGTCTTGAGAACATGACCTATGAAGGAAGGCTGAAAGAATTGGGTTTGTTTAGTTTGGAAAAGAGAAGACTGAGAGGGGACATGATAGCAGTTTTCAGGTATCTAAAAGGGTGTCATAAGGAGGAGGGAGAAAACTTGTTCACCTTAGCCTCTAAGGATAGAACAAGAAGCAATGGGCTTAAACTGCAGCAAGGGAGGTTTAGGTTGGACATTAGGAAAAAGTTCCTAACTGTCAGGGTGGTTAAACACTGGAATAAATTGCCTAGGGAGGTTGTGGAATCTCCATCTCTGGAGATATTTAAGAGTAGGTTAGATAAATGTCTATCAGGGATGGTCTAGACAGTATTTGGTCCTGCCATGAGGGCAGGGGACTGGACTCGATGACCTCTCGAGGTCCCTTCCAGTCCTAGAATCTATGAATCTATGAATAACATGGCACAGTCAAAGCAGAAATGCTATACTTGAGCAAGCAAAAAAACCCCAAACCCTTTCTTAAAGATGATTGTCAAAGAAAGAAACAAAATTGCGCGCCTTCTTTTTTTGCTTCTTCATGATGAAGGCTAAACAAGATTTGGGTTTGGTTTTTTTTTCTTTCCAAAAGCTCTTCCCCTCACTCTGTCTTGCCTTGTAAATATTAGGAATGTAAAATCTTGCCTTTCGAGTTTTTGCTGGAAGTTTCTTTGGAGGTTCAGAGAAGTGGATTGGGAGCTTCCCGGGCCTTTAATTAACAGGGCAGATGTAGGGTTACCAGATAGCAACTGTGAAAAAACGGAATGGGGGTGGGGGGTAATAGGCACCTATACCCTAAAAACAGGACTGTCCCTTTGAAAACAGGACATCTGGTCACCCTAGGCAGATGGGTTAAATTTTTAACTAAGATATCTTTTCTCCCAACAGTTTGTCAGAATTTGAATTAAATAGATGTTAACAAAGGAAAGATTAACTAAAAATTCCATCTGTTCATAGTTCACTGCCATGGTATTTGTGATGTCATAATGCTACTATTTCTTCAGTTCTCCATAGAGTCTTCCAGGAAAAACGGGGTAAACAAGACCTAAATTTCTAAATGTAATAAACAACTAGAATAAAAACAGTTTGGCAGGTGGGTGAGGGTGAGTCTTTCATAACTTCTTTATATATCTGAAAGAAGAAAAACAAAGAGAGAAACAAACTTATTTCTTTTCCTTTACAAGTCATCTTTAACTTCTTAGGGCTCCATCCTACAGACTCTTACTCATATGAACAATCCCACTGAAGCCAATGACAGTACTTGTTGAAGTTGGACTTCTGCAGGTGAGTAAGGTTTTGTACAATCATGCCCTTTTTTATGCACTCAATTGTGCCTATGTATTGCAGATAACAAGAGACTATCTCTGAAGTTTTAGCCTCATGATAATTAAATTAATCATATATTTTAAGTACGTCATCACCTGGCCACAGTGTGCATGTAGGAAATTAACACATCCCCATTTTTAACATAGTTAAGACATACCAATCCATAGCAGTGTACTATACATTATCACAGTATTATAGACTAGAGCAGGGGTCCCCAGCGCCGGGGGGTCTAAGTGCGCCCGCGTAGCAGTTGTCTTTTTTTTTTTTTTTTTTTTTTTTTTTTGCTCCGCCGGCAGCGCTCGGGGTTTTTGGGTTTTTTTTGGCGCCCACCAGACGAAAAAGGTTGGGGACCACTGGACTAGAGTATCAAATGAGATGTGGCTTCTTTATGCCACTCAGGTGGGGCAAAAAGGCCAGAATCTGAACACAAATGGCCAGCAGGAAATTCTCTTGGTGGCATGAAGCGGATCCAGCTGGCTTCTGTGTCATCTGCCCTCTGTCCCATCATAGGGGCATATCATAGATATGATCAGCATCAGGGGAGGGTAAGTAGTGGAGTTATGCCTATTCTCCACTGCTATAGTGTCCTTATTGGTATAACTTAAAGCAGCCATGTAGATGCTCTAACTCTCGTTGGGGTGGGACCAGCACAGACTAGCCTTTAGAATTTGGGAGCTGTAACTAGTTTTCTGGCCCTTTCATCTCCTGGGTCAAATGGAACTTGCGTGCCAGAGAGAATCTGTCAGTATTAATTTCAAATGTGACATTATTTAAATAAACTTTATTATGTTAAAAATCACCAGCTGTAAGAATACTGTATAGCCAATCACTCTCATACATCAGAAACTGAGACTGTTACCCTCTCTGCTGGTTGATATTTGTAAGATGATAGCTTAATTCAGAGTGGTGTTTCTTGGTATAGCCCAGAGGTGGGCCACATCTGGGCCGCGGGACCCTCCTGCCTGGCTCCTGAGCTCCTGGCCCTGGAGGCTAGCCCCCGGCCCCTCCCCCGCTGTTCCCCCTTCCCCACAGCCTCAGCTCACTGCGCCGCTGTCGCAATGCTCTGGGCAGCGGGGCTGCGAGCTCCTGGGGCAGCACAGCTGCAGAGCCCGGCCTGACCCAGTGCTCTGTGCTGCGCTGTGGCGTGGCTGGCTCCTGCTGGGTGGCATGGCTGCCTGTCCTGGGGCTCTGGGTGGCANGCGGTAAGGGGGCAGGGAGCAGGGGGGGTTGGATAGAGGGCAGGGGAGTTCGGGGTGGTAGTTGGGGGTGGGGGGGTGGATAGGGGTTGGGGTGGTCAGAGGGTGGGGAACAGGGGGGTTGAATGGGGGTCCCGGGGGGGCAGTCAGGAAGGAGGGGGGGGGTTGGATGGGGCGGCAGGGGGCAGGCAGGGGCAGGGGTTCAGGGGGCAGTCAGGGGATGGAGCAGGGGGGGTTGGATGGGGCAGGGGTCCTGGGGGGGCTGTCAGGAATGAGAGGAGGGGTTGGATGGGGCGGGGGTTCCAGGGGCGGTCAGGAGACAGGGAACGGGTGTGTGTGTGGATGGGACAGGAGTCCCAGAGGGGCTGTCAGGGGGCGAGAAGTGTGGGGGGGTGTCAGATAGGGGGCGGGCCGGGCCACACCTGGCTGTTTGGGGAGGCACAGCCTCCCCTAACCAGCCCTCCATACAATTTTGGAAATCCGATGCAGCCCTTAGGCCAAAAAGTTTGCCTCCCCCTGGTATAGCTTGTTGTTTTTTGGCCAAAGTTGCTGATTTAGGAAGTGATAACATTTTAGCTGCTTATCTGTGACCAGCAGCTTTACAGAGGAATACTAATGAATCTGTCATGAAGTAGTTTCCAAATACTGCCAGAAATAAACTTCTGTAACAAACTTGGTCGGTCTCCATGTCAAACCAAGCTTTGTGCAACTGTAAAACTGAGCTTTGTGCAGTGAGCTTGACTTGCTACTTGGTAATCAGGCCGTGCTCTTTCTGCTTCATATGTCACTGCTAACCATCATCAATCATAAAGACTCTGGAATTGGAAATTAACCTGCAGTTTTGCTCAGTTGTGTAAGGCATAATAAAATACAGTTTCTCTGTATCCTACTTTAGCCTGTTTGTTTTAATAATTGTGATTATTAGTGGCACATTTATCCTTTCTTGTATCTATCAAGATAAAACATTGATAGTGCAAGATTTTTTTTTCTTGTAGCTGAAAGTTAATGTAAGTCTGTGTTCTTCTCTAAAGTATATTGACTACATACTGTTTTAAAACTCCTTGTGCTTGATAGACTTTGCTCCTATGTTTGTTTTTTTATTTTTCAGTTCTCTTCTCCCAGCACCTCAGACCTAAAATTAGATACCTCTGTTTTTTGTGTACTGGAAGTATTATTTTCTTTTTTTATTCTTTCCTGTTGTAAAGCACTAACTAATTTAGACAATGCATATGTAAGAAAATAGAGATTTTTAACTAGAATCTGATTGAGGGGTATATCTCCATTGATAGAATGTCACATTGATAGACTATTACCATTGGTAGAATGGTATTTCTGTTTAATTTAGCTTTTCCTGGCTCATATGCCTCTGGCATGCCATTAGGGTGGTTTAAAAGTTATTGTAAAAAACACCACAAGTAGTTCACTGGGTGCATGGAAGTGGTATTCCATCTGTTTGGTTACTTGCATACTTCTAGAAATGGCTGGTTTCAGACAGGAGTTTTAATTTTGGGGTTCTGGTATTCAATTTAGCATGCAGTTTTTTAGCCTCATGTGATTTCAGTTGTCAGAGTAATCATTCAGATGTGATGAAAGATGCCTGTGGATCCTAGGTGAAGTCATTGCATAGGAATGAGGCAAATTAGACCTTTCACCCCTATAAAGGCTGGGCTTTTGCATAGTTGGGGCAAAAATATTTTACATTAATACTTTCAAAGGTATCTGTTTGCACAGATTTAGGTAACTTAAAAAAAATGGGATTAGGAAGAAATTTCTTATAGGGAGATAATTGTACAATTGGGGTTTTTTACACTCTCTGTAATGCATCTGGTACTAGGCATGGTCAAAGAGAAGATAACAGATTAGATGGCCACCGATCTGATGCAGTACGTCCTTTCCCATTAATGGTTTTGTTTTTTTAATTTGACTTTTTTTGTTGTTGTAAAAAGCCAAATCTATTGCAAGTCTGGTGTAGATACTACCTTTCTCAACGTCTGTTGCTGAATAATATCTTCTAATACTTCCCTGTTGGGAAGAGGGTTGAAAAACAGTTGAGATACCTTATGGGCAACTTTTCTGACCCATTCCCTTCCAAAAGTCAGACTTTAACCGGAACCCTGTGTGCTTCATAAATCTGTATGACCCCTTCAAAGCTTGTTGCTTTCACCAATAGAAGTTGGTCCAGTAAAAGATATTACCTCACCCACCTTCAGGTATATTGAGATCTGGCTAATTATGAGGTCTCATGCAGTAGCTAGCAGTTGTTGACTTTTCATTTTTAAACTGTGAAGAGTTGTGTGGTAATTGAGTTTGTTTAATATCCTGTTTTTTAAAAAAAGAAATGCTTTTTTGATTGAAGACTTTTAAAGTACAGTCTTTGATTTTGCAGCTTTCAATGTGAAGTGTCAGAAAAGCAACATCTGAAACTTGCTGGGACAAAGAAGACTCATTTGTTACCTATCACTATTTGGTAAGTTTATAGATTTTATCTAGACAAGTTTTGCTGCTGGTTTCCACAGCTATGATTGATTAGTCTGTTCATGAAATAAAAGAGGCAAACTAAGGTCAACGTCCTAAGACGTTTGTAGGATCCAGTAGTTGTTTTTGCAGCTGTGGAACTTACCACAGAATTGTGCTCCAGAATCTTTCACTTAAAAAAGTTTTCTAGCCCTTTTGGTTGTGAAAAAAAACCTTCCAAATGTGAACCAGTATAGTTTTCCTGAGTGTGTATTAACAGAGAAATCTAAGATGGCAACATAAATGTCAGTAGTGCTAACCACTTCACTGCTGAACAGTTTTGCAGAATCATTCAGCAAATTTTAGATGCAGTGGTAGACAACAGGGAGAGGGAAACTGGAAATTCAAGCCCCTCTCAAAAATATTTTCAAGTCATCTCTGCCCTCATGGTGGAGGGTAAAAGATTTATCCTCTGCCCAGTGTCAGCTGTGTCACCTGCCTCTTAGGCCATGTCTACACTACCACTTATGGTGACAAAACTTATGTTGCTCATCGGTGTGGAAAAACCCCCCACCCCCCTGAGTGACATAAGTTTTGCCGGCATAAGGGGTAGTGTGCACAACGCTATGTCGGCGGGAGAGGTTTTCATCGGTTCAGCTGTGCCATTGTAAGCTTGCTAGTGTAGACATGGCATTAGATAAAAAACCCAAACCATCTCCTGGAGTGCTTAATGCCCCCATCTTGCCACTTTTTTTTAATCAAAACCTTCAGTTTCCTACCATCTTGCTCTTTCAGCCAGGACATGCGGATGGAGAAGGTAACAGGAGAAACATAAACACCTTACTTTGTCAGAAATTAACAGAAATATAGCTACAGTAGAAAGGATAGCCCCATACTTTGAAAACTTTATAGCAGAACTGGTGAGCCACAGAATGAAGTTTTATTTTTAAGAACAAAGATTACTAGCAACCAGCTGTCTAGGAATAGGGATTTGAACTTGAGAGTCAGGTTTTCTTGAACAGTCAGGACCTAAACTGTATTTGAGAATTTTCATCTGATTTGGGGAAAATGTTATTAACCCACAGTAAACCACTGGAGATTTGCTAGCTGTAGTTAAACCAGACTGGAACTTTTACTCCATTCAACTACTAATCAGGGAAGATTAACTCAGGTCCTGTGTGAGAGAGAATGGATTTCTTTGGACAGTTTGTGCTAATCTCATTTTGTATTGAATTGCCCTGGAATGTGGCATGATGTATGGATTGACATCAGTGAAATCCAACAAAGCTGTCTGTTAAGAAAAGACTAAAGTTCACAGAAACAAGGTTTCATTTTCAGAGTATTGCTGATCATTTTTACAGCCAAATCTTTTTCAGCTATTTATTTTACAGTTCAGGATCCTACTTCTAGTCTATAAGAAATATGTTGCTTGTTTCCAGGCATATGACACCTTATTGAAAACTGCTCACTCTTTAATTCATCTGTTCTTTAGCGGTGAGAACTGCTAAATCAATTCGGATCATAGTGATTTTCTGATCATAGTGATTGAACACCAAAATGGGTTTCTGTAGCCCAGATCTGTAAACAAGTTGTGTTCAGATTTTTCAGCCAGAGGGTCAATCATATTAATTCAGAAAGGTCAAGGTACCACAGTCAATACTTTTAGACAGATTCTCTGGCCCACTTTTCTCCATTTGCATCCCTCAGACGGTACAAAGGAAGCTGACCTCCCCCTTCTGCCCCCCAAGTTTTTTACTGGTGATTCACCTAATGTGATGGCGTTCCCAGAGGGTGTAATGCCCGCATATTTGTTTCCCTCTTTGTCTCTTGGGGACTGTCGCAGGGCAGGTGCGCCCCATCCCCTTTTGGGATGGGGTAAGAGGAGTTGTCGTCCCGCGGCTAAGTCTGCGTGATCACTCTGGGTCTCAGGGTAGTCTGGCCTAACAGCCAAAGTGAATATGGTTGCCCTCTCCTTCCGGGCAGTGTGACCCAATGGCCAAAGTCTAGATGGTTGCCCTAAGGTGCGGGCTGCGTGGCCAAATGGCCAGAGTCTATATATAAGGCTACAGTTTAGTCATGGGTATTTTTAGTAAAAGTCATGGACAGGTCATGGGCAATAAACAAAAATTCACGGCCCGTGACCTGTCCATGACTTATACTAGGAATACCTGTGATTAAATCTTGGGGGGGAGGGGGGAGGGACCGCTGCTGGGGGCAGGGCATTCAGGGGGGCGCTGCTAAGGGGGGCCAGGGGATTGCTGCTGGGGGTGGGGCACCCGGGGCCAGTGGCACCAGGTGCTGGGGATCGTGTACCGCGGCTGCTCCAACTGACCGGGGACTGCTGCCGAGGCCAGCCTCCCTATCGGGGTAGGGTGGCCTTCTGGCCGGAGTCAATATCTCTTTGTGGCCTAGCAGCCAAAGTCAATATGGCTGCCCTCTTCAGCAGGGCTGAGTGGCCTAGTGCCCTGTTGGGGGAGTGGGCCACCACTTGGGGGTGGTGGTGGCTAGGGTAGGGGGATCTGGGCCATCCCTGCTCCATGGGCCCTGGCAGCGGGGAATATGACCAAAGCACTCTGATGCCACCTGGCACAATGACTAGTCCCCCTGAACTACTTCCTACCTTGCCCCTGGTCCAGATGTTGCCAGGGTCTGTGGGCTCCTGAGCCTGTGCAGCTCTCAGCAACTCTGACACGCTTTGGGCATCCGCCTGGGTTTTGGCACCTCCGGCATCTGCCGCCAGGGGCCTCGGCAGTTCTTGGGCTAGAGCCTGCAATGTGCATCCTCCCCTCTCAGCAGTCCACCCGGAATGAGCTGGGCTGCTCCCTTTTATACCTGTTCTCCAGCCGGAGCATGCCCAGCAGAGCTGAGGGGGCGTGGCCTTCTTGTCCCAAAGGGAGGAGTTAACCCCTGCAGTACCAGTGCGGGGCAGGCATGCTCAGTCACAGGGACCATAGCCAGCTGTTATAAATTAGAACAGATCCCAGGCTGCTCTGACTTGTGCCAGAACTGAGGCAAAAAATCAGGACGTTGTTTCTCAGCATCTCTTTTTCTCTTTCCGTGTGCTGCCCTGCTTAACTGTAGTTTGTGTTGGGAAGGTGGAGCCATCCTTTGCTAGTAGCTCCCATAGGATCAGTCAGAACTATCCTGCTCTCTCTGGGGCACTCACAGATTGGGAAGATTTAGGCAATGGAACGCCAGACATACTCTCCTGCAGTGCAGCTGGTGGCCTTCAGGGAAGCTGATGAGCAGCTGCAGCAGGGAAGGAACAGCAGTCTCCAGTGCTTTCAACTCACATGCACCAGAGCTGCTGCTGGGGTTATATGGGAAGCAGTGAGAGACAGTTAAGGAGGTGGTGCCACCATCCTCCTCTCCATAGAGGCTGATTCAAACACTGTAGGTCAAAAATCACAGGACACAGCTCAGTTGCTTTCAAATACATATTTTCTTCTGAACTTCTTCTGGGTAACGATTTAGAGTCACGAGGGCCAAATGTAGGACACCACTACTGTAGACTGCATGGTGACTAATTGCCTTCTATGAAGAGATAACTGGCTCTGTGGATGAGGGGAAAGCAGTGGACGTGTTATTCCTTGACTTTAGCAAAGCTTTTGATACAGTCTCCCACAGTATTCTTGCCAGCAAGTTAAAGTAGTATGTGCTGGATGAATGGACTATAAGGTGGATAGAAAGCTGGCTAGATCATCGGGCTCAATGGGTAGTGATCAATGCCTCTATGTCTAGTTGGCAGCTGGTATCAAGCAGAGTGCCCCAAGGGTCCGTCCTGGGGCCGGTTTTGTTCAATATCTTCATTAATGATCTGGAGGATGGCGTGGATTGTACCCTCAGCAAGTTTGCAGATGACACTAAACTGGGAGAAGTGGTAGATATGCTGGAGGGTAGGAATAGGATACAGAGTGACCTAGACAAATTGGAGGATTGGGTGAAAAGAAATCTGATGAGGTTCAACAAGGACAAGTACAGAGTCCTGCACTTAGGACGGAAGAATCCCATGCACTGCTACAGAGTAGGGACCGAGTGGCTAGGGAGCAGTTCTGCAGAAAAGGACCTAGGGGTTACAGTGGACGAGAAGCTGGATATGAGTCAACAGTGTGCCCTTGTTGCCAAGAAGACTAACGGCATTTTGGGCTGTATAAATAGGAGCATTCCCAGCAGATCGAGGGACGTGATCATTCCCCTCTATTCAACATTGGTGAGGCCTCATCTGGAGTACTGTGTCCAGTTTTGGGCCCCACACTACAAGAAGGATGTGGAAAAATTGGAAAGAGTCCAGCAGAGGGCAACAAAAATGATTAGGGGGCTGGAGCACATGAGTTATGAGGAGAGGCTGAGGGAACTGGGATTGTTTAGTCTGCAGAAGAGAAGAATGAGGGGGGATTTGATAGCTGCTTTCAACTACCTGAAAGGGGGTTCCAAAGAGGATGGATCTAGACTGTTCTCAGTGGTACCAGATGACAGAACAAGGAGTAATGGTCTCAAGTTGCAGTGGGGGAGGTTTAGGTTGGATATTAGGAAAAACGTTTTCACTAGGAGGGTGGTGAAGCACTGGAATGGGTTACCTAGGGAGGTGGTGGAATCTCCTTCCTTAGAGGTTTTTAAGGTCAGGCTTGACAAAGCCCTGGCTGGGATGATTTAGTTGGGAATTGGTCCTGCTTTGAGCAGGGGGTTGGACTAGATTACCTCCTGAGGTTCCTTCCAAGCCTGATATTCTATTATTCTATACCAAGGCTCAGCAGCCCTCTAGGTGTACAATTTTGAAAGACCATCTTAGATTAGCCAAGAGGATCAGCATCTCTTCCACTTAATACAATGGTTAAAGGAAATCTCAAAACAAGAATAAATTCCTTAGCCAGAGACAATTCTTTAAGGAAATAAAACAAGCACACTGTTTTTGAAGTAAATAAATATACAAGATCAGGACAGCTACAGAAATGTTAACCATTCATTAATACATTAACAAATCTACTCTTACAGCCTCTGTGTGAGGAAAGTAAATATTAGCTCTGTTCAGGATTTTCAAAGTGCTGAGCATGGGCCAAGCTCTACTCCCATTGAAATATTTGGGAGTTTTACTATTGGCTTTAATGGTAGCAGGATTAGAGCAGTGCTGAGTGCTTTTGAAAATTCACTCAGAGAGTTGAAGTGCCTGCTCGAGAGGCCTTGGAGTGTAATGGACTAGGCATGGGTCTGTAGATGTACACTCTTCGGGGCAGGGATCATCTTTGTGTTCTGTGTTTGGACAGCGCCTACGACAGTGGGGGACGGGGTGGCCTTTGAGCAAGTCAGTTAACATCTATGAGCCTCCTTTTCCTCATATGTAAAATAGAGATAATGCTGTTTACCTGTTCCTTAGGAGTGTTGTGAAGTGTAACTAAATAATGCTTATGTTCTACATAAATGCAAAGTGTTAAGGCCAGTTAGTGGCATAGGGGGAACACAGCTCGGCTATTGGCCTCTAAAAGAAGCATTCTTTCTCAAAATGGGGGTCACAACTCTGAGGAGGTTTGTAAACAGGTATCAGGCGGTCACAACCACCCTGTGATTTTCAGATTACAAAATGGAAGAGTCGTCCCAGGTACGGGATTGAGGAGAAGTTGTTATGGAGAAGATTGAGAACCACTTTTTCAAGTTTTCAAACTTTTTTCCTGGCGACCCAGTTGAAGAAAATTGTTGATGCCCACGACCCAACAGAGCTGGGGCAGGGGATTGGGGTGTGAGCTTACCTCAGGCGGCTCCTGGTCAGCAGCGGGGCTAAGGCAGGCTACGCCCCCGAAGCAGCCAGTCCGGCTCCTAGGCAGAGGTGCGCAAGCAGCTCTGTGCGTGCGCTCCTGCAGGCACCGCCCCTGCCCAGCTCCCATTGGCCAGGGTGGTTTGGGGACCACTGCTCTAAGGCCATGGCTACACTTACAAGCTTACAGCGGCATAGCTGTACCAATGCCGCTGTAAGAGCGCTCCTGTAGCTGCGTTATACTGACGGGAATCATAGAATATCAGGGTTGGAAGGGACCTCAGGAGATCATCTAGTGCAACCCCTTGCTCAAAGCAGGACCAATCCCCAGTTAAATCATCCAACAGATTTGTGTTCCATATCCCTAAATGGCCCCCTCAAGGATTGAACTCACAACCCTGGGTTTAGCAGGCCACTGCTCAAACCACTGAGCTATCCCTCCCCCCTCGACATAATTAAGGTCTCCCATTGACATAATAAAACAAGCTCAATGAGTGGTGGTAGGTATGTCCATGGAAGAGCATCTCCCATTGACATAGTGCTGTACACATGAGCGCTTATGCCGGCAAAACTTACATTGCTCAGGGGTGTGTTTTTTCACACCCCTAAGCAACAAAATTTTGCCGACATAAGTGCCAGTGTAGACATGGCCTAAGTACCTTTCCCAAACCTGAGGAAGAGCTCTATGTAGCTCAAAAGCTTGTCTCTCTCACTGACAGAAGTTGATCCAATAAAAGATATTACCTCACCCACAGGGATGTAATAATGGTAGTTGTTTTGTAGCCTATAGCAATTGCTAAGTTCAACCAGTATAATTGCTACAGTCAGGCTGTGAGGGAATTTGCTTTTAATGATAGCTGAAGTAATTTCAGACTAATAGCTCACTCTGGATTTTAGGACCATAGTAGTTAGAGATGAAAAAGAGTTATTAGATCACATTTTTCTTCATATAAATCATTTAATTTGGTAGGGTTTTAAAAATAAATATGTACTACTGATATAGAGTGCAAGAGTACAATTTTGTTACATGATGGTGCCAAGAATTTTAGACCAAATGTAGCAAAATGCATTGTTGATGAAATTCATCATGCTTTATACTTTGCTTTCAGTAAAGCTCTTATCTTTCTCATTAGCAATTTACTTATCTACTAGTTGGGCTTGGACTCTTTCAGGGGGGCGGGGGGGGGACATAGAAATGTGTAAACCTGACCATTGAATGTTTTCGTTCAACATGTTTATTAATGATCTGGATGATGGGATTAATTGCACCCTCAGCAAATTTTCAGATGACACCAAGCTGGGGGGAGAGGTAGATACGCTGGAGTGTAGGGATAGGGTCCAGAGTGACCTAGACAAATTGGAGGATTGGGCCAAAAGAAATCTGATGAGGTTCAACGAGGACAAGTGCAGAGTCCTACACTTAGGAAGAAAGAATCTCATGCACTGCTATAGGCTGGGGACCGACTGGCTAAGGAGTGGTTCTGCAGAAAAGGACCTGGGGGTTACAGTGGATGAGAAGCTGGATATGAATCAGCAGTGTGCCCTCATTGCCAAGAAGGCCAATGGCATATTAGTAGGTGCATTGCAAGCAGATCGAGGGAAGTGATTATTCCCCGCTGTTCGACACTGGTGAGGCCACACCTGGAGTATTGTGTCCAGTTTTGGTCCCCCCACTAGNGCTCAGGGGTGTGTTTTTTCACACCCCTAAGCAACAAAATTTTGCCGACATAAGTGCCAGTGTAGACATGGCCTAAGTACCTTTCCCAAACCTGAGGAAGAGCTCTATGTAGCTCAAAAGCTTGTCTCTCTCACTGACAGAAGTTGATCCAATAAAAGATATTACCTCACCCACAGGGATGTAATAATGGTAGTTGTTTTGTAGCCTATAGCAATTGCTAAGTTCAACCAGTATAATTGCTACAGTCAGGCTGTGAGGGAATTTGCTTTTAATGATAGCTGAAGTAATTTCAGACTAATAGCTCACTCTGGATTTTAGGACCATAGTAGTTAGAGATGAAAAAGAGTTATTAGATCACATTTTTCTTCATATAAATCATTTAATTTGGTAGGGTTTTAAAAATAAATATGTACTACTGATATAGAGTGCAAGAGTACAATTTTGTTACATGATGGTGCCAAGAATTTTAGACCAAATGTAGCAAAATGCATTGTTGATGAAATTCATCATGCTTTATACTTTGCTTTCAGTAAAGCTCTTATCTTTCTCATTAGCAATTTACTTATCTACTAGTTGGGCTTGGACTCTTTCAGGGGGGCGGGGGGGGACATAGAAATGTGTAAACCTGACCATTGAATGTTTTCGTTCAACATGTTTATTAATGATCTGGATGATGGGATTAATTGCACCCTCAGCAAATTTTCAGATGACACCAAGCTGGGGGGAGAGGTAGATACGCTGGAGTGTAGGGATAGGGTCCAGAGTGACCTAGACAAATTGGAGGATTGGGCCAAAAGAAATCTGATGAGGTTCAACGAGGACAAGTGCAGAGTCCTACACTTAGGAAGAAAGAATCTCATGCACTGCTATAGGCTGGGGACCGACTGGCTAAGGAGTGGTTCTGCAGAAAAGGACCTGGGGGTTACAGTGGATGAGAAGCTGGATATGAATCAGCAGTGTGCCCTCATTGCCAAGAAGGCCAATGGCATATTAGTAGGTGCATTGCAAGCAGATCGAGGGAAGTGATTATTCCCCGCTGTTCGACACTGGTGAGGCCACACCTGGAGTATTGTGTCCAGTTTTGGTCCCCCCACTAGAGAAGGGATGTGGACAAATTGGAGAGAGTCCAGTGGAGGGCAATGAAAATGATTAGGGGGCTGGAGCACATGACTTATGAGGAGAGGCTGAGGGAACTGGGGTTATTTAGTCTGCAGAAGAGAAGAGTGAGGGTGGATTTAATAGCAGCCTTCAACTACCTGAAGGGGGGGGTCCAAAGAGGATGGAGCTCGGCTGTTCTCAGTGGTGGCAGATGACAGAACAAGAAGCAATGGTCTCCAGTTGCAGTGGGGGAGGTTTAGGTTGGATATTAGGAAACACTATTTCACTAGGAGGGTGGTGAAGCACTGGAATGGGTTGCCTAGGGAGATGGTGGAATCTCCATCCTTAGAGATTTTTAAGGTCAGGCTTGACAAAGCCCTGGCTGGGATGATTTAGTTGGTGTTGGTCCTGCTTTGAGCAGGGGATTGGACTAGATGACCTCCTGAGGGCTCTTCTAATATTCTATGATTCTAAGCTAACAGTTATTTTATGGGTAGAAAAGGAGACACTCAGAACTCCTAAAAATTTTCAAACCCATCCTCATCTCAGTCATTCATCTTCAAGCATCATGACTCCTCTTCTCTTTTGACATTCAGGGTATGCTGCAGGGTATACTGTGATCCATGTCTTTTGTTGAGAGATGGATTGAGGCAGGGATAGTCAATTATTTTTTGTCAAGGTTCAAATTTCTTGGTCAAGGTCCAGACTCCAGAGAAACATTTTTCACACCGCAATAACAATAATGATAACAATAAGTGAATAAAAAGATTTTGCGGTCAATTCAAAAGTGTCTGGCCGTCCAGATTTGGCCCCTGGTCTGCCTATTGAATACCCCTGGTGATGCAGGGGTGGTTGAACAAGCAAGTCATTATTTAGCTAAGTGGTATTTTAGATTCAGTTGAATCTAAAATCGACAATGGGATGGTCTTCCAAGAAGAAGGATTGCTTGGTAGAGACGGGCTCCACCTCACGAAGAGAGGGAAGAGCATCTTTGCAAGCAGGCTGGCTAACCTAGTGAGGAGGGCTTTAAACTAGGTTCACCGGGGGAAGGAGACCAAAGCCCTGAGGTAAGTGGGAAAGTGGGATACTGGGAGGAAGCACAAGCAGGAGACCGCAAGAGGGGAGGACTCCTGTCTCAGACCGAGAAAGCGGGACAATCAGCGAGTTATCTCAAGTGCCTATACACAAATGCAAGAAGCCTGGGGAACAAGCAGGGAGAACTAGAAGTCCTGGCACAGTCAGGGAATTATGATGTAATTGGAATAACAGAGACTTGGTGGGATAACTCACATGATTGGAGTACTGTCATGGATGGATATAAACTGTTCAGGAAAGACAGGCAGGGCAGAAAAGGTGGGGGAGTTGCTTTGTATGTAAGAGAGCAGTATGACTGCTCAGAGCTCCAGTACGAAACTGCAGAAAAACCTGAGTGTCTCTGGATTAAATTTAGAAGTATGAACAACAAGGGTAATGTCGTGGTGGGAGTCTGCTACAGACCCCCAGACCAGGGGGATGAGGTGGACGAGGCTTTCTTCCAGCAACTAACAGAAATTGCTAGATCACAGGCCCTGGTTCTCATGGGTGACTTTAATCACCCTGATATCTGCTGGGAGAGCAATACAGCAGCTCACAGACAATCCAGGAAGTTTCTGGAAAGTGTAGGGGACAACTTCCTGGTGCAAGTGCTGGAGGAACCAACTAGGGGAAAAGCTTTTCTTGACCTGCTGCTCACAAACAGGGAAGAAATAGTAGAGGAAGCAATAGTGGATGGGAACCTGGGAGGCAGTGACCATGAGATGGTCGAGTTCAGGATCCTGATACAAGGAAGAAAGGAGAGCAGTAGAACAGAGACCCTGGACTTTAGAAAAGCAGACTTTGACTCCCTCAGGGAACTGATGGGCAAGGTCCCCTGGGAGAATAACATGAGGGGGAAAGGAGTAGAGGAAAGCTGGCTGTATTTTAAAGAAACCTTATTGAGGTTGCAGGAACAAACCATCCCCATGTGTAGGAAGAAAAGTAAATATGGCAGGCGACCAGCTTGGCTTAACAGTGAAATCCTTGCTCGTCTTAAACACAAAAAAACAGCTTACAAGAAGTGGAAGATTGAACAAATAACCAGGGAGGAGTATAAAAGTATTGCTCAGGCATGCAGGTGTGAAATTAGGAAGGCCAAATCACACTTGGAGTTGCAGCTAGCCGGAGATGTTAGGAGTAACAAGAAGGGTTTCTTTAGGTATGTTAGCAACAAGAAGAAAGTCAAGGAAAGTGTGGGCCCCTTGCTGAATGAGGGAGGGAACCTAGTGACAGAGGATGTGGAGAAAGCTAGTGTACTAAATGCTTTTTTTGCCTCTGTCTTCACAGACAAGGTCAGCTCCCAGACAGCTGCACTCTGCAGCACGGTATGGGGAGGAGGTGACCAGCTCTCTGTGGAGAAAGTAGTAGTTCGGGACTATTTAGGAAAGCTGGACGAGCACAAGTCCATGGGGCCGGATGCGCTGCATCCGAGGGTGCTAAAGGAGTTGGCCGATGAGATTGCGGAGCCATTGGCCATTATCTTTGAAAAATCATGGCGATCGGGGGAGGTCCCGGACGACTGGAAAAAAGCTAATGTAGTGCCCATCTTTAAGAAAGGGAAGAAGGAAGATCCAGGGAACTACAGGCCAGTTAGTCTCACCTCAGTCCCTGGAAAAATCATGGAACAGGTCCTCAAGGAATCAATCCTGAACCACTTAAAGGAGGGGAAAGTGATCAGGAACAGTCAGCATGGATTCACCAAGGGCAAGTCATGCCTGACTAACCTAATTGCCTTCTATGATAAGATAACCGGCTCTGTGGATGAGGGGAAAGCAGTGGATGTGCTATTTCTGGACTTTAGCAAAGCTTTTGATACAGTCTCCCACAGTATTCTTGCCAGCAAGTTAAAGAAGTATGGGCTGGATGAATGGACGGTAAGGTGGATAGAAAACTGGCTAGATGGTCGGGCTCAACGGGTAGTGATCAATGGTTCCTTGTCTAGTTGGCAGCCGGTATCAAGTGGAGTGCCCCAAGGGTCGGTGCTGGGGCCGGTTTTATTCAATATCTTCATTAACGATCTGGAAGATGGTGTGGACTGCACCCTTAGCAAGTTTGCAGATGACACTAAACTGGGAGGAGTGGTTGATACGCTGGAGGGTAGGGATAGGATACAGAGGGACCTAGACAAATTAGAGGATTGGGCCAAAAGAAATATGATGAGGTTCAACAAGGACAAGTGCAGAGTCCTGCATTTAGGACGAAAGAATCCCATGCACTGCTATAGACTAGGGACCGAATGGCTGGGCAGCAGTTCTGCAGAAAAGGACCTAGGGGTTACGGTGGACGAAAAGCTGAATATGAGTCAACAGTGTGCCCTTGTTGCCAAGAAGGCTAATGGCATTTTGGGTTGTATAAGTAGGGGCATTTCCAGCAGATCGAGGGATGTGATCATTCCCCTCTACTCAGCACTGGTGAGGCCTCATTTGGAGTACTGTGTCCAGTTTTGGGCCCCACACTACAAGAAGGATGTGGATAAATTGGAGAGAGTCCAGCGGAGGGCAACAAAAATGATTAGGGGGCTGGAGCACATGACTTACGAGGAGAGGCTGAGGGAACTGGGATTGTTTAGTCTGCAGAAGAGAAGAATGAGGGGCGATTTGATAGCTGCTTTCAACTACCTGAAAGGGGGTTCCAAAGAGGATGGATCTAGACTGTTCTCAGTGATAGAAGATGACAGAACAAGGAGTAATGGTCTCAAGTTGCAGAGGGGGAGGTTTAGGTTGGACATTAGGAAAAACTTTTTCACTAGTAGGGTGGTGAAGAACTGGAATGGGTTACCTAGGGAGGTAGTGGAATCTCCTTCCTTAGAGGTTTTTAAGGTCAGGCTTGACAAAGCCCTGGCTGGGCTGATTTAGTTGGGTTTGGTCCTGCTTTGAGCAGGGGGTTGGACTAGATGACCTCCTGAGGTCCCTTCCAACCCTGAGATTCTATGATTCTGTGATTCTATGATTCTATGAATAAGTTGTTCACTTTTTGGATCTTTTATCCTTGATTTTATGTATTTAGTTAATTGTTAACTGCATAGAGCTATTGGGATAGGCACTTACTAAATAAATAAGAAATAAAGAAATGAAGAAATAAAGGTTTTATCTCTACCTGTACTCCAAAAATGGATCTGTTGCCCAGGACCTGGAAAGATCTTGATAAAGTGGATTCTGCCAAGAAAGGCATAACAAGAACCAGTGTCTGGAATCTGAAGCCAGACAAATTCAAATAAGAAATAAGGCACAATTTTTTAACAGTGAAGGTAAATACCATTGGAAACTACCAAGGGAAGTGGTGGATTCTCCATCTCTTGATGTCTTCAGATCAACACTGGATGCCTTTCTGAAGAAGATATGCTTTAGCCAAACACAAGTTATTAGGTTCAATACAGACGTAACTGGGTGAAATTTAAAGTTTGTAATATACAAGAGGTCAGACTAGATGATCTAATTATCCCTTCTGGTTTTAAACTCTTTGAATCTGTGAACATCCTCCTTAGTTACTAATGGCCTGAAAAGTACTTCATCATCCTCATGTGATATAAGTACATCATCCTGCTTCCTTCCAGATACAGAACAAAAATATTTATTAACACTAAAGTTTCTCTAATTTCTGCATTGTTATTAACAATTTTATCATTGCCATCTAGTAACGATCTTATGGTATTGCTAGATTTCTTTTGTTTCTCCTTCTTATTGTCCTTAGCCCTAGCAGTCATGGATTTTCCCCAATGTCTTAAGCTTTCTTTATCCATTTTCCACACCTCATAACGTCTAATTTATATTGATTGCTATGTATTTCCCATTTTTTCCTATTTGCTATTGCTTTTTCATTTCTAATTTCTGCTTTCACGTCACCACTGAACTAGGATGGGCTTTTAGCCAAATTTCTCCTCTTTCTTGATTGTGGAATCATGGGGTTTTTTGGCCATGAAATAAACTCTTCTTAAAGAATTCCCAATTTTCATTCACATTTTTCTGTTTAAAATTTTTCCTCCCAGTCAATTTTGCTCAGACATTTTCTCAGCTTTGAGAATTTGGTGTTTATAGGATAATGCGGTCCTCCTCTTATTACTGGAGCTCCTAGATGCTACCAGAATACAAATAATATATAAAAATATATTATCACATTCTGGAGTGCAGTCCAGACTAGTGAGGGGTTTTATCACACCTGCCCTGCAACCTTGGTGCCTCACAGTGCTTTGCTGCTGTAGCTGCCAACTTAGGCCCCTCACAAACAGCCAAAAGCATGCAGGTCACACCCTGAGTATCTGTGTGTAACTGCAACCTTCCAGCAACACTCCAGTCAACTCTGGCTTCCACCAGCCTTGGTTACCACTTGCAGGGTGACCCCAACACACTTCCAACCCTGGATTTTCCCCAGAAACGTGTGTTCTACACTGTCCAGCTCTTTCCTGAGCAGTTCAGATATTAGAGGTCCATTGCTCCTGAAAGAACAACAGGTTGCTTCTTTAATTGGAGTAAGCAGACAATTCAGTTTAAACACAACACAGGATTAGTTTTCATTAAAAACAAAACATTTATTTAACTACAAAGAGATACATTTTAAGTGAGTACAAGTATAAGGTATTAAATCAGAAATTGTTATAAGAGAAATAAGGATAAAATGCTTTCTAGTAGCTAAATCTTGACAAACCAGACTTGATTTGAGGTAAAATCCTTACCACATATTCCCAGCAACATAGCTGACCAATTGAGAACATAAGAACATAAAAATGGCCATACTGCGTCAGACCAAAGGTTCATCTAGTCCAGTCACCCAGTTTTGAGAGATCCTTTTGTAGCTCTTCGTAGTGTGCCTGGGACTTAACTATCTTGAGTAGTTTTATATCATCTGCAAATTTTGTCACCTCATTGTTTACCCCTTTTTCCAGATCATTTATGAATATGTTGAATAGGTCTGGTCCCAGTATAGACCCCTGGGGGACACCCCTATTTCCCAGCTTGCAGGGATTTCACTTTTTGCGCTGTACCTTTTAATTTCTGTTTAACCAACTTCCTCATTTTTGTGTAGTCCCCCATTCTGAAATTAAATGCTACAGTGTTGGGCTGCTGTGGTGTTTTCCCTGCCACAGGAATGTTAAATTTAACTATATTATGGTCACNTGATTTAGTTGGGAATTGGTCCTGCTTTGAGCAGGGGGTTGGACTAGATGACCTCCTGAGGTCCCTTCCAACCCTGATATTCTATGATTCTATGACCAGTTGGCACTGCTCCCCGTCCATGGGACGCGCCAAGAGGACCAAGCCTCCCTCCTCGCAACGGCACTGAGGGAAGTCTGGGAAAGAGGCTAGGCCCATGTCGGGCAGTCCTCAATCCCCATCGGGTCCCAGGCCTCCGACTCACATAGAGCGGAGTAGCCCAGCCCCTTTGGAACAGGCCTCTCCGGATGTCTGGATGCCTTCCACACCCGAAGCCCTGCTGGCGGCCCAGGATGTCATGTCCATGCCGGTGCCTGGAGCCCCGCCAATGTCGACCCCACACTCCAGAGGTAAGCCGCTGCTGGGATCTCCACAATCGCCCCCGGCTCGGTACCGGTCTTGGTCGAGGGAACGTTCCCGATGCTGATCACTGTCCAGCGTCTGCTCGGGGCAGAGTCCACGTGGATCGCCTCCGATGCTGGCTAGACTGTCGGGCTGGGTTCCGGCCGGCCGGGACTCGCGGCACCGGTTGTCCTCAGAGAGCGGATATTGACGGGACCGCTGCGGACGTTGTCATTGGTCCTTGACCCGGAAAAGGTACCGCAGTCAGTCACAGCACGGTCGTCGACACTGTTCCCGCTCGGACTGCCGCTCCGAGTCTCCGCTGAAACATCGGAGCCCCGGGTGTTGATTGCTGGCATCTCGCCGTCACGGGTCCCCCCGTCGAGGCCGTTCGTGGAGCAGCTATTACCGTCGATACTGGTCCTCCCATGTTGAGATAGCGGTCCCGTGACTGTCGCAGATCTCGGCACTGCCGCTCCTCGGTCAAGAGACAGCAGCGGATCCTACGCCAGCCAGGTCTCCCCTCATAGTCTCTCTTAGACGAGCCAAACTGGCCAACCCGGACAGTCGGCCCCGCCGGTGCCACAGCAAGTGCAGTGGCATTGAGTGTCGTGGGCGGCCCAGTGGTACCAGTGGGCACCGTGGCCTTTGACGCAGCCCCCGGTGGGAGCTCGCTCAGTGGCTGGAGCTTCGGAGGCTCTGTCGGCATCCATCTCCAAATCCTAGACGAAGGAGTCGGTGGGACGTACATCCTCGGCACCGTGCCCGGAGTCTGACCAGGTGGTGGATCCTCCGGTGCTGGCCGACACCCAGAGCACTGCGCCGGCGTCTTCGCCCTGCCCGGAGGAGGCGATTGAGGCCCTGCCTCCCTCTATCCCGCAGGAGGACTTTAGGGCCCAACAAGACCTCTTAAAGAGGGTGGCAGCAAGCCTCCACCTCCAGGCAGAGGAGATGGAAGAGCCTGCCAACTTCCGGCACTGGTGCACGTGGCGAGCACGCACACCTACTGTGCAATAGACAGCGCCGGCTCCAGGGTTTTTGCTGCCCCAGGCAGCAAAAAAAAAACCAAAACAAAACAAAAAAAAATCGCGATCGCGATCTGCGGCGGCAATTCGGCGTGAGGTCCTTCGCTCCGAGCGGGAGTGAGGGACCCTCCGCCGAATTGCCGCCGAATCGCTGGACGTGCCGCCCCTCTCCCGAGGGGCCGCCCCAAGCACCTGCTTGGTCAGCTGGTGCCTGGAGCCGGCCCTGGCAATAGACATGAGCAACATATCTCGAAGAACACCAGTTACGGAAAAGGTAACTGTTTTTTCTTCACAACTCAGAGATAGATGTAGTTTTCATTATTAGAAGGTATACACTATACATTTTTAAACAGTGATTTATTTAAAAAAAAATTCAGATTAGTTTTACAGCTATATCAGAAAATGAATGATTGTTTGGTTATTTCAAAGGTAATTGAAGCAGATATGTCATTGGGAGGTGAACTATCTCCAATTCAACAGGTTAATCATTAATATTTGGAGGATTTTCTTGCTGATTAGGAAGAGAACATCACCAGACAGATATTTAAATAGTTAAATATTCTGGATTTTTTTTATAATATATGGAGATATACCTATCTCATAGAGCTGGAAGGGACCCCGAAGGGTCATCGAGTCCAGCCCCCTGCCTTCACTAGCAGGACCAATTTTGCCCCAGATCCCTAAGTGGCCCCCTCAAGGATTGAACTCACAACCCTGGGTTTAGCAGGCCAATGCTCAAACCACTGAGCTATCCCTTTTCTTCAACAGCAACTATGTAATATTTTAACAAAACAAGCATATGTCCCTCACTTCTCACATTTATCTCCAGACTTCTTGTCCAGATGTATTCTGCCCCCAAGAATCTTCTATTCATTGAACTTTTTTAAACTTTGCACTTTTAGAGAGAGGTAAGGGATTGACTCTGTGTGCACAAATTTGCAGAGGAACAATAGAGTTGAGGTCTGTCATTTCTCACCTCTCTCTCTCTACATATATTATTTATTTATTTATTTAAAAATGATTTTTGCTGTTAACAAGCATGTTACCTCTGGAGACACAAATCCACAGTTTGAGAACTGCAAAACTAAGCATCTCTGATGATATCTTCTAGACTGAGCACTGAGTCCCATTGGGTAGATAGAAAGATTAACCTAAATAATCTATACAGAAGCCTCTGGAACCCTATTAGATTGGGTCCCTAATCCATGAACTATTGGAACTCATTTACAAAACTTTTCTTAAACATTACATGAATATATTATCTCATACTATAGAATTAGAATTTATAATCCATGTTCCATGATGAGATATCTTTGAGCCATAATGTAGTTTAATAAAACTATCTTTAGATAGGTTTTTCCCCTCAAAAAGCATTTTATCAAAAAAATCAGATTTAAATTTTAAAAAATCTGTTTTATTTATTTATTTATTTAAAAAAAATCATTGATTTTTATCCACCCTGGCCAGCAATCTGGTTCAATTTTGGTTTAGGTGGAGCCCATCCTTCCTGTATAGGAGGGATGGCCAACCTGTGGCTCCAGAGCCACATGCGGCTCTTCAGAAGTTAATATGTGGCTCCTTGTATAGGCACCGACTCCGGGGCTGGAGCTACAGGCGACAACTTTCCAATGTGCCAAGGGGTGCTCACTGCTCAACCCCTGGCTCTGCCACAGGCCCTGCCCCCACTCCACTGCTTCCCGCTCCTGAGCCTGACGTGCCCTTGCTCTCCCCCAGCAGCCTCCTGCATGCCATGAAACAGATGATCAGGAGGTGTGGGGAGGAAGGAGGAGGCGATGATCGGCGGGGCTGCTGGTGGGTGGGAGGCACTGGGAGCGGGGAGCTGATGGGGGGGCTGCTAACGTATTACTATGACTCTTTGGCAATGTACATTGGTAAATTCTGGCTCCTTCTCAGGCTCAGGTTGGCCACCCCTGCTGTATAGGCTCCCCCTTTCCCAAAAGTTTCCCCAGTTCCTAATAAATCTAAACCCCTCCTCTCTACACCATCGTCTCATCCACGCATTGAGACCCTGCAGTTCTGTCTGTCTAACTGGCCCTGCGCGTGGAACTGGAAGCATTTCAGAGAACTGCCACTATAGAGGTCCTTGACTTCAATCTCTTACCTAGCAGCCTAAATTTAACCTCCAGGACCGCTCTCCTATCCTTCCCTATGTCATTGGCACCTCCGTGTACCACGACCACTGGCTCCTCTCCAGCACTACACATAAGTCTATCTAGATGTCTCAAAAGAGCTGCAATTTTTGCACCAGGCAGGCAAATCACCATGCGGTTCTCCCGGTCATCGCAAACCTATGTTTCTAATGATCGAATTGCCCATTACTAATACCTGTCTCTTCCTAATAACTGGAGTTCCCTCCCCCAGAGAGGTATCCTCAATGCAAGAGGATACCACAACATCATCTGGAAGGAGGGTCCCAACTATGGGATCGTTTCCCTGCTCCAGTTGGATGTTCTCTTTCCCTGAGACTTTCATCCTCCTCAACAGCACAGAGGGTCTCAGACCGGGGGTGGGACTGTTCTACTGTGTCCCAGAAAGTCTCATCTATGTTCCTCTCTGTCTCCCTTAGCTCCTCCAGTTTAGCCACTCTGGTCTCCAAAGCCCATACACAGTCTCTGAGGGCCAGGATCTCCTTGCACTGAATGCACACATACGCCACCTGCCGATAGGGCAGGTAATCATACATGCTGGATTGGGTGCAATAAACTGGATAGCCTCCACTCTGTTGCTGGACTTCTGCCTGCATTCTCTTTTTACTCCTCAAGCTTGTTCCTTTGTTGTTGTTTTGTTTTTATCAGGGGGTGTTTTTGGTTTTAAGTTTAAAGAAGTTTAAGGAATGTTAAGTGTATCTAGCCCCCCTCACACTCTCCCTGTAAACTCTCTCGCTAAACTCCCCTGTTAGCTGCTCCTGTTCACTAGCTCCTCTGGTCACTTAGGAGCGGGCCTTTTAAAGCACTGGTCTTCCTGAGTAGCCCCACCCCTGGTTAAGGGTTGATGGGTGCTAAAGGGCTTAGGGATCAGATCCTCATCAAGAAGCTCTCAGCCTTGACTAGCAGACCGCTAGGCTCAGCACACACGGTCAGCACAAGTCCCCCAAACAAACAGACCACACGGTATATTTCAAACAGCAAGCACATCACAAACACAAACACACACTGCAGACAACAAACTTACCCCAAGGGTCACGTAATCGCTTCTCCTTCACCTGGAGAACTCCCTCACAAAAGTCCCCTGTTAGCTGCTCCTGTTCACTAGCGCAAGTCATGATCTGCCCCCAAACTCCAAAGGACTGGTTCCTTTGTCGTCTTAGCTGAAAGAGCAAGACAGAGAGATAGACATAAATAGACTGGGGTGGTTTTGTCTCTCACTTTTATAGTCCTGTCCCCCTTTGAAGTGGGTTATTCTGAGGATTACCCCTCAAAGCACAGTTTATTCAAACAGTAAAGAAGGCTATGTGGAGTCCGGGGTAAAGGTGCCCCCATGCTCTTTCTTCTCCCCTGTGTATGTTGAAATGCAGATTTGCTCTTGCAGTCTCAAAGACCCTGTTTACTACTTTTATGTAAATTGAAATAAACATTCCTTTGTATAAGATAGACCTACTTAACCAATCCTGCCTAATCAGGGCTGCATGGGTTTGTACATGTGCTACCAGCTTATAGACTCATAGACTTTAAGGTCAGAAGGGACCATTGTGATCATCTAGTCTGACCCCTGCACAACGCAGGCCACAGAATCTCACCCACCCACTCCTGTAACAAACCCCTAACCTATGTCTGAGTTATTGAAGTCCTCAACTTGTGGTTTAAAGACCTCAAGGTGCAGAGAATCCTCCAGCAGTGCCCTACAATGGATGACATAGTACGGGCACTGATACAAGCTATGGAGGCCCAGCAGGAGGCTACCCGTGTCCAGGCAGCCGCCCAACAGGAGGCAGTGCGGCTGCAGCAAGAGACTAATCGCCTGCTGATGGACCAGGCTGCTCAAGACCGAGCTATGTTGCGTGTAGGAATAAGAATTGTCTTATAGACCTGGATCTTGGTGTCCTGCCGTAGGTTACTGTCCGTGAAAATGCGTCGGAGCAATTTCCCAAAGGAAGCACTTGCGCAATGTACCCTGTGTTGGATCTCACTTGACGATTTTTGTATTTTGAGAAAGTTGGCTACCGAGGTTGCAGAAGTGCTCGACTGTCTTCAAAGTCTGTCCCTCGATGGTGATTTGTGGTGGGTCATGTGCAAGGCCTGAGGCAGGCTGATGGAGCACTTTAGTTTTCTCAATATTGAGTGAGAGTCCTAGGCTTCAGTAAGCTTGTGCAAATAAATCCAATGAGGACTGAAGGTCATTCTCAGTGTGTGCAAGGATGGCACAGTCATCAGCCTACTGAAGATCAGGAATGGACCCCCTGAGGATTGTAGACTTCGAGTGGAGATGTCGAAGATTAAAAAGCTAAATTAAGGGAGTCAAAGGCTTTTGTCAAACCAATGAAGGCCATGATTTTGCTCCTGAAACTTTTCCTGGATTTGGCGGGCAATGAAAGTCATGTCGGTTGTCCTGCGGGATGGTGTAAAACCACACTGAGATTCCAGCAATTATTTCCTCAGCAAGGGGAAGTAATTGGTTTAAGAGGATACAGGTGAGAATTTTCCCTGCTGTAGATAGCAAGGCAATGCCTCAATAATTTCCACACTCCAATTTATCTTCTTTCTATAATTCTTCTTTGAATGGCCTCTGCATATTCCCACTTGTAGGTGTCTGCTGTGCGAGCTTCCAGAACCTTCTGCAGGTCGAGCCAAAGCCCATGTTGGATGGGCATCTTCTTGGAGTGATGGTCCCTATTGTTTTCCACTAAGGGGTTATGCGCCCAGAGGCGGAGCTTTTCAAAGTAGTATTGCTTGTCAGTCTGCACATGCACCCTTGTACCACCTTGTGGTTTTGCCAGAGGCGAAGAAGGGCGGGGAGGACCATGTGTGTTTCTAGTTCCTTCTCACCGCTTCATGGTCCGAGTCAGAGCTTCTGCTTGCCTCTTGTCCTTGGTGACACATTTTCCAAACTTTTTAGGAAAACTGTTTTTACTCTTGCTCATAGTTAGGATTTTATTGTTTTTTGCAATAATTTTCTAGTTCCTAGAAGTTTTGTAGGATTAAGAACTTGGGACACTGCTTCGACACTTTTCCCACCAAACAATCCCCTCCGCCCCTCTTCTAGCACCTGCGTCTGGGTACTGGATTATGCCAAAGACATTGGGATTCAAAGTCTGTACTTCCTGCCCTCGCTCGTTTTCCATCAGTGACGAGCACCAATGCTGTTTGAACTGTTTGGGGAAAGCCCACACAGGGTCTAGGTGCAGTATCTGCCTCTCCTTCCTTGTGCATGGGTCCAGAATTGGATCCTGGCCAGAGAACCCCCCTGCACATCGACCTGAACAATCTAAGAGAACTCCCCCTACCATGGAGCTTTGGTCCTTTGGTACCAGTGGTATGTACCCCACGCTGGGGCCTAGCCATGAGCCATGGAAGCATGCGCATAAGCATGGCAGTAAGTCTCCAAATCCAAGAAGGATGCTGCACCCTCTACAAGCTCTGGCCACGGAGGAGTGACACATTCCAAGGCTCACAAGAATGACAAGAAGTCATACCGTTTGCCGTATCCTCCAGTCCCGGACCTGTATATCCCTCCTGCTTCTGCTCTGCCTGCATCCTGTGAATCGTCGGTCCTGAGACAGATCCCATTACCAGTCCCTGTTACACAGCTATAACAACTAACTATGACTAATAAGTAATGAACTATTTACAACTATTTAACAATGAAGACTGAAGTGGACACTGCCAAAAGCGCTTGCAATGCAAGAGTGACAGTTGTTCCAGCTAGCCGTCACCGGTGGTAAGAAGGAACTGAGGAGGTGGGGGGTTGGCAGGGCCCTATATTGGGCACCATGAAGGCGCGACTCCAGGGGACGCCCAGGCCAACCCTAGAGACGCTGCTAAGGGAAAAATCTTCCAGCTGGTTTGCACATACTGTTTGCCCTGAAAAGAATGAGGTCTCCGTGTGTTCTGGTGCACTCATCTGCTTGGAGGGCCCAACCTTCTGCGTTAGGTCTACCACCTGCTGGCCGTACCCCTTTAATGCATGCTGTTCCGATGGCTCCATTGGCACCGCCATTTGTGCAGGACTCCAGTTCCTCTGAGTCTGAGGATTTGGATGTTCGACATGGTCTGCAGCTTCCATTCCAGAATATGACTACCAGAGAGTTGTGGCAGCACCGTGGCAGTTCCCTCCTTTACTGCAGCCAAGGAGCCACTGCTATCTGGCTCCTTGCAAGCAGATGGACTCCAAGCTGCACAGCCTAAAGGACTCCAGATCTATGTTGAAGTCCTTAGGGCTTTATACACTGGCACCACAAGGAAACATTATAAGCCTCAACTGGCCTCTTGATTCCTCTCGTCACCTGCCCGGCAGCACTCTCACAGGAAGAGGAGTAGGGGCTTTAGGAGAATACCTCCTCCCCAGTCTTCGTCCATGTCTATTCCTGCACCCCCAGACGCTCTGATGGGTCCAAGATGGGACGCTCGGGGCTGACGTACGAGGACAGAACTTGGATCCAACGTCCCCAGTATTTGCGGATTGTTTATCCCATTTCTATCAGGCGTGGGCCCATATTACAACAGACCGTTGGATGCTAAGCAAGATAGCAGTGTGATTATCCTTCAATTCATTTCCTCCCCGCCCCGTCCCTCTTCAGTGACCCTTCTCATGAGCAACTTCTAGCCCAAGAGCTATTCCTAAGGTTGGGAGCTGTGGAAGAGATTCCACCAGAGTTAAGGTGCCGAGGGGTTCTACTCCTGATATTTCCTAATCCCAAAAACCAGCGGTGGTCTCAGACTGATTCTGGATCTGAGAAATCTCAACAGATACACTAAGAAGCTAAAGTTCCGCATGGTCTCCTTGGCTTCCATCATACCCTGCCTGGGTCCAGGGAACTGGTACACTGCCTTCGATTTGAAGGATGCTTACTTCCATATCTCGATTATTCAGGGACACAGAAGGTTCCTTAGGTTCATTGTGAACCATGTGCACTACCAATATGCAGTTCTCCCATTCGGCCTGTCAGCAGCCCCTCGAGTGTTCGCAAAGTGCATGGTGGTCGTCGCAGCCTTCCTGATGAGACAGGCGATTCAGGTCTACCTTTACCTCGACAACTGGCAGCTCAGAGGTCGGACCAAGGTCCAAGTGGAGTCTGATATAAAGTTAATCCAGTCAACATTCCAGGACTTAGGTCTGCTGATAAAATTGCAAAAGTCTACCCTCTCCCCGGTTTGAATGATAGTTTATTGGGGCGATCCTCAACTCTGTCCAAGCCAGAGCCTTCCTCCCAGAAGCGTGGTTCCAAGCAATAGTGATGCTTATAGAGAGCCTCAGAGATCACCCCATCACAACAGCGAGGAACTGCTTGAAGCTCCTGGGCCACATGGCCTCATGCATCTGTGTGGTGCAGCATGTGAGACTTCGACTACGACCTCTCCAGGTGTGGCTGTGTACTCACCAAACCGACACTATTTGGACACAGTTATCACAGTTCCGCCATCGGTGATTTCCTCCCTCAACTGGTGGTTAGACCCACTGATGGTGCACGTGGGAGTCCCGTTCTCAAGACCCCAACCATCAGTGTCTCTCGTTACAGACTCTTCAGCGATGGGCTGGTGTGCTCACTTGGGTTCCCTCAGAACTCATGGCTCTGGAAGAGCTCTCGCTGCACATCAACATCAGGGATCTCAGGGCGGTTCACTTGGCTTGCCAGGCATTCCAGCCCCATGTGGCGGGTAAGAACGTGTCAGCTCTTACAGACAACACGACAACGATGTTTTATATCAACAGGGAGGGAGAAGTGCGCTCCTATCACCTGTGCCAGGAAGCACTTTGCTTGTGGGACTTTGGCATAACCCACTCGATCCACCTCAAGGCTTCCAATTTGCTGGTTTTGCAAAATGAGCTAGTGGATCACCTTAGCAGATCCTTCTCCAACCACCACAAGTGGTCCATTCGTCCAGATATCGTGAACACCATTTTCCAGAGGTGGGGGACTCCCCAGATAGATCAGTTTGCAACAAAAGCCTCAAAAGTTTGCAAGTCACAGCCCCGGATCTCTCGCAGACACCTTCCTCCTCCCTTGGATGGGTCATGTCTTCTACGTGTTTCCTCCCATTCCTCTCATACGCAAGATCTTGCTGAGGATCAGAAGGGACAAAGCGTGAGTCATCCTGATAGCCCCTGCCTGGCCCCACCATTGGTTCGCCACATTCCTAGACCTCTCAGTGGAGATGCCAATCCTTCTACCTCTGTGTCCACACCTGATCTCTCAGGACCACCTCTGTCTGCATCACCTGAACCTCGAGTCCCTTCATCTGACAGCCTGGAAGCTCCATGGCTGAACCCCGCAGAGCTAGCATGCTTGGGGCAGGTCCACGGGGTCCTACTAGAGAGCAGGAAGCTGCCCACTAGAGCTACTTATCTGGCAAAGTGGAAGAGATTCTTAATCTGGTCTATGCAGAAGGGTCTCTACCCTACACAATCATTAATACCATTCATTCTGGACTACTTGCTACACCTGAAGCAACGAGGACTAACTATGTCATCTGTTAGGGTCCATTTGGTCGCAATCTCAGCTTTTCACCCATGGGTGAATGGCCATTCCGTGTTTTCAAACAACATCTGTGGTTGGTTTCTTAAGGGCCCTGAGAGATTGTACTCCCATGTATGTCAACCAATCCCTCCCTGGGATCTCAAAACTGACAGGACCCCCATCTGAGCCCCTGGCAACATGCTCTCTGCTCTACCTGTCCTGGAAGGTGACTTTCCTAGTGTCCATTACTTCTGCCAGAAGAGTCTCTGAGATCCGGGTCCATGGTATTCTTCAAGTACAAGGTCCAATTGTGTCCTCATCCAGCTTTCCTTCCAAAGATGGTTTCAGAGTTCCATAGTAACCAGGGTATCTTCCTGCTGGTCTTTTGTCCGAAACCACATACCAACAGGGAAGAGCACAGTCTCCACTTGATAGATGTCAGACATGCAGTGGCCTTCTACATAGAAAAGACTAAGCCATTTCAGAAAATTACTCAACTATTCGTAGCTATTGCAGACAGGATGAGAGGTCTTCCCATCTGAGCCCAGAGAATTTCATCATGGATCGCATCCTGCATCTGTACATGCTATGACCGGGAAAAGGTTCCTACCCTAACAGCACATTCCACAAGGACCCAAGCATCTATGGCAGCATTTATAGCACAAGTTCCTATCCAGGACATTTGTAAAGTGGCAATATGGTCATCAGTTCACACTTTCGCATCTCATTACACCATCACCCAACAGGCTAGAGATGATGCTGGATTTGTCTGAGCGCTGTTGCAGTCAGCATGTCAATAAACTCTGAACCTTACCAATCAATGATACCATTCTTCAACCAGCACGACACACTCTGTGGCATGCCCCGGCCACATTCGCCCCCACCCCGAAGGGGGCTGAGGAAAGGTACCAAGTCTCCATCAAAAGGTCCGATTTTTTATTTTCACACCCTCCACCTAACTCCCTGGTGATCCAAGCAGCCACACCCTGACAGACAAGGAGGGCAAGAGACTGGACCTTATAGGTCGAAAGGTCTTCTCCTCAGCTGGACTACAATTCTGGATCTCTAACTAAATTGGCACTGATGGCCAAGTATGACTTTATAAACTATGGATGGCAGAGTTTGCAGATTAATTACCTCAGCAGGATTGTTTATAACAGTGGCAACAGCGCCGCAAATGCGTGGGATGGCTGCAGATACCACAGGCTCAGGTCCCTTCAGCAACCCTGCACCCAGTTCAAAACCACTCTTTCCTCAGTCCTCATCATCAGGCTCAGTTTCCCCATAGACTCAAAATCCTTCTGTCCCCCACTCCAGCTCATCTTCCACAGTGTATCTCCCCCCCCCCCGCCCCCCCGAACCCCTTCATACCTGTTGAGGGTCCTGGAGAAGCAGAATCTGAGACAGTAGAAAGAGATCATATTTGCAGGCAACAGAGGACCCTATATTCTTGTCTTTGAGAAGCTAATCTGAGTTAGCCCCTCAGGTGCCTAGTAGTCTGAGCTTGCTCTGTCAGTGCCTGTAGCCCATATGCGCTACCCTAGGACTCAAATGAAGTTGAAGCAGCTAAAGCTACATCAAGAGTTCCACAGTGGTAGCAGATGGTACTGCACCCTGCAGTGCACAAAACCACACTATAGACACAACAGTTGCTTTTTAAAAAATCTGTTTTTAAACCAGTCAGTGTCTCTTTAAAAATATTAATTCAGCGTTTGATTAAATATGGGTTTTATGGACCATTACTCATGCAGGAATCCCACTGATATTAATAGGTTTCAGAGTGGTAGCTGTGTTAGTCTGTATCAGCAAAAACAATGAGGAGTCCTTGTGGCACCTTAAAGACTAACAAATTTATTTGGGCATAAGCTTTCATGGGCTAAAACCCACTTCATCAGATGCACGGAGTGGAAAATACAGTAGGGGAGGTATAAATACACAGCATATGAAGAGATAGATGAGAGTTGCCTTACCAAGGGGGGGCGGGGGTCAGTGTTAACAAGCCAATTCAATTAAGGTGGAAGTGGGCTATTCTCAACAGTTGACAAGAAGGGGTTGAAATCACTTTTGTAGTGCTAATGAGGCCAGTGTAATCAAAGTGGCCCATTTCAAACAGTTGACAAGAAGGTGAGTATCAGCAGGGGGAAATTAGTTTTTTGTAGTGACCCATCCACTCCCAGTCTTTATTTAGGCCTAATTTGATGGTGTCCAGTTTACAAATTAATTCCAGTTCTGTAGTTTCTTGTTGGAGTCTGTTTTTTAAGTTTTTTTTGTTGAAGAATAGCCACTTTTAAGTCTGCTATTGAGTGTCCAGGGAGATTGAAGTGTTCTACTGGTTTTTGAATGTTATAATTCTTGATGTCAGATTTGTGTCCATTTATTCTTTTGCATAGAGACTGTCCAGTTTGGCCAGTGTACATGGCAGAGGGGCATTGCTGGCACATGATGCCATATATCACATTGGTAGATGTGCAGGTGAACGAGCCCCTGATGGTGTGGCTTATGTGGTTAGGTCCTATGATGGTGTCCCTTGAATAGATATAGAGTTGGCCTTTTGTTGCACGGTTTGGTTCCTGGGTTAGTGTTTTTGTTGTGTGGTGTGCAGTTGCTGGTGAGCATTTGCTTCAGGTTGTGGGGCTGTCTGTAAGCAAGGACTGGCCTGTCTCCTAAAGTCTGTGAGAGTGAGGGATTGTCCTTCAGGATAGGTTGTCGATCTTTGGTGATGCATTGGAGAGATTTTAGTTGGGGGCTGTAGGTGACGGCTAGTGGCGATCTGTTACTTTCTTTGTTGGGCCTGTCCTGTAGTAGGTGACTTCTGGGTATCCTTCTGGCTCTGTCAATCTGTTTCTTCACTTCACCAGGTGGGTATTGTAGTTTTAAGAATGCTTGATAGAGATCCTGTAGTGTTTGTCTCAGTCTGAGGGATTGGAGCAAATGCGGTTGTATTTTAGAGCTTGGCTTTAGACAATGGATTGTATGATGTGGTCTGGATGAAAGCTTGAGGCATATAGGTCAGTATAGCGGTCAGTAGGTTTCCGGTATAGGGTGGTGTGACCATTTGCTTATTTGCACTGTAGTGTCTAGGAAGTGGATCTCTTGTGTGGACAGTAGTGCACAGACAATCCAGGAAGTTTTTGGAAAGTGTAGGGGACAATTTCCTGGTGCAAGTGCTGGAGGAACCAACTAGGGGCAGAGCTCTTCTTGACCTGCTGCTCACAAACAGGGAAGAATTAGTAGGGGAAGCAAAAGTGGATGGGAACCTGGGAGGCAATGACCATGAGATCCCCTCGGAGAATAACATGAGGGGGAAAGGAATCCAGGAGAGCAGGCTGTATTTTAAAGAATCCTTATTAAGGTTGCAGGAACAACCTATCCTGATGTATAGAAAGAATAGTAAATATGGCAGGCGACCAGCTTGGCTTAACAGTGAAATCCTTTCTGAACTTAAACGCAAAAAAGAAGCTTACAAGAAGTGGAAGATTGGACAAATGACCAGGGAGGAGTATAAAAATATTGCTCAGGCATGCAGGAGTGAAATCAGGAAGGCCAAATCACACTTGGAGGTGCAGGTAGCAAGGGATGTTAAGAGTAACAAAATGGTTTCTACAGGTATGTTAGCAACAAGAAGGTGATCAAGGAAAGTGTGGGCCCCTTACTGAATGAGGGAGGCAACCTAGTGACCGAGGATGTGGAAAAAGCTAATGTACTCAATGCTTTTTTTGCCTCTGTCTTGACTAACAAGGTCAGCTCTCAGACTACTGCATTGGGCAGCACAGTATGGGGAGGAGGTGAACAGCCCTCTGTGGAGAAAGAAGTGGTTCAGGACTATTTAGAAAAGCTGGACGAGCACAAGTCCATGGGGCCGGATGCACTGCATCTGAGGGTGCTAAAGCAGTTGGTGGATGTAATTGCAGAGTCATTGGCCATTATCTTTGAAAACTCATGGCGATTGGGGAAGGTCCCAGATGACTGGAAAAAGGCTAATGTATTGCCCATTTTAAAAAAGGGAAGAAGGAGGATCCGAGGAACTATGGGCCAGTCAGCCTCACCTCAGTCCCTGGAAATTCATGGAGCAGGTCCTTAAGGAGTCAATTTTGAAGCACTTAGAGGAGAGGAAAGTGATCAGGAACAGTCAGCATGGATTCACCAAGGGCAAGTCATGCCTGACTAACCTAATTGCCTTCTATTACGAGATAACTGTCTCTGTGGATGAGGGGAAAGCAGTGGACGTGTTATTCCTTGACTTTATCAAAGCTTTTGATATAGTCTCCCACAGTATTCTTGCCGGCAAGTTCAAGAAATATGGGCTGGATGAATGGACTATAAGGTGGATAGAAAGCTGGCTAGATCATCGGGCTCAACGGGTAGTGATCAATGGCTCCATGTCTAGTTGGCAGCTGGTATCAAGTGGAGTGCCCCAAGGGTCGGTGCTGGGGCCGGTTTTGTTCAAGATCTTCATTAATGATCTGGAGGATGGCGTGGATTGCACCCTCAGCAAGTTTGCAGATGACACTAAACTGGGAGGAGTGGTAGATACGCTTGGAGGGTAGGGATAGGATACAGAGGGACCTAGACAAATTGGAGGATTGGGCCAAAATAAATCTGATGAGGTTCAACAAGGACAAGTGCAGAGTCCTGCACTTAGGACGGAAGAATCCCATGCACTGCTACAGAGTAGGGACCGAGTGGCTAGGCAGCAGTTCTGCAGAAAAGGACCTAGGGGTTACAGTGGATAAGAAACTGGATATGAGTCAACAATGTGCCCTTGTTGCCAAGAAGGCTAATGGCATTTTGGGCTGTATAAGTAGGGGCATTGCCAGCAGATCGGGGGAAGTGATCATTCCCCTCTATTCGGCGTTGGTGAAGCTTCGTCTGGAGTACTGTGTCCAGTTTTGGGCCCCAGACTACATGAAGGAGGTGGGAAAAATTGGAAAGAGTCCAGCGGAGGGCAACAAAAATGATTAGGGGGCTGGAGCACATGAGTTATAGGAGAGGTTGAGGGAACTGGGATTATTTAGTCTGCAGAAGAGAAGAATGAGGGGGGATTAGCAGATGAAAGAACAAGGAAGAATGGTCTCAAGTTGCAGTGGGGGAGGTTTAGATTGGATGTTAGGAAAAACTTTTTCACTAGGAGGGTGGTGAAGCAGTAGGAAGGTGGTGAAGCACCTAGGGAAGTGATGGAATCTCCTTCCTTAGAGGTTTTTAAGGTCAGGCTTGACAAAGCCCTGGCTGGGATGATTTAGTTGGGGATTGGACCTGCTTTGAGCAGCGGATAGGACTAGATGACCTCCTGAGGTCCCTTCCAACCCTGAGATTCTATGATTCTATGACTGGTCCAGGCTGAGGTTGATGCTGGGGTGGAAATTGTTGAAATCCTGGTGGAATTCCTCAAGAGCCTCCTTCCCATGGGTCCAGATGATGAAGATGTCATCAAGGTAGCGCAAATAGAGTAGGGGTGTTAGGGGACGAGAGCTGAGCGTTGTTCTAAGTCATCCATAAAAATGTTGGCATACTGTGTGGCCATGCGGGTACCCATAGCAGTCCTGCTGATGGTGTAGATTACATTGGCCTCATTAGTACTACAAAAGCGATTTCCACCCCTTCTTGTCAACTGTTGAGAATAGTCCACTTCCATCTTAATTGAATTGGCTCGTTAGCACTGACCCCCCACTTGGGATGGCAACTCCCATCTTTTCATATTCTGGGTATTTATACCTCCTTACTGTATTTTCCACTCCATGCATCTGATGAAATGGGTTTTAGCCCACAAAAGCTTATGCACAAATAAATTTGCTTGTCTCTGAGGTGTCACAAGGACTCCTCATTGTTTTTACTGATATTAATGGGACTATTTAGGTGCAACAGAGGTAGTAGGTCTGGGTTTTTCTTTGTCTTTGGGCATTTTTGCATACTGGAATGTGTTTTGCTTTTGAAATACATGCATCCGCTGCTGTTTTGTGTTCACCCCCCCCAAATAAATATTCTGTACAATATACAGTGTGCAATTAGTGATATTGCAATATCATTGTGTCTGTGGGCTGATGAACTCAATATGGCTTCCTTCATCAACCACAGTGCTGAAACTTCCAAATATAAATGTAAGGGCAGATGATCTTCAACACTGTTGAACACTGAACATATTTTCAATGTATTTTACTTGTATCCTTTTGTGTGAGGTGGGTAGGAAAATCCATAATATATTTGTATACAAAAAATAAGGAATAGATGGGAAGAGTCTGAATCTACAAATGACTCAGGAATGTTCTCAGGGCAGCCTGGAAAGCCATGTTTAATTTAAATGAGACAAACAGATTAGTATAATTGTTACATTCAACTATTATTCTCCTGGCAGTCTATTCATTGGTGATTATTGAGAATGCATTAAAGCAGTCAGGCATATTTCATAATGGTGTGTGCTTGTAAGGCAAGTTAGTTTGTATTGACTTCATCTGTTCATTGATGTATAATTGGGGTTTTCTTCTAGCTAGAGTCTTGGTCTTTAAAATGAACTTGCATGTAAAATAATTTATTTGCCACCAGAAGATAAAATGAATTTGTCTTCACATTTACATTTTGCCATTTTGTTTTCCAGCTTTTACTATTACGGAAAGAAGAGCCTCAAAGTGTTGTGAGCAAAGACGAGGATTTCTCCTCCTAGCCTGGGCCTGTCATGGTAAGCACATGGGTTTTGTCAGGACTGACCAAAACAAAGCAGGCTGCAGCACAAGAAGGATGAGAGAGTTGGTGCTGTGTGATAATAAGAGATACTATTCTCAGTACCTGACATACATGTCACTCCAGACTTCTGGTTGAACTGAAAAGATAGTTTTCATTGCCTTTTTATTTATCTTTGAGCAATTTGTGTTTTAATTTTCTGATGATAGTCATCATTATTCCATGTGTACCATCTGCCAGCAGTCTGGCATATAAACTAAGGCAGTATTCTTCCATCCAAATTTACATTAATTAGCCATGTACTGTTCATGGCATTTAGATCAGATTTATTGCAAGGCTGTTTGAAATTAATTTGCTAGTGCAATTTTACTGATACACTGTGTAGAGCAAGGCTGTTTAAATTGTGCAGGAAAGGTGCAGATTTGTGTAGTATAAGGACTGAGGTAATTTCTGTAAGGCAGTTGTGGTTCTCTCCCCACCTATCCAGGCTGGGTAGCAGTTGGGTCTGGTAGCCCCGACACTCAGCCAGAGCAGGGCTGCACACATATAATGGGTCTGGCCTGCAGTTGAGCCGGGTGGCGGCAAGTCTATAGCCCAGAGCCCTCACTCAGGGTGGGGCAGCAGTCAGGTAAGGGGGTTCTGGCCTGCTGTCAGGCAAAGCAGCCCAACAGTGTCAGGGGAGATTAGCTCTCTGATGGGAGAGCCAGGTAAACCATCGGCGTCCTAGCTCAGACCAATGCAGGCCTCCTGGACTGAAGGTGGGGAGGCTGCCACCCCTGACGGTAGGGTGGCAGGGGGTAGGGGGACGCAGGCCCACCCACTCCACTGTGTCCTAGCCCAGGGCCCTAACAGTAGCAGACTGGTCCGTCACTGGGGAAATCCAGACGGAACATAGAATCATAGAAGATTAGGGTTGGAAAAGACCTCAGGAGGTCATCTAGTCCAATTCCCTGCTCAAAGCAGGGCCAACCCCAAATAAATCATCCCAGGCAGGGCTTTGTCAAGCTAGGCCTTAAAAACCTCTAAGGATGGAGATTCCACCACCTCCCTAGGTAACCCATTCCAGTGCTTCACCCCCCTCCTAGTGAAATAGTGTTTCCTAATATCCAACCTAGACCTCCCCCACTGCAACTAGAGATCATTGCTGCTCCTTCTGTCATTTGCCACCACTACGAACAGCCGAGCTCCATCTTCCTTGGAACCCCCCTTCAGGTAGTTGAAGGCTGCTATCAAATCCCCCCTCACTCTTCTGCAGACTAAATAAGCCCAGTTCCCTCAGCCTCTCCTTGTAAGTCATGTGCCCCAGCCCCCTAATAATTTTCGTTGCCCTCTGCTGGACTCTCTCCAATTTGTCCACATCCCTTCTGTAGTGGGAGAACCAATACTCCAGATGTGCCTCACCAGTGCCGAATAGAGGGGAATAATCACTTCCCTCGATCTGCTGGCAATGTTCCTACTAATACAGCCCAATATGTCGTTGACCTTCTTGGCAACAAGGGCACACTGCTGACTCATACCCAGCTTCTCATCCACTGTAATCCCCAGGTCCTTTTCTGCAGAACTGCTGCTTAGCCAGTCAGTCCACAACCTGTAGCGGTGCATTGGATTCTTCCTTCCTAAGTGTAGGACTCTGCACTTGTTCTTGTTGAACCTCATCAGATTTATTTTGGCTAGGTCACTCTGGACCCTATCCCTACCCTCCAGCGTATCTACCTCTCCCCCCAGCTTAGTGTCATCTGCAAAATTGCTGAGGGTGCAATTAATCCCATCATCCAGTTCATTGATAAAGATGTTGAACAAAACCGGCCCCATGTCCGACCCCTGGGGCACTCTGCTTGATACCGGCTGCCAACTGGACATGGAGCCATTGATCACTACCCATTGAGCCCAATGATCTAGCCAGCTTTCTATCCACCTTATAGTCCGTTCATCCAATCCATACTTTTTTAACTTGCTGGCAAGAATACTGTGGGAGACCGTATCAAAAGCTTTGCTAAAGTCAAGATATATCACATCCACCGCTTTCCCCATATCCACAGAGCCCGTTGTCTCATCATAGAAGGCAATCAGGTTGGTCAGGCATGACTTGCCCTTGGTGAATCCATGTTGACTGTTCCTGATCACCTTCCTCTCCTCGAAGTGCTTCAAAATGGATTAATTGAGGACCTGCTCCATGATTTTGCCGGGGACTCATAGACTCATAGACTTTAAGGTCAGAAGGGACCATTATGATCATCTAGTCTGACCTCCCGCATGATGCAGGCCACAAAAGNCCCAGCTTATAACTAAAATTCTTGTTAGTCATCCCTAAATGCATAACCTTACACTTCTCACTATTAAATTTCATCCTATTACTATTACTCCAGTTTACAAGGTCATCCAAATCTCCCTGCAGGATATCCCGATCCTTTTCCGAATTGGCAATACCTCCCAACTTTGTGTCATCCGCAAACTTTATCAGCCCACTCCTACTTTTGGTTCCGAGGTCAGTAATAAATAGATTAAATAAAATTGGACCCAAAACCGAACCTTGAGGAACTCCACTGGTAACCTCCCTCCAACCTGACAGTTCACCTTTCAGTACGACCCGCTGCAGTCTCCCCTTTAACCAGTTCTTTATCCACCTCTGGATTTTCATATCGATCCCCATCTTTTCCAATTTAACCAATAATTCCTCATGCGGTACCGTATCAAACGCCTTACTGAAATCGAGGTATATTAGATCCACCGCATTTCCTTTGTCTAAAAAATCTGTTACTTTCTCAAAGAAGGAGATCAGGTTGGTTTGGTACGATCTACCTTTCGTAAAACCATGTTGTAATTTGTCCCAATTGCCATTGTCCTCAAGGTCCTTAACTACTTTCTCCTTCAATATTTTTTCCATGACTTTGCATACTACAGATGTTAAACTAACAAGCCTGTAGTTACCCGGGTCACTTTTTTCCCCCTTCTTGAAAATAGGAACTATATTAGCTAATCTCCAGTCAAACGGTACAACCCCCGAGTTTACAGATTCATTAAAAATTATCGCTAACGGGCGTGCAATTTCACGCGCCAGTTCCTTTAATATTCTCGGATGAAGATTATCCGGGCCGCCCGATTTACTCCCGTTAAACTGTTCGAGTTTGGCTTCTACCTCGGATACGGTAATGTCTTTTTCCCCCCCCCCCCTTTATTCCCATCAGTCACGCTGCCACTATTTCTAAGCCCGTCATTAGCCTCATTAAAGACCGAGGCAAAATATTTGTTTAGATATTGTGCCATGCCTAGATTATCCTTAATCTCCACTCCATCTACAGTCTTAAGCGGTCCCACTTCTTCTTTCTGAAGAAGTTCCCCGGGTTCTCTTTCTTCCCCTTTTTAAATATAGACACTATAATTGCCTTTTTCCAATCGTCCGGGACCTCCCCTGATCGCCACGAATTTTCAAAGATAATGGCCAATGGCTCTGCAGTCACATCAGCCAACTCCTTCAGCACCCTTGGATGCATTTGATCTGGACCCATGGACTTGTGCACATCCAGCTTTTCTAAATAGTCCTTAACCTGTTCTTTGACCACTGAGGGCTGCTCACCTCCTCTCCATACTGTGTTGCCCAGTGCAGCAGTCTGGAGCTAAGTACTTCAGCTTTTTCCACATCATGTGCCTCCCCCATTCAGCAAGGGTCCCACACTTTCCCTGACCTTGTTGCTAACATACCTGTAGAAACCTTTCTTGTTACCCTTCACATCCCTTGCTAGCTGGAACTCCAATTGTGCCTTGGTCTTCCTGATTACACCCCTGCATGCCTGAGCAATATTTTCATACTCCTCCCTAGTGAGCTGTCCGAATTTCCATTTCTTGTAAGCTTCGTTTTCCAGTTTAAGCTCACCGAAGATTTCACTGTTAAGCCAAGCTGGTCGCCTGCCATATTTGCTATTCTTTCTGCACTTCGGGATGGTTTGTTCCTGCGCCCTCAATAAGGCTTCTTTAAAATACAGCCAGCTCTCCTGGACTCCTTGCCCCCTCATATTAGCTTCCCAGGGGATCCTGCCCATCAGTTCCCTAAGGGAGTCAAAGTCTGGTTTTCTGAAGTCCAGGGTCCGTATTTTGCTACTCTCCTTTCTTCCTTTTGTGGGGATCCTGAACTCAGCCATCTCATGGTCACTGCTGCCTAGGTCTCCACCCACTTCTACTTCCCCTACCAATTCTTTCCTGTTTGTAAGCAGCAGGTCAAGAGGAGCACGGCCCCTAGTTGGTTGCTCCAGCACTTGTACCAGGAAGTTAGACTCATAGACTTTAAGGTCAGAAGGGACCATTATGATCATCTAGTCCGACCTCCTGCACAACGCAGGCCACAGAATCTCACCCACCCCTAACCTATGCCCGAGTTATTGAAGTCCTCAAATCGTTGTTTAAAGACCTCAAGGTGCAGAGAATCCTCCAGCAAGTGACCGGTGCCCCACGCTGCAGAGGAAGGCGAAAAACCTCTAGGGCCTCTGCCAATCTGCCCTGGAGGAAAATTCCTTCCCGACCCCAAATATGGCGATCAGTTAAACCCTGAGCATGTGGGCAAGACTCACCAGCCAGCACCCAGGAAAGAATTCTCTGTAGTAACTCAGATCCCACCCCATCTAACATCCCATCACAGACCATTGGGCATATTTACCTGCTAATAATCAAAGATCAATTAATTGCCAAAATTAGGCTATTCCATCATACCATCCCCTCCATAAACTTATCAAGCTTAGTCTTGAAGCCAGATATGTCTTTTGCCCCCACTACTCCCCTTGGAAGGCTGTTCCAGAACTTCACTCCTCTAATGGTTAGAAACCTTCGTCTAATTTCAAGTCTAAACTTCCTAATGTCCAGTTTATATCCATTTGTTCTTGTGTCCACATTGGTACTAAGCTTAAATAATTCCTCTCCCTCCCTGATATTTATCCCTCTGATATATTTATAAAGAGCAATCATATCTCCCCTCAGCCTTCTTTTGGTTAGGCTAAACAAGCCAAGCTCTTTGAGTCTCCTTTCATAAGACAGGTTTTCCATTCCTCGGATCATCCTAGTAGCCCTTCTCTGTACCTGTTCCAGTTTGAATTCATCCTTCTTAAACATGGGAGACCAGAACTGCACACAATATTCCAGATGAGGTCTCACCAGTGCCTTGTATAACGGTACTAACACCTCCTTATCTTTACTGGAAATACCTCGCCTGATGCATCCCAAGACCGCATTAGCTTTTTTAACGGCCATATCACATTGGCGGCTCATAGTCATCCTGTGATCAACCAATACTCCGAGGTCCTTCTCCTCCTCTGTTACTTCCAACTGATGTGTCCCCAATTTATAACCAAAATTCTTGTTATTAATCCCTAAATGCATGACCTTGCACTTTTCACTATTAAATTTCATCCTATTACTATTACTCCAGTTTACAAGGTCATCCAGATCTTCCTGTATGATATCCCGGTCCTTCTCTGTATTAGCAATACCTCCCAGCTTTGTGTCATCCGCAAACTTTATTAGCACATTCCCACTTTTTGTGCCAAGGTCAGTAATAAAAAGATTAAATAAGATTGGTCCCAAAACCGATCCCTGAGGAACTCCACTAGTAACCTCCTTCCAGCCTGACAGTTCACCTTTCAGTATGACCCGTTGTCGTCTCCCCTTTAACCAGTTCCTTATCCACCTTTCAATTTTCATATTGATCCCCATCTTTTCCAATTTAGCTAATAATTCCCCATGTGGAACCGTATCAAATGCCTTACTGAAATCAAGGTAAATTAGATCCACTGCGTTTCCTTTGTCTAAAAAATCTGTTACCTTCTCAAAGAAGGAGATCAGGTTGGTTTGGCACGATCTACCTTTTGTAAAACCATGTTGTATTTTGTCCCAATTACCATTGACCTCAATGTCCTTAACTACTTTCTCCTTCAAAATTTTTTCCAAGACCTTGCATACTACAGATGTCAAACTAACAGGCCTATAGTTACTCGGATCACTTTTTTTTCCTTTCTTAAAAATAGGAACTATGTTAGCTATTCTCCAGTCGTACGGTACAACCCCTGAGTTTACTGATTCATTAAAAATTCTTGCTAATGGGCTTGCAATTTCATGTGCCAGTTCCTTTAATATTCTTGGATGAAGATTATCTGGGCCCCCCGATTTAGTCCCATTAAGCTGTTCGAGTTTGGCTTCTACCTCGGATGTGGTAATATCTACCTCCATATCCTCATTCCCATTTGTCATCCTACCATTATCCCTAAGCTCCTCATTAGCCTCATTAAAGACTGAGGCAAAGTATTTGTTTAGATATTGGGCCATGCCTAGATTATCCTTAACCTCCACTCCATCCTCAGTGTTTAGCGGTCCCACTTCTTCTTTCTTTGTTTTCTTCTTATTTATATGGCTATAGAACCTTTTACTATTGGTTTTAATTCCCTTTGCAAGGTCCAACTCTACATGGCTTTTGGCCTTTCTCACTTTATCCCTACATGTTCTGACCTCAATAAGGTAGCTTTCCTTGCTAATCCCTCCCATCTTCCACTCCTTGTAGGCTTTCTGCTTTTTCTTAATCACCTCTCTGAGATGCTTGCTCATCCAGCTTGGTCTACAACTCCTGCCTATGAATTTTTTCCCCTTTCTTGGGATGCAGGCTTCTGATAGTTTCTGCAACTTTGACTTGAAGTAATTCCAGGCCTCCTCCGCCTTTAGATCCACAAGTTCTTCAGTCCAATCCACTTCCCTAACTAATTTCCTTAATTCTTTAAAGTTAGCCCTTTTAAAATCAAAAACCCTAGTCCCAGATCGATTTTTGTTTATCCTTCCATCTAGTTTGAACTGAATTAGCTCATGATCACTCGAACCAAGGTTGTCCCCTACAACCATTTCTTCTATGAGGTCCTCACTACTCACCAAAACCAAATCTAAAATGGCATCCCCTCTTGTTGGTTCAGCAACTACTTGGTGAAGGAATCCATCAGCTATCGCATCCAGGAAAATCTGAGCCCTATTATTACTACTAGCACTTGTCCTCCAGTCTATATCTGGGAAGTTAAAGTCTCCCATGATCACACAATTCCCATTAGTGTTTACTTCATTAAAAACATTAAAGAGGTCTCTATCCATATCCAAATTGGATCCCGGCGGTCTGTAGCACACCCCAAGCACTATCTCAGGGGAGGCTCTAGTAGCTTTCTTTCCCAATGTGATTTTTGCCCAGACAGACTCCGTCTTATCCATTCCATCACTTCTTATTTCTTTACAGTCTACCTCATCATTGATATACAATGCTACTCCACCACCTTTGCCTTTATTTCTGTCTTTCCTAAACAGCACATAGCCTTCAATACCTGTACTCCAGTCATGACTACTATTCCACCATGTTTCTGTTATCCCTATAATATCTGGTTTCACTTCCTGCACCAGTAGCTCTAGTTCCTCCATTTTGTTACCTAGGCTCCTCGCATTAGTGTACAAACATCTTAATTTTTGCCGTTTGGCTTCACTGACATTCTTTACCCGATTAGGCACAGACATTCTACCACCAGTATCACCTATTAGACTGGTATCTTCACTACCCTTCCTCCTTACGTCCATTCTCATACCCATGGCTGTATCCTTTCTTACTTTGTTTTCTTCCTTCTCAATGTTAAATTCCGGCGTGGAGATTACCTGGACATCTCCCAACCATCTCCCCCAAATTCCTAGTTTAAAGCTCTCTTAATCAGTTGTGCCAGCCTCCATCCTAGGAGTCTATTTCCCTCCTTACTCAGGTGAAGTCCATCCCGAGAGAACAGTCCTCTGTCCATGAATGCTTCCCAGTGGCCATACATCCCAAAGCCCTCCTTATAGCACCACTGCCTGAGCCATCTGTTGATCACCATAATCTTGTCACACCTTTGTTGCCCTTCTCTAGGAAGAGGCAGAATCCCACTGAAGATCACCTGAGCCTCGATTTCCTTAAGCGTCTTCCCCAGCCTGGCATAGTCTCCCTTGATATGTTCCAGCGAGAATATTTGGTGTTATCTCCATTGACTCTTCCCTTCTTCCTATAGGACTAGCTGCTTTTCTCTTCTTCCTTACCCTCTCACCTTCAGCGACCACCTGCTGTGCCCCTTCTTCATTTTCCAACTCCGCAAACCTGTTCCTGAGTTCTATTTCTCTTTCACTAGTCCGTCTTTTCCTCTGCCTGGTTCTCTTAGTCACATGCTTCCACTGTCCACTTTCCTCACCCAGCAGTCTCCCCTCAGAATTCTTTGGTCCTGCTTCCATCTGCAAGTCTGAGCTTTTTCCTTCAGCCTGCTCATGTCCTCATCATTGTTGCCTGAGGTGGCCTGGGACTCAGACTCCTGGGATGTATCCATGCTGCATTTGGGGGTAGTGGTGGGATCGCTCTTGAGAATCGCATGCAGCTCATTGTAGAAGCAGCAGGTCTGTGGTACAGAACCAGACTGACTGTTCACCTCGCTTGTCTTCTGGTACTCTTGCTGATGTTTTGATTTTCACACGGCACTACTGCGTGTCCCTGCTGTAGCCCTTCTCCCCCATGCCCTGCTCAATCTTTTCATAGCTGTCTACATTTCTTCTGCTGGATCGTAGTTGTGTCTGCACAGATTCTTCTCCCCCAAGGCCAATAAGGTCCACCACCTCTTGCGTACTCTAGGATGGAGCACATTTGGGGTGTTGAGTTGCCAGGATCAGGTGGGCTGGCGACCTCTCTACACTGATCAAACAGGAAATGGGAATTCAAAAGTTCCCTGGGCTTTAATAGGGGAGGGACTGTTTCCCCACGTACCTGGCTGTGGTACAGCAGAGTTGAAAACAATCTCCAGAGTGGTCACAGCAGAGCATTGTGGGACACCTCCTGGAGGCCAATTTAGTTGACTTACACAACGCTGCGTCTACACTGCCTGCCGACTGATCAACATCGAATTAAGTGCTACTCTCACGGAGGTGGAGTAATTAAGTTGACCTTACAGGCAAGTTAGGTTGGCGGAAGGGACCTGGTAGTGTAGACGCATACATTATTGGGTTGACATAAGGCAGCTCCCATTGACCTAAATTTGTAGTGTAGACCATGCTTAACTTAGGTTAGTATGTCCCATGTTCAAAAGTCACTTAAGTCACTTTTCCAAAAAAGTTTACTCCAGACAAGATTTTGTAATAGCCCGGGGGGGGGAAGAAGAATCAAGCAAGCTGCTAAAATGCATACTTATCTAAAGGGGGAAAAAAGATAAGTAGGCCAATATTGCTTCTTGGAGACTAACCACGGGTATTGTTTTATTTCAGAATTGCAAGGTTTTCATTTTGGACTGTGTACACCTTTATGTCTGAAAAAATATATTTAAAGTTCAATCACATGTGATTCAACTTTAAAACCCTTTTTCCAGTTGTTCCCACTTCACACCCAAAAAAATCCACTATTTTTCAGTTGGACAAGGAAGTTTCATAGGTAACCCTAGGTGGAAGCAAAACTGCTCAACAAATTGAAGCCAGAAATACAGCTTAGAATTTAACCAGATGTTTAAGCAGAGAAGATGCTTCCATCTGCAAGTCTGAGCTTTTTCCTTCAGCCTCCTCATGTCTTTGCTCCATCATCTGCTCGAACCCCCTTCTAAACTCCACCAGAGTTTCCACCTGCATTTCCAATCCTCGGATCTTTTCTTCCATCAGCTCTATCAGGCGGCACTTCATGCAAACGAAACTCTTTTCAGATACCCACTCCAGGATCATGTACATGCCGCAGCTTCCACATCCAGTCATCCTCATTGTGTCTTCCACTGCTGCCTCTGTATCGGTCATAGTCTTCCCACCTAAAACCTGTTAGTCCGGGAAACACAAACCAAACCACCAACACCCACAGCAAAACAAACCCCCAACGGGCACCAAAACACCGGCAGAACACCACCCCCTCCCTTCACTAGCCTGTCTTTCCCCTGCCTCGCTCTCTTAATCTCCTCCAACAGAACTCCCACTGAAACTCCCCTGTTTACAGCTCTGTTTGCTGGCTCCTGTGCCGCTGCAGCTGTCTATGCCGCTGCCTGACTGTCTGGCTACCTTTATAGGACCCCTAAGCAGAGAAGTGTTGTCCCCAACACTCTCCAAAAACTTCCTGGATTGTCTGTGTATTGCTGTATTGCTCTCCCAGCAGATGTCAGGGTGATTGAAGTCTCCCATTAGTACCAGGGCCTGTGATCTGGAAACTTCAGTTAGTTGTCCGAAGAAAGCCTCGTCTACCTCATACTTCTGATCTGGTGGTCTATAGCATATGCCCACCACGACATCACCATTGTTGCTCTCACCCCTAAACTTAACCCAAAGACTCTCAACAGGCATTTCTCCATGCTGACTGGCTTGCAGTCAGTAACACAGCCGAACCCTATTCGGCTTCCCTGGGCTCCTTCCTACACTCCCAGTTCGAGGGTACCTGGGTTCTGGGGTTGTCGTTGATCTCGCTGGAGTAAATGACGAGTGGCAGCCCAACAGCTCCCCGGTGTCTGGCAGCTCCAGCAGTCCCTCCAGGTCTCTGGCACTGTAGCAGCCTCTATCAGGTCCAGGCTCCTGGGCGTGCCTGCGGGGGGGGAAGAGACATCCTGCTCCTCTGGCAGCTCTGCCCCAACTGAGCTAGAGGGCCGGCCTTTTATAGTTCCGGTTCCTGTCCCACCCCTCTGCTTCCAGTGGGGTGGCCGCTGATATCCCGGTTCTGCACACCAGGGAGTGGTCCTGGTTCTCTCTCCACCTGTCAGGGAGGGAGACCACGCCCCCTTGCTACAATTTCCTAAACATTGCATTTAAAATTGAAAGGGAAATACTTTGCTTCATGTTTTTGTGTTTAACAAAGGAAAGAGGTCCCAAATCTGTGTTTTACATTACAAAGTTGTGGGCCACTAGTAATGTAAAATTGTAACTATTATGTCACTTCTGTGGGTCACTGGTAGCTGAATTCTCGTAATAGTTCATCGTGCCTAAACCTTTCATTGGTCACTGGGAACTCTTCATGCCTTCTGTCAATGGAGAGGTCTGCTGTGAATGAGTAACAGTGTTGAAATTAACTGTAGAGTTTTGTTTCTAGGATGAAGAGACCCAGCATAGCCTTGAATGCATCCAGGCTAATCAGATCTTTCCCAGGAAGCAGCTGATCCGAGAGGATGAGAATCTTCAGGTAGTCACTGGACCACTCTTTGCCTTTACTGCACTGAAAGATGTGCAGATCTGTTATTGCTCAGTCTAATCAAGATCACACAGTAGAGCAGCTGAGCTGTTTGAGTTGGGCTCTGGCATAAAAGTTTCATCCAAAGTTCCATACAATGATAGGGAAGATAGTTTAAGAAAATAAATCTTTTCTTTTGAAGCATATCACTGTGCCGGACAGAGAGATCATGCATTGTGGTGTCCAAAGGGTTTCCTTAGAGTTTCTGAAAATTATAGCCAGTGCTCACTTAGCTTACACAGGGACTTTTCAATCACTTAGAAATTTTAATTTCTCCTCTTCCACCCAAATCTAGTAAAGGGTTTATTTCTTAATAGGAACTGTTTATGTGAAAAGCTGGAATTATTTCTTTATCCATTTTTGTTATTGGTAAGATGAAAAGTCTTACAATGCATAAAGTGTATTTTTCAATTCCTAATAACTCCAAAGTGTTGTAAGGAGTTTTCATTACCTGGCTTTTAAACTGATTTAGTTAAACTGGTGGCAAGCCCCATGTGTAGACACTCTTATTTTGGTTTAAGAGTGGTTTATTTCAGTTTAACGTAAACCTATTCCTAATATCTTTACTCTAAACTGATACAAACCAGGTTTGTATCAGTTTAAAAGTGTTCACAGCCTTTTGCCCTGGCTTAACTAAATAGATTTTAAATTCATAGATTCACAGATTCCAAGGCCAGAAGGGACCATTGTTATTATCTAGTCTGACCTCCTGTATAACAAAGGCCATAGAACTTCCCCAAATTAATTCCTAGAGCAGATCTTTTGGGAAAACATCTGAACTTCATTTAAAAATTATTAATAATGGAGAATCCACCATGACCCTTGGTAATTTGTTCCAGTGGTTAATTCCGCTCACTGTTAACATTTTTTTGCCTTATTTTTAGTCTGAATTTGTCTAGCTTCAACTTCCAGTCATTAGATTGTGTTATACTTTTCTCTGCTCAATTGAAAAGCCCATTATTAAATATTTGTTACTTGTACTTGAAGACTGTAATCAAGTCACCCCTTAACCTTCTCTTTGTTAAGCTAAATTGATTGAGCTCCTTGAGTCTATCACTATAAGGCATGTTTTCTAATCCTTTAATCATTCTTGTGACTCTTCTCTGAACCCCCTGCAATTTATCAAAATCCTTCTTGAATTGTGTCTACCAGAACTGGACACAGTATTCCATCAGTGCCAAATATAGAGGTAAAATAACCTCTCTACTCCTACTTTAGATTCCCCTGTTTATGCATCTAAGGATTGCATTAGGTCTTTTGGCCACAGCGTCGCACTGGGAGTCATGTTCAGCTGATTATTCACCACAACCCCCAAAATCATACCTTTAGTTAAATCCGTGCAACTTTTGTTTTTTCTTATAAACCCATAAGTATAATTTTCACCAAGGCTAGGTAAAAGGAGCAAGAGCACATGATTTTACAAGTTTACAGTGAAAAAAGGCAGACGCTTAATTTTTAAAATGAAAGTTTAGTATTTGAAGAATCTCAAGAAGTCCTGAAACCACAGGATTTGTAGATTTTTTTCTTACTTCCAATTTTCTGCTGTGCTTGATAATAAGACCGGTTCTTCTTCGAGTGCTGTCCTGTGGGTGCTCCACTCCAGGTGACGGTGCGTCCCGGTGCCGTTGATCTGAGATCTTCAGTAGCAGTGCCTGGTCGGGATGCACGTGCTCAGCTGCTATCTCGTGGCGGCGTTAGGGTCTGCCTGAGCGTGCACGTCCTGCACCCCCCTTAGTTCCTTCTCAACCGTCCTCGGCTGAAGATGGGACTCAGGGCAGTGCTGAACCTCTTCCCTGGTCACTGAAGGAAATAAGTAAAAAGAAACAGAAATAGTTAGATAGAAATATTCCAGTTCTCTCCCTTCCTTTAGAATAGTTCGTTAGTTTAAAAAAACCCAACCAAACAAAAACAAAAGTTTTTCTCCCACGTTTGCCTCCCGCTGAGACTCTCCCCCCAGGCAATAATAGTTCAATGATGCCGGTGTCCCCGGGCTTTAAGAAATGCGACTGCTGCAAGGAGTCTATGCCACAGTCTGACGGACACTCACAGTGTGTGAAATGCCTCGGCGAGACACACGTCCCCACTAAGTGTCTCCATTGTACCAGCCTGAAAACCAGGGCTCGTCATGACAGGGACTTGCGGCTAAAAATGCTCCTGATGGAGAAATCTCTGCAGCCGCCTATGGAGACAGGCCTCACCCTCACCCTCTCGCTCCCCTGCTAGGTCGGAACCGATCGGGAGCGTGGCTTCACCCTCTCAAGCGAAGAGGGAGGAAGCCCCAAGGTCTCTGCACAGACACTTTCAAAAGGACAAGAACGTCGGCACCGAGCCTGCCCATCACCCCCGCAGCCGACGCGGACCCCCTGCAGGGTGCCTATAAACGGCCCGTGGCACCCATGAAAGCTAAACAAAAGTCACTGCGAGCTCCCGCTCACACTTCGTGCCCCGCAGGACCACAGCCCATGGAGTAGCAACAATTTTTGCATCAAGTTGATATCTCCATGGCCCCTGTGCCTGACTCTCCACTCCTTGACACACAACGCTCACTGTTTGAACAGCCGTTCTCGCCACCTGACCTGGCTACCCTCACTGACAGCGAGAACAACATGCAGCAGCAGGCAGAGTTCTCCCCACCTATTTCTCCTCCTCCACCGGAGCCATATATATCTCAAGGCATGGCACCTCACAAGAACCAGTCTCAGTTTCCCTACTTTGTCCCCCCATGGGTGGGACCTCACTTTTCTTACCCTATGCCTTGGCCTCAGTGGTACCCTTGGTCGGCTCCTGCTGCCACTCCTCCTTGCGGCCCTTCCACCAAACCGCAAGCCCGTTCTGCGCATCTATCTCTAGCTCCATCTACATCTAGAGCTCCTGAACCCCCTCCTAAGCAGGTGGGCTATGAACCCTTCCCTGATTCACCGACTCCATCAGCTGCAGATGGAGCCCTCATGCCTCCACCTCCACAAAATGTGGACGACTTTAAGCAATTCCAGAAATTTTTCAAGAGGGTGGCACTCAGCCAGGACATCCCTTTGGAGGAAGTCCAGGAGACACAACACAGACTCCTCAAAATCCTCCAACCCTCTGTGCCCTCAAGGATCGCGCTACCCATAAACGAAGTCCTCCTAGAACCAGCTGATACTCTTTTGGCAGACCCTTGCCTCCATCCCACCAACATGCAAAAAGGCTACACGTAAATATTATGTTCCTGNATCCATGCTGACTGTTCCTGATCACTTTCCTCTCCTCTAAGTGCTTCAGAATTGATTCCTTGAGGACCTGCTCCATGATTTTTCCAGGGACTGAGGTGAGGCTGACTGGCCTGTAGTTCCCCAGATCCTCCTTCTTCCCTTTTTTAAAGATGGGCACTACATTAGCCTTTTTCCAGTCATCCGGGACCTCCCGCGATCGCCATGAATTTTCAAAGATAATGGCCAATGGCTCTGCAATCACATCCGCCAACTCCTTTAGCACCCTCGGATGCAGTGCATCCGGCCCCATGGATTTGTGCTCGTCCAGTTTTTCTAAATAGTCCCGAACCACTTCTTTCTCCACAGAGGGCTGGTCACCTCCTCCCCATACTGTGCTGCCCAGTGCAGCAGTCTGGGAGCTGACCTTGTTCGTGAACAGAGGCAAAAAAAGCATTGAGTACATTAGCTTTTTCCACATCCTCTGTCACTAGGTTGCCTCCCTCATTCAGTAAGGGGCCCACACTTTCCTTGATCACCTTCTTGTTGCTAACATACCTGTAGAAACCATTTTGTTACTCTTAACATCCCTTGCTACCTGCAACTCCAAGTGTGATTTGGCCTTCCTGATTTCACTCCTGCATGCCTGAGCAATATTTTTATACTCCTCCCTGGTCATTTGTCCAATCTTCCACTTCTTGTAAGCTTCTTTTTTGCGTTTAAGCTCAGCAAGGATTTCACTGTTAAGCCAAGCTGGTCTCCTGCCATATTTACTATTCTTTCTACACATCAGGATGGTTTTTTCCTGCAACCTCAATAAGGATTCTTTAAAAGACAGCCAGTTCTCCTGGCCTCCTTTCCCCCTCATGTTATTCTCCCAGGGGATCCTGCCCATCAGTTCCCTGAGAGAGTAGATGTAGATTTCTTATTTTCTTATTTCTTATTTTCCTACCCACGACCAAACTCTCTTGTCGTGGATGCAGTGACACACAGGACAAAACAGCCACAATACCAGCCCACCCCGCAAGACAAGGACCTCAAACGGCTTGACCTCCTGGGCCGCAAGGTTTATACCTCCTCCACTTGCAATTTAGAATTGCAAATTACTCCGCCCTCCTCGCAAGCTATGATTACAACTACAACAAGCTCTTTGATTTTACCTCCCAGAGGACAGGAGAGCGGACTTTAAGTCAGTCCTTGTTGAAGGTCAGTTGGTGTCCAGGACAGTGCTACAAGCATCCCTGGATATGGTGGACACAGCAGCCCGCACTACCGCAACTGCGGTGGTGATGCGCAGGTCTTCCTGGCTGTCTGCATCTGGTATCCCCAAAGATCTGCAGAACAAAGTGGAGTACCTTCCCTTTGACAAAGATAAACTTTTTTCTAAAAAAACCCGACAAAGTCCTTCACACTATGAAAGACTCTAGAGCCACGCTGCGCACACTGGGCATATACCCGTCCCTCCCCAGGAGACAACGGTATTAAACTTATCAGAGGCCCTGCGCACAACAATATCACTGGCCCCAGCCCAGACCGTATGATATTGGGAGGAACCGCAACAGACCTTCTAGGTGCAGACAAAACCATGCGCAGCCAGCTATCTTCCACCCATCGGGAAAGAAACAGCAATTTTGAAGTGTTAGTCGGGGGTCTGCACGATCACCCCTTGACTCTGCCACCTATTTGCCCATTTGGCCACTGTCTCCAAGTTTTCCACCATGTCTGGCAACAGATCACACAGGACTGCTGGGTCCTGGAAATAGTTCAGTCAGTTTACTCCATCCCTTTCATATCCTGCCTGCCCACCTTTCCCCCTTCCCCATCCCTCTTCAGGGACTCCTCTAACGAGCACCAACTTCACGTAGAAGTGGCTCATCTTCTACAGCTAGGTTCAGTGGAACCTGTACCAACGCAACATCGGGGGAAAAGGTTCTACTCCCACTACTTTCTGACCCAAAAGAAAGGCGGGGGATGGAGACCTATACTAGACCTACTCTGACTGAAGAAATTTGTATGTGTACAGAAATTCAAGATGGTCTCATTGGGCACAATATTACCCGCGCTGGAACAAGGGGACTGGTTCACAGCCCTCGACCTACAAGATGCCTATTTTCACATATCCATTCATCCAGCACACAGACGCTTCCTGCAATTCACACTCGGACACAACCACTTTCAATACAGAGTGCTTCCATTCGAACTCTCCACAGCACCGAGAGTATTCTCCAAGACCTTAGCTGTAGTCATGGCCCACCTCCGCAAACACGCATCCGAAGAAGTGGGTATTCACCCACGAAAGCTCATGCTGCAAAACGTCTGTTAGTCTATAAGGTGCCACAGGATTCTTTGCTGCTTTAACAGATCCAGACTAGCACGGCTACCCCTCTGATACTAAACACGGGCTTATACTTTTCCCCTACCTAGACAACTGCCTTATCAAAGGCGGCTCATACAATGAGACATTAAAAGCAACGAGTTTCACCATCTCCCTCTTCCACAGTCTAGGCCTGCAAATAAACTTCCAAAAATCCACCTTGATACGCACACAGCAGATCGAGTTCATCGGAGCTTACCTCGACTCAATTCAAACCAGAGCCTTGCTCCCACACAACAGATTCCACGCTATTGCACATCTTATACGCACGCTCTCCGTTCGCCCCAGAATACAGGCACGAACCTGCCTACAGCTTCTTGGTCACATGGCAGCCACCACCTTTGTGGTCAAATATGCCAGACTGCAAATGAGATGCCTTCAGGGTTGGCTCAACTCCAACTACATAGAAACATAGAATATCAGGGTTGGAAGGGACCTCAGGAGGTCATCTAGTCCAACCCCCTGCTCAAAGCAGGACCAATCCCCAACTAAATCATCCCAGCCAGGGCTTTGTCAAGCCTGACCTTAAAAACCTCTAAGGAAGGAGATTCTACCACCTCCCTAGGTAACCCATTCCAGTGCTTCACCACCCTCCTAGTGAAAAAGTTTTTCCTAATATCCAACCTAAACCTCCCCCACTGCAACTTGAGACCATTACTCCTTGTTCTGTCATCTGGTACCACTGAGAACAGTCTAGATCCATCCTCTTTGGAACCCCCTTTCAGGTAGTTGAAAGCAGCTATCAAATCCCCCCTCATTCTTCTCTTCTGCAGACTAAACAATCCCAGTTCCCTCAGCCTCTCCTCATAACTCATGTGCTCCAGCCCCCTAATCATTTTTGTTGCCCTCCGCTGGACTCTTTCCAATTTTTCCACATCCTTCTTGTAGTGTGGGGCCCAAAACTGGACACAGTACTCCAGGTGAGGCCTCACCAATGTCGAATAGAGGGGAACGATCACGTCCCTCGATCTGCTGGCAATGCCCCTACTTATACAGCCCAAAATGCCGTTAGCCTTCTTGGCAACAAGGGCACACTGTTGACTCATATCCAGCTTCTCGTCCACCGTAACCCCTAGGTCCTTTTCTGCAGAACTGCTGCCTAGCCACTCGGTCCCTAGTCTGTAACAGTGCATGGGATTCTTCCGTCCTAAGTGCAGGACTCTGCACTTGTCCTTGTTGAACCTCATCAGGTTTCTTTTGGCCCAATCCTCTAATTTGTCTAGGTCCCTCTGTATCCTATCCCTACCCTCCAGCGTATCTACCACTCCTCCCAGTTTAGTGTCATCTGCAAATTTGCTGAGAGTGCAGTCCACGCCATCCTCCAGATCATTAATGAAGATATTGAACAAAACCGGCCCCAGGACCGACCCTTGGGGCACTCCACTTGAAACCGGCTGCCAACTAGACATGGAGCCGTTGATCACTACCCGTTGAGCCCGACGATCTAGCCAGCTTTCTATCCACCTTATAGTCCATTCATCCAGCCCATACTTCTTTAACTTGCCGGCAAGAATACTGTGGGAGACCGTATCAAAAGCTTTGCTAAAGTCAAGGAATAACACATCCACTGCTTTCCCCTCATCCACAGACCCAGTTATCTCCTCATAGAAGGCAATTAGGTTAGTCAGGCATGACTTGCCCTTGGTGAATCCATGCTGACTGTTCCTGATCACTTTCCTCTCCTCTAAGTGCTTCAGAATTGATTCCTTGAGGACCTGCTCCATGATTTTTCCAGGGACTGAGGTGAGGCTGACTGGCCTGTAGTTTCACAGATCCTCCTCCTTCCCTTTTTTAAAGATGGACACTACATTAGCCTTTTTCAATCATCCGGGACCTTGCCCGATCGCCATGAGTTTTCAAAGATAATGGCCAATGGCTCTGCGATCACATCCACCAACTCCTTTAGCACCCTCGGATGCAGTGCATCCGGCCCCATGGACTTGTGCTCGTCCAGCTTTTCTAAATAGTCCTGAACCACTTCTTTCTCCACAGAGGGCTGTTCACCTCCTCCCCATACTGTGTTGCCTAGTGCAGTAGTCTGGGAGCTGACCTTGTTCGTAAAGACAGGCAAAAAAAGCATTGAGTACATTAGCTTTTTCCCCATCCTCTGTCACTAGGTTGCCTCCCCCATTCAGTAAAGGGCCCACACTTTCCTTGACCTTCTTGTTGTTAACATACCTGTAGAAACCATTCTTGTTACTCTTAACGTCCCTTGCTACCTGCAACTCCAAGTGTGATTTGGCCTTCCTGATTTCACTCCTGCATGCCTGAGCAATATTTTTATACTCCTCCCTGGTCATTTGTCCAATCTTCCACTTCTTGTAAGCATCTTTTTTGTGTTTAAGCTCAGCAAGGATTTCACTGTTAAACCAAGCTGGTCGCCTGCCATATTTACTATTCTTTCTACACATCGGGATGGTTTTTTCCTGCAACCTCAATAAGGATTCTTTAAAATACATCCAACTCTCCTGTATTCCATTCCCCCTCATGTAATTCTTCCAGGGGATCCTGCCCATCAGTTCCCTGAGGGAGTGAAAGTCTGCTTTTCTGAAGTCCAGGGTCCGTATTTTGCTGCTCTTTCTTCCTTGTGTCAGGATCCTGAACTCGACCATCTCATGGCACTGCCTCCCAGGTTCCCATCCACTTTTGCTTCCCCTACTAATTCTTCCCTATTTGCGAGCAGCAGGTCAAGAAGAGCTCTGCCCCTATTTGTTTTCTCTAGCACTTGCACCAGTAAGTTGTCCCCTACACTTTCCAAAAACTTCCATTATTGTCTGTGCACCGCTGTATTGCTCTCCCAGCAGATATCGGGGTGATTGAAGTCCCCATGGGAATCAGGGCCTGTGATCTAATAACTTTTGTTAGTTGCCTGAAGAAAGCCTTGTCAACCTCACCCCTCTGGTCTGGTGGTCTATAGCAGACTCCCACCACAACATCACCCTTGTTGCTCACACTTCTAAACTTAATCCAGAGCCTCTCAGGTTTTTCTGTACAAACCCAGCAGACACAGCTTCTGCATGACACTAACTCCGCCAGCGAACGTATTGGCCTCCCTGCAATGGTGGACATAACCAGAAAACCTATGCACGGGCATCCCCTTCCATGAACATTCCCCAGTTCTCATGCTCACCACGGACGCTTCCCTGATAGTTCGGAGGAGGACACTTAGGGGAACACACGACACAGAGCCGCTGGTCCCTATCAGAGACGCGTCTGCACATAAATCTTCTAGAGCTCAGAGCAGTCAGATACGCCTGCCTTCACTGTCTCCCCATCATAAGGAACAAATGCATTCGGATCCTGACGGACAATATAGCATGTATGTTCTATATCAACAGGCAGGGGGGAGCATGATCGCACTCCCTATGCACAGAAGCCATCTGGTTATGGAATTGGTGCATACAACATTACATAGAAATCACCGCTTCCTACCTGCCTGGGTGTCGCAACACTACTGCCGACACACTCAGCAGACACTTCTCCGAGGAATACGAATGGGAATTGCATCCTACAATATTATGACAGCTCTTCTCCCACTGGGGCACCCCGTCGATAGACCTGTTTGCCACAACTCAGAACCACAAATGCTATCTATTTTGCTCCAGTGTGGGACTTGAGACCGCATCTCTAGAGGATTCGTTCCTCATTCCGTGGAACAAATCCCTCATGTATGCTTTTCCGCCAATCCCACTGATACACAGGGTTCTGCAGAGAGGACAAGGCCAGGGTCATACTTATTGCCCCAGCTTGGCCCAGACACACGTGGTATCCTTACCTGCTGCGCATGTCCATCCGTCCTCGAAGGACTCTCCCCAACAGACCAGATCTGCTCTCCCAGGACAACGGTCGGCTTCTCCAGCCGCAGCTCCAGAAACTCCATCTGACGGCGCGGTTCCTTCATGGTTCAAACCCACAAATTAGCCTGTTCAGAGCAGGTCCAGTATGTCCTCCTGCACAGTAGAGGAGACTCCACTCGTAAGACTTACCTGCAAAAGTGGAAATGCTTCTCCATATGTTGCTTCCACAGATGCTTGACACCCCAGACCGCAACCCTCCCTGACATCTTAAACTACCTTTTAAAACTAAAACAGGACGGGCTTTCGCTCAGTTCTATCAGAGTACACCTCACGGCTCTCACCCCCTTCCATGATCCGCTGGACGGATATTCATTTTTTGCCCACCCCACCATAAAACGCTTCCTCAGGGGCCTGCAAAATCTCTACCCTGAGATTCACCCACCAGCAGCCTCCTAGAATCTCAACTTAGTTCTCCGAGGTCTTATGAAACCTCCCTTTGAGCCCCTGGCTACCTCATCCATGCTCCACATGCCTATGAAAGTAGCTTTCTTGGTTGTCATAACGTCATTGAGAAGGGTCGGTGAAATAAGTGACCTGATGGCCTACCCTCCCTAGACGATTTTCTCTAAAGACAAGGTTACAATGTGACCCCACCCCAAATTCCTCCCCAAGGTGGTGTCCACCTTCCACCTCAACCAGACAATACACTTACCTGCATTCCATCCCAAACCTCACAAGACTCCACAGGAAGCGGCATTACATACCCTCGACGTCAGACGGGCAGTTGCATTTTATCTAGACAGAACTAAGGCATTCCGTAAATCCCCTTGGTTATTTGTGTCCACTACCGAGAGATCAAAGGGTGCTGCTATCTCTAAGCAACAACTCTCCAAGTGGATCTCTGACTGCATCAGATCCTGCTACCAGACTCAGAATGCTCAACCACTCGAGGGCATCAGAACTCACTCTACTCAGGTGATGTCAACATCCGTTGCATTCCTCCACAACGTACCTATTACCGACGTATGCAAAGCGGCCATGTGTATATCTGACCACACATTCGCCAAACATTATGCTATCATACAGGATACCATGGCAGACACCATAGTAGGCCACACAGTACTGTCTACCATTATCACTGCCAAGATCAGTAATAAAAAGATTAAATAAGATTGGTCCCAAAACCGATCCCTGAGGAACTCCACTAGTAACCTCCTTCCAGCCTGACAGTTCACCTTTCAGTATGACCCGTTGTCGTCTCCCCTTTAACCAGTTCCTTATCCACCTTTCAATTTTCATATTGATCACCATCTTTTCCAATTTAGCTAATAATTCCCCATGTGGAACTGTATCAAATGCCTTACTGAAATCGAGGTAAATTAGATCCACTGCGTCTTAGTGATTTGGTGAGCATATGTGTGTCATGACCCGGGGTCTTGAGCCCAGGGCTGCAAAGTTTATGGGAGCAGCCATGTTCCAGCCCTCCATCCAGCTGGCAATAGCTTACCTGAAACCCATGAAGCCCAGCCCCAGTGTGAGGCTCTGCCCCTGAGGCTCAATTGGCAGAGTCCCAGAACGGCTGATTGGCCCACTGGCCCTACTTAAGCCAACAGCAGGAACAAGAAGCTGTCTGAACAGCTGGGCTTACCCCTGCTCTGGACTGTGTGCTTCCTGCTCCCTTCTCCTGTCCCTGCTCCCCTGACTTGATTTCCTGGGATTCTGACCCAGCATGACTCCTGGCATCTGACTTGTGGTTTCTGACCTCCAGTTTGTCTGCTGCCTTTAACCCCCTGGTATCTTGACCTGGTCTGACTCTTGTTCCTGTCTTGTGGGTCTGATCTCCAGTTTCTCTCCTTCTGACCTCCTGATATCCTGACCCAGCCGATTCTTGACTACTGTCATGTGACTGTGGACTCTGGTTCTGACTACTAGGTCTGGCTGCCCATGACCTATTTGTAACAATGTGTGCTTGTTTTACAAGTAATAAGATATTCTTCATCAAGTGATTTTCTGTATGTATTCCATTTCTGGTGCACCTATGCCCTTAAAAGCAGAATATTTTTGAATAACAGTGTTAATTCTCATTGCTTTTCCCCACCAAGATGCTGGTGACAGACACATCTCTCTTGAATAGGGAGCTTATCAGGATTCTTTGGTCCCTCAAGAAGTGAATCTCTTCATAAAAGTCCTGGAACTACGAGCTGTTCACCTAGCATGCATAGCGTTCCTATCCCTACTTTGAGGAATCACCATACAAATACTGATTGACAATGCTACAGCAGTGTACTTCATCAACAATGAGGGGGAGCATGCTCCTTACCTCTCTGCTAGGAAGCAGTCCTCCTTTGGGACTGGTGCATCAGCCATCAAGTCACACTGGTGTCCCTTCACTGGTGTCCCTTCACCTTCTAGGCCTACAGAACTCCCTAGAAGATCAACTCATTAGATCAGAGGTTCTCAAACTTCATTGCATTGGAACCCTCTTCTGACAACAAAGTTACTACATGACCCGGAGGGGGGAGGCGCGGAGCCTGAGCCCTGCCACCCCGAGTAGGGAGAGAGGGGGCTGCAGCCCAAGTCCCGCCACCCTGGGTGAGGGTGGAGCTTGGGCTTCAGCTTCAGCCCCGGGTCCCAGCAAGTCTAATGCTGGCCCTGGCGACCGCATTAAAATGGGGTCACGACCCACTTTGGGGTCACGACCCACAGTTTGAGAACCGCTGCATTAGACAATGATGAATTGTAGACCAGGAACTCCATTCTACAAGACATCTTCTGCAAATGGAGACACCCAAGGGTAGACCTGTTTGCCACAGACCAAAACAAGAAGTGTCTGATGTTCTGCTCTGGGGTGGGGGAAACAGCTCAGGCTCTCTGTCTGATGCCTTCCTCTTCTCTTGGACACCAGAACTCATGTATGCCTACCCTGCCATTCCATTGATACTGAGGGTTCTGAGGAAGCTCTGGCAGGATGCAGCTCTGATGATAATGATAGACCTGGTCCAGGCAATTTTGGTATGTAGACCTGATGAGCCAGTCAACACAGCCTCTGATGTGAAATCCAACCTGTACCTGGGCTTCAGAGCCTGAGCCTCAACATCTACACAGCTGTTTTTAGCGCTGTAGCATGAGCCTGAGTCTGTAGACCTGGGCCTGAGTCTTGCTGCCATGGGTTTTAAAATACAGTATAGGCATACTCTTAGTGGCCATAACTTCAGCCAGAAGAATAGGAGCGACCCAGTCCCTCACAGGATCACCATATGGAGTATTCCATAAGGACAAGGCGACTGTAAACATCACCCAAGGTTCTTGCCTAAAGTTGTCTCTGATTTTCACCTGAATCAAGTTATCCACCTGCCAGTTTTCTTTCCCTAGCCTCATACTAATCAAAGGGAAGCTAAACTACACCACTTAGTTATTGTCAGGACTCTTCTGACAACAAGATCATTCAGGAATTCTAGCCTGCTTCTGATCTTTGCTGATAGGATGAAAGGTCAGCTTATATCCACACAAAGACTAAATGGGTTTCGTTCTGTATTGGAAATTGCTATATGACAGTGTGTTTGGATTCACGTACACAGATCAGAGCCTATTCCATCAGAGCTCAAGCAGCTTCTCCAAGAGACATTATAATATCTGAGCCGTGTTGAGCAGCTGCCTGGAATTCAGTTCCTTTTTTCTTTCAGCACTACTCCTGGGTAGAAAACTCCAGATCTGATATCTTCTTTGACAAAGTTGTCTTAGTTATTGTTTCAGTAGATTGAGTAGCCGTCATCAGGACATGCCTACTTGTAAGTCACCAGAAGTGGAATTCATTTGGACAATCTCTCAAAGACAAAATAACAGTTCCTTGCTCACATGCATTCTACGACCTGCCCTCCTTCCTTGTTACTGTGGAGTCCTGTATTCCCTGAGTTCTATTTTAGTGAACAAATTGAAAGGCAGTTGTGGCTGCCCCTCCCTTTATGCTTCCAGAGGGCATTCAGGGTGCAGGCATGGCCCCTGACATTGCTCTTCCAAAAGATTCCAGTCTTACCCACATGGGGTGCATGTGCAGCAGAATCATAGAATCATAGGACTGGAAGAGATCTTGAGAGGTCATCTAGTCCAGTCCCCTGCACTCATGGCAGGACTAAGTATTATCTAGACCATCCCTGACAGGTATTTGTCTAACCTGCTCTTAAAAATCTCCAATGATGGAGATTTTACAATTTACCTAGGCAATTTATTCCAGTGCTTAACCACCCTGACAGGAAGTTTTTCCTAATGTCCAACCTAAACCTCCCTTGCTGCAATTTAAGCCCATTGCTTCTTGTCCTATCCTCAGAGGTTAAAAAGAACAATTTTTCTCCCTCCTCCTTGTAACAACCTTTTATGTACTTAAAAACTGTTATAATTTCCCCTCTCAGTCTTCTCTTTTCCAGACTAAACAAACCCAGACTAAACAAAGATTTTTTCAATCTTCCCTCAGAGGTCATGTTTTGTAGACCTTCAATCATTTTTGTTGCTCTTCTCTGGACTTTCTCCAATTTGTCCACATCTTTCTTGAAAGGTGGCACCCAGAACTGGACACAATACTCCAGTTGAGGCCTAATCAGCACAGAGTAGAGCGGAAGAATTACTTCTCGTGTCTTGCTTACAACACTCCTGCTAATGCATGCCAGAATGATGTTCGCTTTTTTTGCAACAGTGTTACAGGTCTGTCGCATCTTAGGCGCATTTAACATGTGCGATTTCAGCTTTACGCGGTTGGCAAAAACAAGAAAAAAACCCCAAAAAAGAGAAAAATAACAATTTAAATACTGTTTCTGTATTGCGGGCGATTCTGCCCGCCATTACACTCCATGTAATTTTGACTATACGCGATTTTCGCTTTACGCACTGACCGCGGAACGTAACCCCAGCGTAAGATGAGACAGACCTGTACACTGTTGACTCATATTTAGTATGACTAGCTATCAAGTGTGAAAAATCGGGATGGGAGGTGGGGGGTAATAGGAGCCCATATAAAAAACAACAACCCCAAATATCGGGACTGTCCCTATAAAATCGGGACATCTGCTCACTTTATTCATATTTAGCTTGTGGTCCACTATGACCCCAAGATCCCTTTCCGCAGTACTCCTTCCTAGGCAGTCATTTCCCATTGTGTATGTGTGCAACTGATTGTTCCTTCCTAAGTGGAGCACTTTGCATTTGTCCTTATTGAATTTCATCTTATTTATTTCACTATTTCAGACTATTTATCCAGTTTGTCCAGATAATTTTGAATTTTAATCCTATCCTCCAAAGCACTTGCAACCCCTCCCAGCTTGATATCGTCTGCAAACTTTATAAGTGTGCTCTCTATGCCATTATCTAAATCATTGATGAAGATATTGAACAGAACCAGACCCAGAACTGATCCCTGCGGGACCCCACTCATTATGTCCTTCCAGTATGACTGTGAACCACTGACGATTACTCTCTGGGAATAGTTTTCCAACCAGTTATGCACCCACCTTATAGTAGCTCCATCTAGGTTGCATTTCCCTAGTTTGTTTATGAGAAGATCATGCGAGACAGTATCAAAAGCTTTACTAAAGTCAAGATATAACACGTCTAACACTTCCCCCCTATCCACAAGGCTTGTTACCCTATCAAAGAAAGCTATCAGGTTGGTTTGACACGATTTGTTCTTGACAAATCCATGCTGACTGTTACTTATCACCTTATTATCTTCTAGATGTTTGCAAATTGATTTCTTAATTATTTGCTCCATTATCTTTCCGGGTACAGAAGCTAAGCTGACTGGTCTGTAATTCCCCGGGTTGTCCTTATTTCCCTTTTTATAGATTGGCACTATATTTGCCCTTTTCCAGTCTTCTGGAACGTCTCCCGTCTTCCATGACTTTTCAAAAGATAATCGCTAATGGCTCAGATATCTCCTCAGTCAGCTCCTTGAGTATTCTAGGATGCATTTCATCAGGCCCTGGTAACTTGAAGACATCTAACTTGTCTAAGTAATTTTTAACGTGTTCTTTCCCTATTTTAGCCTCTGATCCTACCTCATTTTCACTGGCATTCACTATTTTAGAAGTGCAATCCATGTGGACAATGAACATCTCGAGAACCGTAGTTACTATAGGACAGCTGTTCTTTTTCTAGCTGCCAGTCCTGCAAGTTCAATTTCAGATCTGAGAATCAAGCTGAGTTTCCTTCTTGGTCATCATCACTAATAATAAAGGTTCTTCAGGTCAAATTGCATGCTGCATAGTCCCATTGTCTGATGGGTTTGTGCCAATGTAATTGATTGGAGCTTAGTAAACAGCGCATTTGCTGGTGTACAAGAAGGAATGAAATATTTCTCTTAGCTATATTGGTTCTGCACGGTTAACAAGACCAAAACTTTTGTGACCCTAAGTAAGCAGATAGGACTGTGAATATACACAGGGAGCAGTTTCATTGAGTACTGTTTTTATATTGTCTCTTTTCAGAGCCGAATTGCATCTAAAAAATGATACATAGTTTTAGTTCTTTCATAACTCAGACATCTCAAGGGATTTTGCTCAAACTTCCAAAAATATTTCACTTTTGGGCTGAGATCAAGCATGGATGTTTTGAGCCCCAAAGGAGATTGTTATCTGACAATTGTGTATGTTAAAATAAGGCTACAATGGACATCTACACAAAATCGCAACTGGCTTCACTGCCAGTTGTAACAACCTCACACATACCATGCAGTGTTTCAAACCCCCTTTAGGGACTGTGCATGAACAGCTTGAGTGGACATTTGTAAGCAGGTATACATTTGTAGCTCATGTTTTCTAAAGGGCTTCTTTCTCCTTCCGTTCTGAAGGTCCCTTTCCTTGAACTTCATGGTGAGAGCACAGAGTATGTGGGACGAGCAGAGGATGCCATCATTGCACTTTCTAATTACAGACTGCACATCAAATTCAAGGAGTCTGTTGTGAATGTAAGTTTCATTCATACTACTGCCATGATACAGGCATTCAGAATGAATTCAGATATTGTTCATTCTGCTTATGTGTTATAACCCTTCCACTCCTGTGTATATCTTGTCTATTTAGATGGCTAGCTCTTTGGGGCAGGGGCTACCTGCTATTCTGTGTTTGCATAGTGCCTAGCACAGTGAGCCCCATTCTTGATTGGTCTTTAGGCACCATCGTAATAACCGTGATTAAGGCTACAAATCTGTCACGGAGGTAATGGATTCTGTGTTTTTATGAGACCTCCACAACTGTATGCACTGCTACAGGCTGGGGACCGACTGGCTAAGCGGCAGTTCTGCAGAAAAGGACCTGGGGAATACAGTAGACGAGAAACTGGATATGAGTCAACAGTGTGCCCTTGTTGCCAAGAAGGCTAACAGCATATTGGGCTGCAGTACTAGGAGCATTGTCAGCAGATCGAGGGAAGTGATTATTCCCCTCTATTCGGCACTGGTGAGGCCACATCTGGAGTATTGCGTCCAGTTTTGGGCCCCCCCCTACAGAAAGGATGTGGACAAATTGGAGAGAGTCCAGCGGAAGGCAACGAAAAGGATTAGGGGGCTGGGGCACATGACTTACAAGGAGAGGCTGAGGGAACTGGGCTTATTTAGTCTGCAGAAGAGTGAGGAGGGATTTGATAGCAGCCTTCAACTACCTGAAGGGGGGTTCCAAAGAGGATGGAGCTAGGCAGATTGTGGTGGCAGATGACAGAACAAGGAGCAATGGTCTCAAGTTGCAGTGGGGGAGGTGTAGGTTGGATATTAGGAAAAAGTATTTCACTAGGAGGGTGGCGAAGCACTGGAATGGGTTACCTAGGAAGGTGGTGGAAGCTCTATCCTTACAGGATTTTAAGGCCCGGCTTGACAAAGGCCTGGCTGGGATGATTTAGTTGGTATTGGTCCTGCTTTGAACAGGGGGTTGGATTAGATGACCTCCTGAGGTCACTTCCAACCCTGATATTCTATGATTCTATTGAAAATCCTAATAATTCAGCCCCGCGTGGCTCTGGGCAGCAGAAGTTGGGCTTGAGCCCTGTGGGGCTTGGGCTTTGGCTTTGGCTTCAGCCCTGGGCAGCGGGGCTTGGACTTCAGTACTGATGTAGTGAATACTGCATTACTGTGTATATTTCCATGATTTATTGTTCTTTGCCCACATCCTGTCCATGAGTTTTATTAAAAATACCCGTGCCAAAATCTTAGCCTTAACCATGATTAATAATAATATGGGAATTCAGAATGAAGGGTACAATGAACCTTCTCTTTAGGTTACCTGAAGGGGATAAAACAGGTTAGGATGGCAAGAGCATTCTCTACAGAGAGCAAATTCATACTTAGTTACTAAAATAAGAAGCCTAATTTTCAGAGGTGCTGAGCACTCAGCAGTTTCTGTTGACATCAGTAGAACTATGGATGCTCAATATCTTTCCAAATCCTATTTAGGAGCCTAATTTTAGGCACCCATTTTTGAAAATTTTGTCATGTGTGTCCAGGTTCTGAGAATATAAAACGCGATTTACATAGCTTTTGTGCAGTCTTTTAAGTTACTAAATATAATGCTGACAAATAATCTGTGTAGTCTGACTGGCTAAAATATCAGCCATTAATTATATAGAACTACCTGGTACTTTGCACACAGTACAGAAGCATACACATTACACACTTGTGATAAAACAAAACCAGCAAATTAAATAAAAGTATCAAAATGCTTAATTTATGAACCACCTCCCTAGACATTTCCTGAAGATTGCCTGGCTGGAGTTAATGTCATCGACTGCTGCGAGCTAATCAGGAAATGCCCATTGCTGAGCTGGTTGTTAAACAGCATAAGTAGTAATGTTGTTATTTTAGTGCTGACAAAAAACAAAGAAATTCAAACATAAGTTCGACAATTGTCCTCCACTCAGTTAATTGTAGTACATGTCACAAAGTAATCTGGGACATCTGCTGTATTTTTTACATACATAACTTTGCTTCTTGATGGTATGTGAGTTTTATTTTAAGATGGTATGTCAGTCTTAACTTTGAGTGTTTCTTTTATCAGTTTGTGGCAGAGCCAATAATGTTACTTAATTTTCTTTTTATCATTTGCATGAAGCTTTTTACCAGTATTCTAAAACTAAAGCTTCATGCAAATATATATTATACTAGGTAGATTATAATAGCTCTAATAATGTACATATGATTCATGGATTTTTAAAAACTGCTCCAAAGACATAATTATAATTGATCGTGTACATTTTTTTAGTTCATGAATTGTGGACATGAGAAACTATACTGGTATATTTGTCAGACTAGCGTAACTTCCATCCATGTACTCTGTCCATGTGCTAAAAATAGCAGTGCGAGGATTTTGGGGGAAAGTGTCTCTTTGTTTTTCTGGGTTTAGTATATTTTCCTCACTATAAGGGCAAAAATTTGCAATAAGGGTCAGATCTTCAGTTGCAGCTAAGGAGCACGCAAGGCAGAGATGTATGAGTGTGCATGTGCACAAAGTTAGTGTAAAGTTTATTTTTCATTTTGGAGCCAATCTTTTAATGTAAATTAGGAGCAACCTTTGGGATGCTCTAAGTTGCTACAGCTGTTAATAACCCACAAGGAGCAGAATGACGGCCAGGGATCAGCAAGACATAGAAAAGCCTCAACTGCACCCCTTTTGCTTCCACCAAGCCACCCTCTCTCCTCTGTGCTGGCAGCAGAAGGGGAGGAGTGACATAGGAGCTACACTGCAGAGGATTCCCTGACACTGAATGACCCTCCTGGGGTCACATAAGCTAGCTCTGTGGCTAGATTCTATTGATGATGGCACAGAATGGCTTCACTGCACCCGAGTGGGTATGTCTGCACTAGAAATGTAAGTTGACTGATATTAGTCAACCTAATTACTGCACTGGTTCATGTCCACACTACCCTCCTTGGAGCGCTTCCACCAAACTAAGGAGGACAGTGTGGGGAGCTGAGATCCAGGTCTTTCAGCTCTGCAGGCAGCTCCCTGCTGGGAGCCTGGCTGCCTCACAGGGTCCTGGAATCCCGGCGGGCTTCCCCCCTCCTACCCTGTTCCCTGCCGGACGTTGGGGAAGCCACCCAGGGCTTTTCCCCTCCCCTTTCCTCGCTCAGAGCTGTGGGAAGGCACCCAAAGTCTTGCCCCCAGGGAGCAAGGTCCAGCTGCCCTCATTTCCTTCCCAACCCGCTCCCCCTCAGCCAGGCAGCCTTCTCGAGCTGTGAAATTGACACGGCTGCCTGACTGCCTGCTTGAGAGCATGGTCCATTCTCCCCTGGCTCCCAACCAGGAGCAGAGGGGCGGAGAGGGATGGGCAAAGCCGCCAGGGCTTCTCGCCCTGGCTCCCAGCTGGCAGTGGGACGAGGGAAAGCTGCCTGTGGCTCACTTTGTACCACCCTATTGCCCGCCTCGTGCAGGCGTATTCTCAAACCTGTTTCTGTGGAGACTGGCAATCCTGGGGCCTTATTGGGGGCCACCTCCGGAGTTTTTTAATTAACTCTCCAAATAAATCAAGCATCTCTGGCAGTCCAGAGAGCCTTGGTTCTGACTCCTCCAGATCATTCAACATTACCAACGGTGTTGCCTAAAATGCTGTCTGAGGAAGATGAGAGGAGGTGGCTCCTCTCTTTGATCAGAAGCATTTGCAAATGGACTACAAACCTGATTTACCATTGGATGAACATGTGGGGATGGCTTGAGCCTACTTTCCTCCTGAGGACGTTATGCAGTTCCATGATTTGGTGGATCATATGGTGTCCACTTTAAATCTACCTGCAGTGCCTGTAAAAGAGACTTATCACCCAGTGTTTGATATCATTCGGACTACTTTGAGGAGTAGACTCCCTACCCATTTTGGATGGGTTGCTACAGCCAGTTAAATCCATGTGCACTATGCCTGCTTCTTGCCAACCTATTTCTAAGAAAGCTGACAAGTTGTATCAGAGACCCTCTAAGGGGCTTTCCTACTTTCACACCCACCCTGTCCCTTACTCAGTGGCAAATTATCAGGCAGTCATGGCCCGTTACCAATTCCATTTATGGGAAAAGATAATATTCTTACATTTTGCCTAATGACAGAAGAAGGTTGGTGAATGCTGTCTTAACAGAGGGCCAGAACGTAGCCAAACATGCACTCACAGCCTCTTTGACTCTACTGCCAGAGCATTGGCGTTTGCTATGACCATCAGGAGGCACTCATGACTCAGTTCCTCCTCCCTAGCTATGGACACTAGAATTAAGCCAGAGGATCTTCCTTTTGAAGAGGGAGGCCTTTTCAGTGAAAAGAAAGACAAATGGCTGGGAAAACCGAAGGACACAAGAGCGATGGCTCGCTCTCTGGGTTTGATTCCCTCTGCTAGGAGGAGGCCCTCCACTTCTAGTTTCCGATACGAGAGGCAGTCTTACCCCACGTTCTTTATCTTATCTCTTGACAAACCAGGGATGTTGACAGCACCTGCAGCCTCCCAGGAAAAACCTTTCAAATCAAAGTCCAAATCTAAACAAGTCACTTCCTCATCAGCATCATTGTCGTGGAATAACAGGCCTACATTTTGATGGGATGATCAGGATTTGAGAACCAGCCAGTCAAGACCAATCCGTCCTTCTCTTTGGAGACAGCTCTCTAACTCCACATTCTACAGGCCATTATCCTCTGATCCCACTGAGGCTTACCAAAAGAAACTACACCATCTGCTCCAGAAACTCCCTGAAAAAGCACAAGAGCAAATCCACACAGACACACCCCTAGAACCCCGACCAGGTGTATTCTATTTGCTACCCAAGATCCATAAACCTGGAAATCCTGGACGCCCCATCATCTCAGGCATTGGCACCCTAACAGCAGGATTGTCTGGCTATGTGGACTCTCTCCTCAGACCCTATGCTACCAGCACTCCCAGCTATCTTCGAGACACCACTGACTTCCTGAGGAAACTACAATCTATCGGTGATCTTCCAGAAAACACCATCCTGGCCACTATGGATGTAGAAGCCCTCTACACCAACATTCCACACAAAGATGGACTACAAGCTATCAGGAACAGTATCCCCGATAATGCCACGGCAAACCTGGTGGCTGAACTTTGTGATTTTGTCCTTACCCACAACTATTTCACATTTGGGGACAATATATACCTTCAAGTCAGTGGCACTGCTATGGGTACCCGCATGGCCCCACAGTATGCCAACATTTTTATGGCTGACTTAGAACAACGCTTCCTTAGCTCTCGTCCCCTAACGCCCCTACTCTACTTGCGCTACATTGATGACATCTTCATCATCTGGACCCATGGAAAAGAAGCCCTTGAGGAATTCCACCATGATTTCAACAATTTCCATCCCACCATCAACCTCAGCCTAGACCAGTCCACACAAGCGGTCCATTTCCTAGACACTACTGTGCTAATAAGCGATGGTCACATAAACACCACCCTATACCGGAAACCTACTGACCGCTATACTTACCTACATGCCTCCAGCTTCCATCCAGGACACACCACACGATCCATTGTCTACAGCCAAGCTCTAAGATACAACCGCATTTGCTCCAATCCCTCAGACAGAGACAAACACCTACAAGAGCTCTATCAAGCATTCTTAAAACTACAATACCCACCTGCTGAAGTGAAAAAACAGATTGACAGAGCCAGAAGAGTACCCAGAAGTCACCTACTACAGGACAGGCCCAACAAAGAAAATAACAGAACGCCACTAGCCGTCACCTTTAGCCCCCAACTAAAACCTCTCCAGCGCATCATCAAAGATCTACAACCTATCCTGAAAGATGATCCCTCACTCTCACAGATCTTGGGAGACAGACCTGTCCTCGCTTACAGACAGCCCCCCAACCTGAAGCAAATACTCACCAGCAACCACACACCATACAACAAAAACACTAACCCAGGAACCTACCCTTGCAACAAACCCCGCTGCCAACTCTGTCCACATATCTATTCAAGTGACACCATCACAGGACCTAATCATATCAGCCATGCCATCAGGGGCTCGTTCACCTGCACATCTACCAATGTGATATATGCCATCATGTGCCAGCAATGCCCCTCTGCCATGTACATTGGCCAAACCGGACAGTCTCTTCGCAAAAGAATAAACGGACACAAATCTGACATCAGGAATCATAACATTCAAAAACCAGTAGGAGAACACTTCAACCTCCCTAATCACTCAGTGACAGACGTTAAGGTGGCAATTTTGCAACAAAAAAGCTTCAAAAACAGACTCCAACGAGAAGCTGCTGAACTTGAATTGATATGCAAACTAGATACAATCAACTTAGGTTTGAACAGAGACTGGGAATGGCTCGGTCATTACACTAATTGAATCTATTTCCCCATGTTGAAGCAGCCTCACACTTTCGTGTCAACTGTCCGAAATGGGCCATCATGATTATCACTTCAAAAGTTTTTCTCCCCTGCTGTTAATAGCTTCTCTTAATTAATTAGCCTCTTACAGTTGGTATGGCTACTTCCACCTTCTCATGTTCTCTGTATGTATAAATATCTTCTTACTGTATGTTCCATTCTATGCATCCGAAGAAGTGGGCTGTAGCCCACGAAAGCTTATGCTCAAATAAATTTGTTAGTCTCTAAGGTGCCACAAGTACTCCTGTTCTTTTTGCTGATACAGACTAACACGGCTGCTACTCTGAAGACTATCCCACTTCATCAACCAATGGAGGCAAATAACATTGGACCAATGGGTTCCAGAGATTATAGAAAGGGGCTGTGATATACAGTTCAGAAGATTGCCTCCCTCCATCTCCCCTACCTCGTCCTCTTCAGGGACCCCTCTCATGAGGCAACTCTTATCGCAGAAGTAGAAAAATTGCTTCTGATAGGAGCAGTCAAGGAGGTTCCTGAATACAGTAACTCCTCACTTAAAGTCGTCCCGGTTAATGTTTCGTTGTTACGTTGCTGATCAATTAGGAACGTGCTCGTTTAAAGTTGTACAGTGCTCCCTTCTAACGTCGTTTGGCAGCTGCCTGCTTTGTCCACTGCTTGCAGGAAGAGCAGCCCGGTGGAGCTAGCTGGTGGGTGGTTGGAACCAGGGTGGACCGACAGCCTCCCTATCAGCTCTCCCCCGCATCAGCTCTCCCTATCAGCTCCCCGCTCCCCTAAGTTCCCTGTGCTGCAGCTGCCCAGCAGGCTAGCAATTGCAGCTGTCCCTCCCACCACTGCCATGTGCTGCTCCTGCCCTCTGCCTTGGAGCTGCTCCTCGAGACTCCTGCTTGCTGTGGTGGGGAGGGAGGAAGAGGGGGGCTAATGTCAGGGTGTCCCCCTCCCCTCTGCTCCTGCACCCCACTTACCCCGTCTTCCATAGAGCAGGGGGGACACACGACAGAGGGAGCTTCCAGGCAGCAGCAGCTGCGGTCTCAGCTTGCTGATCTAATTAACAAGGCAGTGTACTTCTGACCCCACTCTTCATACTTAAAGGGGAAATGCACAGCACACACACACACACACACACACACACACACACACACACACACACACACAGTGTCTCTGTCCGCCCTCCCTCCTTTCCTGCTGCCTTGAACAGTAGAGTGTGGGAGTTAACCCTTGAGGGCTCAGCCAATTGCTAGTTCATCATTTAGCAGTAAGGCATTCCCTGGAAATATCCCACCCTCTGACTCCTCCACCTCAACCAAGCTTCACAATCATCATCACTGTGTACCAGGATTAAATTGTTTGTTTAAAACTTTGTGTGTGTGTGTGTGTGAAAATTTTTTCCCTGGAACCTAACCCCCTCATTTACATTAATTCTTATGGGGAAATTGGATTCACTTATTCCGGAACATAACTACAAAGTCAAGTGAGGAGTTACTGTACCTGAGCTGTCAGAGGTTTTATTCCTGCTATTTTTTGGTGCAGAAGGAGGATTGGGGTGGGGGTGGGAGGTTAGGCCAATACTGTATTTAAGGGATTTAAACATATATATTTGGAAATTTTGGTTCTGCATGTTGATCCGGGCCACTATAATCCCTTTGATGTTGATCATGGATTGGTTTGTGACTCTAGATCTAAAGGACATGTATTTTTATATTTCTGTTTCTCAAAATTGTCTGAAGTACACCTCTACCCCGATATAACGTGACCCGATATAACACGAATTCGGATATAACGTGGTAAAGCAGTGCTCCGGGGGGGTGGGCTACGCACTCTGGCGGATCAAAGCAAGTTCGATATAACGTAGTTTCACCTATAATGTGGTAAGATTTTTTTGGCTCCCGAGGACAGCATTATATCGGGGTAGAGGTGTATCTTTGATTTGTGGTGGCTGGTTGCCACTTCCAATACAGTGTGCTCCAGTTTGGCCTTTCCATGGCACCCAGAGATTTTACAAAATGTCTCTCTCTGGTAGTGACTCATTTGAGGAATCAGGGTATTTTTCTTTACCTCTGTTTAGACAACTGGCTACTAAAGGCTTCTGTGTGCAAGGATCTGTTAAAGCCACTGTTGGAAGACAGGATACTGGGCTAGATGGACCATGGAACAAGATCAGCTCCCAGACTGCTGCACTGGGCAGCACAGCATGGGGAGGAGGTGACCAGCCCTCTGTGGAGAAAGAAGTGGTTCAGGACTATTTAGAAAAGCTGGACGAGCACAAGTCCATGGGGCTGGATGCGCTGCATCCGAGGGTGCTAAAAGAGCTGGCGGATGTGATTGCAGAGCCATTGGCCATTCTCTTTGAAAACTCATGGCGATCGGGGGAGGTCCAGGATGACTGGAAAAAGGCTAATGTAGTGTCCATCTTTAAAAAAGTTCCAGGATCCAGGGAACTACAGGCCAGTCAGCCTCACCTCAGTCCCTGGAAAAATCATGGAGCAGGTCCTCAAGGAAACAATTCTGAAGCACTTAGAAGAGAGAAAAGTGATCAGGAACAGTCAGCATGGATTCACCAAGGGCAAGTCATGCCTGACTAACCTAATTGCCTTCTATGACAAGATAACTGGCTCTATGGATGAGGGGAAAGCAGTGGATGTGTTATTCCTTGACTTTAGCAAAGCTTTTGATACGGTCTCCCACAGTATTCTTGCCAGCAAGTTAAAGACGTATGGGCTGGATGAATGGACTATAAGGTGGATAGAAAGCTGGCTAGATCGTCGGGCTCAACGGGTAGTGATCAACGGCTCCATGTCTAGTTGGCAGCCGGTTTCAAGCGGAGTGCCCCAAGGGTCGGTCCTGGGGCCGGTTTTGTTCAATATCTTCATTAATGATCTGGAGGATGGCGTGGACTGCACCCTCAGCAAATTTGCAGATGACACTAAACTGGGAGGAGTGGTAGATATGCTGGAGGGTAGGGATAGGATACAGAGGGACCTAGACAAATTAGAGGATTGGGCCAAAAGAAACCTGATGAGGTTCAACAAGGACAAGTGCAGAGTCCTGCACTTAGGACGGAAGAATCCCATGCACTGCTACAGAGTAGGGACCGAGTGGCTAAGCAGCAGTTCTGCAGAAAAGGATCTAGGGGTTACAGTGGACAAGAAGCTGGATATTTGTGGCCAAGAAGGCTAACGGCATTTTGGGCTGTATAAGTAGGGGCATTGCCAGCAGATTGAGGGACATGCTCATTCCCCTCATCTGGAGTATTGTGTCCAGTTTTGGGCCCCACACTACAAGAAGGATGTGGAAAAACTGGAAAGAGTCCAGTGGAGGGCATCAAAAATGATTAGGGGGCTGGAGCACATGACATATGAGGAGAGGCTGAGGGAACTGGGATTGTTTAGTCTGCAGAAGAGAAGGGAGGGAGGCCACACCTCTTTGCTCTCACGCCCCTGGAATAAGTCTTAGACAAGGGGGAAGTTAGCAGTCTTGGGGCTCGATCCCTCCGGCAGGGTAGAGCAGTGAGTGGTCCAGGAGCGCCAAGACCTCAGGCAGGGCAGACCAGTGAATAATCCAGCGACCCGAGCCCTCAAGCAAAGAGTCTACGGCCCTGGCAGGGGCTGAGCACCCAACAAACAGGCTAGGGGGGCTCAGGCAGATGGTAGACTCCCACAGGCCTCCTGTCCAAAGGTGGGTTGGCTGCCACCCCAGGGGTGGGGTGGCAGGGGTAGAGGTAGAGGGATGCACCAGATTCCACTGCATCCCAGCCCAGGGCCCTAACAGTGGCGGAGTGTTCTGCCGCTGGGTCAGATCCCAGCGGGGATCAAGCTGCAACACACTGAACTGGACTCAGGCAGCATCCCAGCCGGACCGTAGTCAGATGTCCCTGGGCTACTTCCTACCCTTCCCTCGGTGTGTACCTGGATCTCTGGGTTGTCCTCTGGGTTGCCCTGTCGTGTCCCCCCACGCTCTGGGGGGAGGGGGACACCCTGACATCAGTCCCTCCCTCCCCCCGTTCTGCACAGCAAGCAGGAGGCTCCTGGGAGCAGCTGGTCAGGGGCTCCAAGGCAAAGGGCAGGGGCAGCACTGCAGTTGGGGGAGGGACACCTGAAGTGTGCGGCACTTGATAGCCTCCTGGGCTGCCGCCCGGCCGCACAGCTTAGAGGGAACTTAGATTATCACTACGTTAAAATAAAATTGAGGGTCTGAATGGTTTATGGGATTGATAATAGAAAGTAGATAAAGGCTTTCACCTCTAGGTCACCAGTTTAATTCTAGCACACACTGGTAGTGTCTGAAAATTATCATCTGACAGCTGTCTTGTGGCATGCAAAATTGGTGGGTGGTCTGATCATTTCCTAGCAGGCTGCTTGCTGGCCTTGTTATAAAATGTGTTACCACAGCGAGAGGACAGTTTAGCATCTCAGCAGAGAAGCCAACGACTGAACCCCCTACAAACTAAGAGTTTGTCCCTAGAATTGGCCACTGGATCAGGGCATGTGTAAATGCTTGCACTGCCCCTGCCTGTCTGTGGATAAATACAGAATTTCATTTGCAAAGACTGTCAGTTTAGCATTTTTCATGAATGCCACTACACAATTGGTTGTCATGTGGTGCCAAAAGCTTTGGTGGCATGATAAGATCACCAGTGGTGGATATAGACTGAATATCCAGCCAGACCGGCTTAAGGACTGAGTTAAGAGAGTGATCCAGGTGGCGCTCGATGCAATGAGGCTATGCCATTTTGGGATTTTCCTTGATGATGATGATGATCAGCACTGAAAGTTTGTTTTTAAACCAAAACCTCACTGTTTATGATCAGAAATGAGTCTACAAAATTATGTTGGTATTTCCATATTTATTGTGCCTCAGTGACTTTCCTATCCGGTCGGTTCAGTTTACAAGTTACAACAGTTTACTGCCAGTCAGAACTTGATTCCTCAAGTGATGTTAGTTCTGCTTCATGTATCATCATTAATCATAAGAATTCAGATGACATTTGTGTTGATGATGTAAGAGAGAGACTAGAATGCTTATTCTTCTGCAACAGAATTTGATCTCTGCTAACCTAAAAAAAGGAATAGGAGTACTTGTGGCACCTTAGAGACCACATGACAGCCAATTGTGTAGTGGCATTCATGAAAAATGCTAAACTGACAGTCTTTGCAAATGAAATTCTGTATTTATCCACAGACAGGCAGGGGCAGTGCAAGCATTTACACATGCCCTGATCCAGTGGCCTATTCTAGGGACAAACTCTTAGTTTGTAGGGGGTTCAGTCGTTGGCTTCTCTGCTGAGATGCTAAACTGTCGTCTTGCTATGGTAACACATTTTATAACAAGGCCAGCAAGCAGCCTGCTAGGAAATGATCAGACACGGCTATTACTCTGAAATCTGCTAACCTAGTGCTCTAGGTAGAAAGGACTTAACATGGAGGATAGAAGATAAATGCAATGATTAGGCACCATTTTTAGTGTCATAGTTTGGGACAGTAAGCACTTCAGCTATATCTGCACAAATGGTGCATCTATAATTTAAAAGTGTGCTGTGTACTGTTGACCCTACTTATCTCCATTCTTTCCCATTGTTTTTTTAAATCAGAATTGCTCTTTAAAGAAGAACTGGTTAACCATAGGAAGGGGCTTTTCATAACTTGGAGGTTTACTAATTTTGTAAGCTTTATTTTAATTTTGAGCATATCATACTGTCAGGGTGGCTGGTCCCTTAAGGCCCCAATCCCACCAGTGACAAGCTTCACTCATCTCAGGATGTAGGTCATGTAACTGGTGGGTCAGGAGACCCAATCAGACCTGCAGTAGATAAGGAAGAGGCTGGGAGAGCAAAGGGGCTGCAGGTGGATGTTGGCAGATGGAGAAATACTCCTGCCATATACTCCTGCCATGGGGGGAGACACCAGCTCAATATGTAACAGGGGGTGCACCTACCCTGCAGCACCACCTGTTGGCCAAGTGTGGCTCTGCAGCACTCTTCCTCTGTTTCCCCTTTACTCAGGTTCCTCAATAACTCTACAAAGGTTTGTATCCATTCAATGCCCCTTTTCGGGGGCCAGGTTTATTAACATAAAATAAACACAAAAATAAAGTCTTTTCTTCCCCAGTCTCAGAGAGGGTCAGTCTTTTTAAAGTTCCTTTTTTTCACCCTAGTCCCATGCTGGGCACAACCCCTCCTTCTAGAGGGTCTGCCTTCTTTCTCTCCACAGGCCTCCTTCCCCAGCAGAGTCTCTCCCGCTGACTCAGTGCCCAGCAGCAGCCTTATTACTCCCTGCAGCATCTACAAGCATCTACCAACACCCACATACAGCCCCTTCTCTCCCCAGCCTCTTCTTTATTTACCACAGGCCTGATTGGGTCCCCTGACCCACCAGCCATATGATGAGAGAGAAGCTTGTCACAGGTGGACTGAGGCCCATCTCCCTTTAAGGGGCCACCACCTTGTGACTCCTGCATTCTAATTTGTGTAAGACTTAATATCCTAAATTAGATGTTGGTACTCTGAATGAGATAACAACCTTCCCACCTCACTGAAGAAAAATACCTCTGTGTACGAGACGGGACCTCTTACAGAAGTACCCGCTTGTAGCATGTTATGTTGGATGCAGTATTCTCAAATGGAATGAATCCCAGAGCCTGATTCCACAGCTGCTGCATGCAAGCAACTCCTATTGAAGGAAGTGCGAGTTGTTCCCATGCAGCAGCTGAAGAAGTGGCCTTCCAGCGAATGCAATATGCATGCCAATTCTTGGACTTTTGCAAGGGGCAACTGTGTGGAGAAGATGGAATCCAGTTAAAAATACCCAAACCCAGTATTTGGCTTTTATCTTAATCTTGTTTTTTTGTTTACAATTCAATAGACTGTCTGTCAATCTGATGCTTGTGAAATCTCAGTAAGTAGCACAATGCTTCTAGATCACTTGCTGCACCTATGCTTTGACCAGAAAAAAATTGTGTTGCTGATGCTCTCCTTGCAACACAGCAGAGAAGGGCTGTATGCATGAGTCCTTTCACTGGATAAATTGATAGATCAGCATAGCAATAGGAACATGGGGTTTTAAGTGGAAAAAGAAAAGGCCCAGCAGACCACACATAAACTGATGAAACTATGACTGTCAAAAGTGTTGACTTATATTCATCCAAGGGATCATTAGTAAATTCAACAATGGCACTTTAAGTGCACATCAAAACTTGAATTCCCAGGCTGATATCTCTTGATTTAATTTTTTTAAGGAAAGGCTGAAACTATTACTCCTGAGGGCATTCTGTGCCAAAAAAATTAAAATCCTGCCACAAAAAAATAAAAATTCTGCACACAATATTTTAAAATTCTGCAAAATTCTGCAAATTTTATTTGTCAAATAAATGTGGAGGCTCCAGCGTGGCATTGGGGAGCACAGGCCACTGGCTGCATAGAGGTGGGAGATCACTGTGCAGCTCCTCCTCCTCCTCCCCCCCTCCCCCGGGGACACGGACTCAGTGGTGAGGACCCAACCCAAGGACCACGCCTACCCCAGAAACACCCCAAGGGCCCTGCCTCTCCATGCCAGGTGCACCAGGTATGGGCAGGCAGGCTCAGCAAGGCAGGATCCAAGTGTGGAGAGACTTAGTGTGGGGGGTTCCACGTGTGGGTTCAGAGGGTTCTGTGTGGGGCAATCTGGGTGTGGAGGGGATCTGGATGCGGAGGGGATCTGGATGCACAGGGGCTTGTTGGGGGATTTTGTGTGCAATGGTAATGGGACTCTGCAGGGAGGTCTAGGTGAATGAGGTTGGGGCTCAGTGGGGGGGTGTCGGCGTTTGGGGGGTCCAGATGCTGGGGGAGTGGGACTCAGTGGGGTGGGGATCCAGGTGCAACTGGTTGGGGCTCAGTGGGGTGGGGATCCGGGTGTGGGTGGTTCATTGGTGTGGTCCAGGTGCAGAGGGAGTGGGGCTCATCGGGGGGGTTCTGAGTGTGTGGGGGGTAAGGCTCAGTGGGAGGGTCTGGGTATGAGGGGGTCTGGATGCACGGGGGTTGGGCAGATGGGGAAGCAGCTACCTGTTCAGGGATCGCACACCGTGCAGCTGAGGAGCAATGGGTGCAGGAAGCAGGGTGGTGGGAGTGAGTGAGTTTGCAGAGCTTCCTGCAGCTGGGGGAGAAATCTGGGGGTGGGTCTGACCTGGCCCTGGATGCTGTGCAGGGGAAGAGGAAGTCCCGTCCTCCCCAGTCCACACTACCAGCTGAGCCCGGCACAAGAGAGGAACCACCAGCCAGGTCTTCCCCAGTCCCGCCTCCTGCCCCACAGTGATTTACCTCTCTGACGGTTGCCCTGGGCACCCGAAACATACTGTTGAGGAGAGTCGCATGACCGCTCTTGTGGCTTCCCTTTGCTTCCCTGTCAGAAAGTAGGACAAGAAGTAATGGGCTTAATCTGCAGCAAGGGAGATTTAGGTTAGATATTAAGAACTTTCTAACTGTAAGGGTAGTTAAACACTGGAATACGCTTCCCAGGGAGGCTGTAGAATCCCCATGCCTGGAGGTTTTTAAGCACAGGTTTGGTGAACATCTTTCAGATTTAGGTTTACTAGGTCCTGCCTTGGCACAGGGGGCTGGACTTAATGACGTATCAAGGTCCCTTTCAGCCCTACATTTCAATGATTCTATGAAGTAATACTGGCTGAGGGGGAATTATTTTGTAGTTTAATTATTACATGAATCTCAGTTGGGTCAGTTGGTGTTTTCAGATTTTCCCCATCGTATTACTATTCTTTTTCCCCAGACACAATGTTGCCATTAAGCCACAGTCAGCTTCAGGAATACAGAAATTCGGGAGAAACTTTATTTAATTTTGATGATGTTTTCCAGAGTTCTAAAGTGTTGCTAATGTTTGACGGGAGATAACGAAGAGACAGTTGAGAAACTAAGATACTGCGAGAGCATGATGCTGCGACACCCTCTATACTGTGACATGGTTGAGCTTTGATAGCAATGCATGGCTGTTTTTTTTAAAAAGTTGCTTCTCCGCTGCTATATTTAGATAGACACTATTGTATGTTGTACTGCCTGCAAATATAACTTATGGCTCTTTGAAGAGTAGACTAACTGCACTGAGTGAGTCTGATTTGCAGTGTGCTTCAGCATGAAAAAAGAGAGCTTGATGGAAACGAAAGGTCATGTATGAGAAAGGATGGGAGAACAAGGAAAGATAATTTGGCAGGGAAGAGTTTTATAGGGCGAGTAATAAAGGATGGGAAGAGGGGCTGAAGAGGAAATGAAGGTGGACAAAGACTAGAGGATGGATTGTACGGAAAGAGAAGGAAATGAAATTGATATGAAGGGTTGCCTGGAAGAAAGTATGACAAATTGCTCAGAAAGAAATGTGGAAGGCTGAGTTACTAAATAAGGCTTGTCAAAAGGAAAGAGACTTGTTGCTGGAGAAAAGGTGGATTGGAAGGGAGTAGAACAGATGGATGATTTTGAAAGAAAGAGGCAAGAAATAGTGTATAGTTGGTCTTGGAGACGGAGGAAGGAGGAGTAATAATGAGTGGTCAGGGTCTGGAGGGTAGGAAGAGGAGACAGGAAGCAATGTAAGGGGCATAGGGCATTCAGTGAGGAAGGGTTGTCTATGTAAGATTAGGTTTGGAAGGAGAGTGGTGGAGGAAGGGATGAACAGGTACAGAGATGGACAAATTGTCTGAAAAGGGGAAATCACCTGGATTGTAAACACTCTTTTGGCACCTAGATTGTAATCTCGTATTTTTTTGTAAAACGCCATGCAGGTTCATGGTGTTTTACAAATAATTATAAATGAGGCTATCTGGTCAAAAAGGGAGGACTTAGAAAAACTGCTCCAATTTAGAACGAAACAGGGTTTTCCCATCAAATATCCCCATCTCTTCATTTATTATATGTAACCTTCATGATAATCCTTCTGACTTGCATGCTATAGTCAATGGGAGAATGATTGGAAGAGATTTGTTATTTTAAAAGCTACCATGGCAGCAACATAAAACATTTGTCTATCTATGGTACTTTTATAGTCCCCCTAATTATGTTATCTGAGTGCCTCACAATCTTTTATGTATTTATCCTTACACCATCCATAGGGTAGAGAAATGCTATTCTCCCCATTTTACAGGTGGGGAGCTGAATCACTGAGACTAAGTGACTTTCCCAGGGTCACACAGGAAGCCTGTGGCAGGGCAGGGAGTCTCCTGAGCCCCAGACTAGCACCCATGCCTTCACATATACTCCCTATCCTTTAGTCTTCACCATGATATAACCTGTGGTCTCAGCTAGTGTCATGTGGTCTTATATGGTTTCTCAGCTGAGAAACAATGGAGTAAGGAACTATCTCATATACAGCAATACACTGCATCAGAACTATAGATTTAGTTATATTTATAGCTCTCTTTCTCCACAAAGCCCTCTAATAAGTGGCTATGGGACATGCTGAGAAACTGCAGTGTCAATGCGTTTTGGAATAAGGTCATTTAATCTTTTTAATTACAGGTTCCATTACAGCTTATAGAAAGTGTTGAATGCCGAGATATATTTCAACTTAATTTGACTTGCAAAGACTGCAAAGTTATCAGGTATGTACAAACTACTTTGCAGGTGGAAGTGTTGCTTCATCCAGGAAAGTATGAAATCTAAGCAAGGTAACCTTGCACTTCTTCAAATTATGGATGGCTGCAGCATTTTAGGGGAAATGTTTCTCTCTCCCCCCCTTTTTTGTGCACATGCTTTCTCCAAAAGATTCCTTCTGTTCTTGCTGTGTACTGTAGCTAAACATTTTAGGAAGGAGGATAGTGGTTATTGGGTCTGCACTCTTGTAGTACAATATATTTTTTAGAAATCTTTACTATGCTGGAAATTGATCAGCCAAATAGCTTTGGTCTTAGAGATGTTCTAGCTCTATGGAGCAATACATTTTTTAAGATTATTTTGAAATTAATTTCAGTTTCATGTGGTTTTCCCCAGTGTAACAATGGTCTCACCAAGATACAAAACTAGATACAAATCAATAAATCATACAGCTTCTTAGACAAAAACATTAGATCCTAAACTGGCTATCTGGGACTCGAGACTGCTGCACCTTTGTGCTGCTGTGCAAGGATGAGGGAAGGAGTAAGGACTGCTCCCCTTGTGTAGGCCATGTGAGAGTTAGTCACAGTTACACTTCCAGCACTTGTGGAGATATGGGGGAGAACTGGGAAGAGAGGGATGAGGCAGATCCATGGCTCCACCCCCACCCCCACTCCCACTCATTGGTCAGTGGAGCAAAATAGAGCTATATCATTGAAAAAGAGGTAGTAAATTACTCTCTCCACCACCGCCAGTGTAGCCAGGGAGCCCCAGAGACTTTGTGCTTCTCTGAGGTCTATTTCCCAGGCTTCAATAGGATAAATTAATATTGGCTTCTAAGCATTAATTAATGACAAGGGAACATATCTTTCAATTAAACATTTGCTAGCAGTACTTTTTGTACAGTGGAATCAGGGCCGGCTTTAGGAAGTGCGGGACCCGATTCGAATACCCGGCGGCGGTCCGGGTCTTCGGCAGCACTTCGGCAGCGGGTCCTTCACTCACTCCGGGTCTTCCGCAGCACTGAAGGACCCACCGCCGAAATGCCACCGAAGATCCGGAGCAAGTGAAGGGCCTGCCGCCGCCGAAGACCCAGACCGCCGCCAGGTGAGTGAAAATTAGAAAGGCGCCTAAGTTAGGTGCTCTTCTTTAGGGCGCGGGGCCCTCTTAGGCGCGGGAGCCGATTCGGGGGAATCGGGGGACTCGGCCTAAAGCCAGCCCTGAGTGGAATAGCACCAGCCCCCACATGTTGGACTCAGAAAATGTAACATGCCAACTGCTTCCTGGGCCATAGCATTGTGATGAGGACTGGTTTGATATTGTAGGTCATAGTTGGTTGTTCAGCTTGAGTTATATATTTAACTTTCTCTTTAACCTGTAGCCCTTAATGTTTTCAGATTTAGCTTTTCTCTCTAGATCGCATGTATTTGAGTTTTCTCTCAGTTGTAGAGTCAATACTAGCTATTTAGCCTGCATTAGGAAAATTGGTTTCATTCTCCCTACAAAATTCCCTTCAGAAACCATAGCTCCAAAAATTATAACTTGCTATATTTTATTTTCTTTCCTTGGACTGTTTTTGGAAAGGCTTCAAAACAAAGTTCTGAAATATGCTTTCATGCACTGAGCCAGTAGAAGACAGTGTGCTCTGGACCTGATGTACCAAATGCATGCAGGGTTAAAAAAGGGAAGGGTTTAAAACATGCAAAATATATTTTTCATGGGAAAAATACATTGTAATTATAATGTCAAGTATCAGAGGGGTAGCCGTGTTAGTCTGGATCTGTAAAAGCAGCAAAGAATCCTGTGGCACCTTATAGACTAACAGAGTTGTATGGGTGGGCCGGGTGGGCCCATTTGCCACCCTGCCTAGTGGAGGGATGCAAAGAATCCTGTGGCACCTTATAGACTAACAGAGGTTTTGCAGCATGAGCTTTCGTGGGTGAATACCCACTTCTTCGGATGCAAGTAGTGGAAATCTCCAGGGGCAGGTATATATATGCAAGCAAGAAGCAAGCTAGAGATAACGAGTTTAGTTCAATCAGGGAGGGTGAGGCCCTGTTCTAGCAGTAGAGGTGTGAAAACCAAGGGAGGAGAAACTGGTTCTGTAGTTGGCAAGCCATTCATAGTCTTTGTTTAATCCTGAGCTGATGGTGTCAAATTTGCAGATGAACTGAAGCTCAGCAGTTTCTCTTTGGAGTCTGGTCCTGAAGTTTTTTTGCTGCAGGACGGTGACCCTAACATCTGCTATTGTGTGTCCAGGGAGGTTGAAGTGTTCTCCTACAGGTTTTTGTATATTGCCATTCCTAATATCTGATTTGTGTCCATTTATCCTTTTCCTTAGAGACTGTCCAGTTTGGCCTATGTACATAGCAGAGGGGCATTGCTGGCATATGATGGCGTATATTACATTGGTGGATGTGCAGGTGAATGAACCAGTGATGGTGTGGCTGATCTGGTTAGGTCCTGTGATGGTGTCGCTGGTGTAGATATGTGGGCAGAGTTGGCATCGAGGTTTGTTGCATGGATTGGTTCCTGAGTTAGAGTTACTTTGGTGCGGTGTGCAGTTACTGGTGAGAATGTGCTTCAGGTTAGCAGGTTGTCTGTGGGCGAGGACTGGCCTGCCACCCAAGGTTTGTGAAAGTGTGGGATCATTGTCCAGGATGGGTTGTAGATCTCTGATGATGCGTTGGAGGGGTTTTAGCTGGGGACTGTATGTGATGGCCAGTGGAGTCCTGTTGGTTTCTTTCTTGGGTTTGTCTTGCAGTAGGAGGCTTCTGGGTACACTTCTGGCTCTGTTGATCTGTTTCCTTATTTCCTCGTGTTAGTCTATAAGGTGCCACAGGATTCTTTGCTGCTTGTAATTATAATGTTGAAATGAAACTAGTGATGGGGTGATTAGTACCAATTTTATATGAATGTCTCTACAGAGTGCAGGACTCAGAATCTGCAAAGTCAAGACCTTAATTAATTTAGGGGACACAACTGCTGTCTTTAACCATCAGTGCAACTGGAGTATTATCTGGATGGCATTCAGATAAAATTGGTACTAATTACCCCACCACTAGTTTCATTTAAACATTATAATTACAAATGAAAATTTCTATTTTTCCCATGAAAAATATAGTTTGCATGTTTTAATCCTAAGAGTAAATTTTATTTATGTACTCTGGGGCCACCTGTTTATAACTGTAAACTCCTTAATAAATTTGTACAAATTTGGGCAAACCTTTATTTCACCATGCTTGTTCTGAGTCTTATTCCATAGTGAACAGGTACCAATTTGGAAATGCTAAGCTACTGTTGGAATACTAGTGGCTCTTGTGGTCAGGATACTCTAATTAGTCTTCCATTACTGTTTCTTTCCTGCTGTAATGTGAAAACAAAACTCAAATGAAAGAAGCATTGTTTATACTTGCCTTCTGGTAAAATATTAGTAAGAGAAGAAACAGTTTAGCATTTGAGGGAGGTGGAGGACTACAGACCCTGTGACTTGTCCACCTTGGTTTGAAGTAAGTGCATTGTTCAAATGGAATACAGTATTTACTCTGTATCTGATCAGAAAATGTGTTTTTGTTTGTAGGGATACACATTAATATATTGCAATTTATGTTATGTATTTCTGTTTTGACTCCCTTTTGAGGCCCTGATTCAGCAAGATACTTTAAACACATTCCTTACTTTGAGTATGTGAGTAGGCTCATTGAAGTCAATGGGACTACTCATGAGTTTAGACATGTGCATAAGTACCTTAATTAATCAGGGCCCGAACAACTAGGACAAGATAATATTGGTTTATTTAATAATTCTAAAATTATGCTCTTTATACATCGGGCCCTACCAAATTCACAGCCATGAAAAACACGTCACGGACCGTGAAATCTGGTCTTTTGTGTGCTTTTACCCTATACCAGGGGTCTGCAACCTTTCAGAAGTGGTGTGCCGAGTCGTCATTTATTCACTCTAATTTAAGGTTTCGTGTGCCAGTCATACATTTTAACGTTTTTAGAAGGTCTCTTTTTATAAGTCTATAATATATAACTAAACTATTGTTGTATGTAAAGTAAATAAGGTTTTTAAAATGTTTAAGAAGCTTAATTTAAAATTAAATTAAACTGCAGAGCCCCCCGGACCGGTGACCAGGAGCTGGGCAGTGTGAGTGCCACTGAAAATCAGCTCGCATGCCGCCTTTGGCACACATGCCATAGGTTGCCTACCCCTGCCCTATACTATACAGATTTCACAGGGGAGACCAGCATTTCTCAAATTGGGGGTCCTGACCCAAAAGGGAGTTGCAGGGGGTTCGCAGGGTTATTTTAGGGGGGTTGCAGTATTGCCACCCTTACCTCTGCACTGCCTTCTGGGCTGGGAAGCCAGAGAGCGGCAGCTGTTGGCTGGGCGCCCAGCTCTGAAGGCAGTGCTCCGCCAGCAGCGGCGCAAAAGTAAGGGTGGCAATGCCATACCATGCTACCCTTACTTCTGTGCTGCTGTCTTCAGAGGTGGGCAGCCAGAGAGTGGCAGCTGCTGGCTGAAGGCCCAGCTTTGCAGACAGCAGTGCAGAAGTAAGGGTGGCAATACCATACCACGCCATGCTTACTTCTGCGCCACTGCTGGCAGCGGTTCTGCCTTCAGAACTTGGCTCCCGGCCAGCGGCAGCTGCTCTCCAGCTGCCCAGCTCTGAAGGCAGCGCCACTAGCAACAGCAGCACAGAAGTAATGGTAGCAGTACCACAACCCCCTCTACAATAACCTTGAAAAACACACACACACACACACACACACACACACACACACACACACACACACACACACACACACACCCCTATCTACCTACCTCCTTTTTAGGTCAGGACCCCTACAATTACAACACAGTGAAATTTCAGATTTAAATAGCTGAAATCATGAAATTTGCTATTTTTAAATCCTATGACCATGAAATTGACCAAAGTGGACCATGAATTTGGTAGGGCTCTATTTATACATATGGTTTAATTTGATTTCATGTTTGATATATCTTTCAGTATGATGTTAGCAAGAATCACAGACAATCTTTACAATGATGATGAATTTTTCCCTGGTTGTCCCTGTGGAAATTCAGAGAGCCAAATCATAGGCAAATACAAAAGAAATAAGGTTATGGGGGAAGGACAACTCCCTAGGATAATTACATTACTATCTGAATAATTATTTTTACTATCCATTACAGTTTACACAACAGCATCTGAAATAGAAAGAACAGTTTATTCTCATCTCTGGTTTGCACAGAGGTTAATCACTCATCACATTTTATCACCTGATATCTCTGCATGAAAATTAATAAATGTATGTTTGGTTCTGGGACAGGTGTCAGTTCTCTACCTTTGAGCAATGTCAAGAGTGGCTTAAGCGACTGAACAATGCCATTCGCCCTCCTTCGAAGATAGAGGACCTTTTTTCGTTTGCATACCATGCTTGGTGTATGGAGGTGTATGCCAGTGAAAAAGAACAGCATGGGGATTTGTGCCGGCCAGGTATGCAGAAACACTTTGCCTATCCCAAGAGATACTTTGGCCTTTAGCTGCCTGTCTGCTGCCCCTTTATCTTGTGATTCCTGGAATGCGGAATTCGTGAGCTTGCAAAAAAGTGTATTGACAAAGTGTGAATTCTGTGCTAATGTTACCCTTTACTTGAATACCCAGTTTTAAACAACTTCACATGAATTCTCTAACCTGAAGTACTGTATTAACTTTGTGCTCTTATAACGTGACCCTTCACCAGTCCAACATTGGTATTATCATGTGTCAGACTTCCATGTGTGCAAACTCTTTTAACATTTGTGCTCACCAAGGCTTTAAAGATCTCGGGGGGGCTGTGTATGAGTTAACCAAGCAGAGCTGATGTATGGGAGTTGTGAAGGATCCTTTTGCCCCTCAAGATCCAGGTTTGAATCCTCACTCATGTTGCAATTAGAATTGAGTTTAATTTCATTCTGGTTCCCATTTGTACCCACTAAAAACTCACAAAATTTAACACAGTTAAATGTAAATGGCAATTTCTGTTCAGTTGGGGTCCAGGATATTGCCAATCAAGTTTAATTTAAATTGGCACTGTCATGTGGAGAACGCCTGCATAACTCTTTCTCCCATTTTCTTTCTTCAGCCAGCACTGTTAGCACTTTATTTTCATGAATGCTGCACTCACCTATAGATTAAAATAGAGAAATAACTAAATAACAAAAGAAAAATAGAGACCTCTCTTTCTTCCAAGCTGAATATCCCAGAGTAGAAACAGTGGTTCTTCTTCGAGTAGTGTCCCTATGGGTTCTCCACTGTAGGTGTGCTTGTGTCCCTGCACTGCGGATCAGGGCTGCGGATCAGAGAACTTCCGTAGCAGTGTCCCTTAGGCCCATGCATGCACTGTCTCCCTTCCTGACCCGCCTCGAGGCTAGTCAGTGCACTCATCCTCTTCCTCAGAGATCTCCCTATCCATTAACAAGGCCATTCTGGACCTGCCAAGGACCATCAAGCAGACCCCAGCACTCGTGGTAACGGGTGGACAAAAAATATTATGTCCCAGCGTGGGAGACTGAGTTCCTCATCTCCCACCCTCCACCCAACTCCATTGTGGTGGACGCTGTTAATTCCCATGGCTGTCAGTACCCAATGAGGTCCACTCCCTATGATAGAGACTGGAAGTGTTTGGACCTTTTCGGAAAGAAGGTGTACTCCTCAGCCATGCTTCAGTTTCGAATCACCAACTACCAAGCCCTGATGGAGAAATATGATTATGTAAATTATTCTAAGCTGATTTTACTGAGCAGCTGCCTGAGTCACATCACAACCAATTTAAGGCCATTATTCAGGAGGGACAGTTAATAGCAAAAACAACGCTACAATCTGCCCTCAATGCAGCCAACACAAGGGCCACGTCAATCTCCATGGCTGTGGTGATGCGACGTGTGTCATGGCTCCATCTCTTGGGCTTCCTGAAGGAGGTGCAGTCAACCGTCAAAGACCTTCCCTTTGAAGACGCTAAACTCTTCGCAGAAAATATTGGTGCCTTTCTTCACACCCTGAAGGATTCTTGAGCCACTCTTCATTTGCTGGGCATCTACACACTAGGACAAAAGAGGAAGTTTAGTCCACAGCCCTAGCACAAACCACACACCTCCCAATATCCAGCTCAATGCTAGTACAAGCTGCAGAGGAAAAAAGAATACATTTTCAAGGTGTAAACCATCTGGCCCGCAACGTTCCTCATCCCAGGTGTCTACGTCCAATCTCCAATTTTGACGTGTTGGTCAAGGCATCGATAGACTCCCCACAACTGCTGCAGCCAACCACGGCTATCCACCATTTGGCCACCGGTTGGCAGCATTCTGCAGCACCTGGGAATGGATAACATCGGAACAATGGATCCTAGAGATCGTTCACAATGGGTACTCTATCCATTTTACTTCTCTGCCCCCTCCACAACACCCTTCTCTGTATCTCTTCAGGGACCCTTCTCACAAGAGTTTACTATGACAAGAGGTAGATCGTCTCATCCAGTTAGGAGCCATAGAACCAGTACCTCTACATCTATAGGGAAAGGGGTTCTACTCTTGCTATTTCCTAGACCTCAGAGCTCTCAACAAGTTTGTCAAAGCTCAAAAATTCAAGATGGTTACTTTAACGATTATTCCCGCGTTGGAACAGGGAGACTGGTTTTCAACCCTTGGCCTTCAGGATGCCTATTTTCATATTTCAGTCCTACCGACTCACAGATGATTTCTGAGATTCACTCTAGGATAAGACCATTATCAGTACAGGGTGCTCCCCTTTGGGCTATTATCGGCCCCAAGAGTATTTTCCATTATTCTCTCAGCATTGGCCGCACTCTTATGCTCCCAGGGGATCATGATTTACCCTCCTCGGAGCCTGATCTCTCCAAGAGGCTCACTGAGGGCTTGGCTACACTTGAAACTTCAAAGCGCTGCTGCGGGAGCGCTCCCGCGGCAGCGCTTTGAAGTGCGAGTGTGGTCGCGGCTCCAGCGCTGGGAGAGCTGCAGGTACTCCACCTCCACAAGGGGATTAACTTACAGCGCTGGGAGCGCGTCTCCCAGCGCTGGGGCACTGTTTACACTGGCGCTTTACAGCGCTGTAACTTGCGCTCAGGGGGGTGTTTTTTCACACCCCTGAACGAGAAAGTTGCAGCGCTGTAAAGTGCCAGTGTAGCCAAGCCCTGAGTCACCAAAGCTGCAATGCACTTGTTTACAGACCTGGGCTTACAGATCAACGCCCAGAAATCAATCCTCATTCCAGTGCAACACCTGGAATTCATAGGGGCTGACCTCGACTCGTTACAGGTCAGAGCTCTCCTTATCTCAACACAGATTTCTCTCCCTGGCCACACCCATAGAGACCATTTAAAATAGCCTGCAAATATTAGCCAGAGACTGCCTCCAACTCTTGGGGCATATGGCAGCAGGCACAGGAGTAATACCACATGCCAGGCTTCACATATTATGCCTCCAGATGTGGTTCGGCTCAGTTTACAGACCAAACAGGAGCAGACTAGACCAGAGTTCCCCAAACTGTGGGGTGTGCCCCAGGGGGACGCAGAGGAATGTTTGGGGCATGCTGCGGGGCCTGGGCCAGTCCCTACGGGGTGAGTGTGTGAGCAGTGAGCGGCACCCAGCCCCTGCCCCACCTCAAGCTCTGCTCCGTCCCGGTTCCAAGCCCTGGATCTGGCCCCATCCCAAGCCTTGGCCCCGGCCGCAGCTCCACACCCAGCTGCGGGCCTGGCTGCAGCTCCGCTCCTGGCCCTGACCCTGCCCCCAGCCTCAGCCCCAGGCCACTGCTCTGTTCCCAGTCCCAACCCAATTCCGCTCCCAAACCTACCCCCAGTAGCGGCCCCTGCCTCGGCCCTTTTACCCCGTCCACCCCCCTGCCCCAGCCCAGCTCGGGGTGGGGGTGGGGGGGTGCAGACAGGAGTAAGGAGCGGGCTTGACCCTGAAAAGTTTGGGGGCCACTGGACTACCCACCAGTGTCAAAAACTATTTGGGCTGGCGGAAAGACCTAGCGAAGGGATTCCCTTCTCGCAAAACCTTGCATTGTTGCTTTCCACCCCCGATGCATTGCTCAGAGGGTGAGGTGCACATCTAAACGACCTCATGACACAAGGCAAGTAGTCACCCACAGAGATATCTCTTTACATCAACCTCCTTGAGCTAAGGGCGGTCAGGAATGTCTGTGCCCACTTCCTCCCGCTGATCAAAGGATCGCACACGAGTCCTAACAGACAATGTAGCCTGTATATACGACATAAATTGACACAGAGGAGCCAGGTTTCCCTCCCTCTGCACGGAGGCAGTGAGACTATGGAACTGGTGTATTGCCCACGACTTCACATTGTCAGCAGCTTACCTCCCAGGCACACAAAACTCGATAGCAGACAGTCTCAGTTGCCGTTTCCCACACAAGCACAAGTGGGAGCTAGACCCAGTAGCACTTCACGATCTATTCAGGCGATGGGGGATGCCAACCACAGATCTGTTTGCCACTTACCTGAGCAAGAAATGTCCACACTACAACTCTACAGCAGGGATAGGACAACACTCCCTGGGCGATACTCTCCTCCTGCCCTGGGATGGGGATCTTCTCTATGACTTTTCTCTCTTTCCCCTACTGTTGAAAGTCCTGCTGAAAATAAACAGAGACAAAGAACACGTCATTTTGATTGCTCCCACTTGGCGGAGACAGACCTGGTACTCTTACCTGTCACAGCTCGCCACATGCCCGCCAGTCCCTCTCCCAGTCACTCCATACCTCCTCTTGCAGAACAGAGGACATACCCTACATTCCAACCTGGGGTTCTTTACCTCAAGGCATGGTTGCTTCTTGGTTCCAACACTGAAAAAGCTCCTGTTTGAAGGAGGTACAAGAGATATTATTACACACTAGAAAGTTCTTGATACAACGTACTTACCTGCAAAAATGGTCCAGGTTTTGGATTTGGTATACTTCTCACAACTGTGACATCTGTGACTCTTCTACATATGCACTGACTCTAAAGAATCATAGAATATTAGGGTTGGAAGAGACCTCAGGAGGTCATCTAGTCCAATCCCCTGCTCAAAGCAGGACCAACCCCAGCTAAATCATCCCAGCCAGGACTGTGTCAAGCCTGACCGTAAAAACCTCTAAGGAAGGGGATTCCGCCACCTCCCTAGGTAACCCTCCCAGTGAAAAAGTTTTTCCTAATATCCAACCTAGACCCCCCCCCACTGCAACTTGAGACCATTGCTTCTTGTTCTGTCATCTGCCACCACTGAGAACAGTCTAGCTCCATCCTTTTTGGACCCCCCCTTCAGGTAGTTGAAGGCTGCTATCAAATCCACCCTCACTCTTCTCTTCTGCAGACTAAATAAGACCAGTTCCCTCAGCCTCTCCTAGAAAATCATGTGCCCCAGCCCCCTAATCTCCAATTTGTCCACCTCCCTTCTGTAGTGGGGGGACCAAAACTGGACGCAGTACTCCAGGTGTGGCCTCACCAGTGCCGAATAGAGGGGAATAATCACTTCCCTCGATCTGCTGGCAACGCACCTACTAATACAGCCCAATATTCCATTGGCCTTCTTGGCAACAAGGGCAAATTGCTGACTCATATCCAGCTTCTCATCCACTGTAATCCCTAGGTCCTTTTCTGCAGAACTGCCTCTTAGCCAGTCGGTCCCCAGCCTATAGCAGTGCATGGGATTTGTCCTTTCTAAGTGCAGGACTCTGCACTTGTCCTTGTTGAACCTCATCAGATTTCTTTTGGCCCAATCCTCCGATTTGTCTAGGTCACTCTGGACCTTATCCCTACCCTCCAGCATATCTACCTCTCCCCCCAGCTTAGTGTCATCTGCGAACTTGCTGAGGGTGCAATTAATCCCATCATCCAGATCATTAACAAAGATGTTGAACAAAACCAGCCCCAGGACTGACCCCTGGGGCACTCCGCTTGATACCAGCTGCCAACTAGACATCGAGCCGTTGATCACTACCCATTGAGCCCAACAAACTAGCCACCTTTCTATCCACCTTATAGTCCATTCATCCAATCCATACTTCTTTAACTTGCTGGCAAGAATACCGTGGGAGACCGTATCAAAAGCTTTGCTAAAGTCAAGATAGATCACATCCACCGCTTTCCCCATATCCACAGAGCCAGTTGTCTCATCATAGAAGGCAATCAGGTTGGTCAGGCATGACTTGCCCTTGGTGAATCCATGTTGACTGTTCCTGATCACCTTCCTCTCCTCCAAGTGCTTCAAAATGGATTCCTTGAGGACCTGCACCATGATTTTGCTGGGGACTGAAGTGAGGCTGACCGGTCTGTAGTTCCCTGGGTTCTCTTTCTTCCCTTTTTAAAATATGGGCACTATATTTGCCTTTTTCCAATCGGTCGGGACTCTCAGAGTCCACCTGACAGCTATAACATCCTTCCACCAGCCAGTAGAGGGATAGTCAGTGCTGTCCCACCTGACCAATAAAAGGTTCCTCAAGGGTATAGTAAACCTCTTCCCGCAACCTCGACTTTCTGTTCCCACGTGGGACCTAACCCTGGTATTGAAAGCACTGATTAGGCCTCCCTTCAAACCCATGGTCACCTGTTCAGTTACATACCTCTAAGTGAAAAGAGCCTTCCTGGTAGTGATTACCTTGGCTAGGAGAATAGGAGAAATATCGGTTCTGATGGCACTTCCCATCTACATGGTATTCTTTTGGGACAAGGTTACGCTCAGACCACACCCGAAATTCACTCCCAAGATAACCTCCCCATTTCACATGAATCATTTGATTCACCTTTCAACTTTTACCCCAAGCCTCACCGAGAGAACAGGGAGGCTATACTCCACGCTCTAGATGTCAGGAGAGCCCTAGCCTTCTACCTGGACATGATGAAGGTTTTCAGGAAGTCCCCATGACTTTTCTTCTCCATTGTGGAAAGCAATATCAGCCCAAAGACTGTCCAAGTGTGTCTCGAACTGCATCAGATAATGTTATCAAGTTCACAATATAATCCCTCCAGATACTCTTCGTACACACTCCACAAGGTCGATGTCCTCATCCGTTGCTTTGTTCAAAAATGTCCCTATCTGAGAGATCTGTAGAGTGGTGACATGGTCGTCAGTCCACCTCCTTCGCAGAACACTATGTGATCACTGGGGACTTCGCATCTGATACCATCTTCAGCTCCACAGTGTTGTCATCTGTAACTTACCCGAATCCAAAGTCCTAGCCCTCCAGTGGGGTTACGGCTCAGGAGTGGCTCAGGAGTCACCTACAGTGGAGCATCCATAGAGACACTACTCAAAGAAGTTACTCAGCTTGTGTAGTAATGATTGTTCTTCGAGATGTGTGTCCCTATGGGTGCTCCACAACCTACCCTCCTCCCCTCATCTTCAGAGTTCTTGTGTATGACCCCGTGGTAGAGAAGGAACTGCGGGGGTTAGCATGCACGTCCTGACTAGCCTCATGGTGGGGCATGAGAGGAGGCTGTGCATGTTGAGGCCTAACAGACACTGCTGCCGAAGTTCTCTGATCAGCAGCATAGGGATGCAAGCACACCTACAGTGTAGCACCCATAGGGACACACATCTCGAAGAACCATCGTTACTGCACAAGGTAACTTCTTATTCTGCTAAATATTCTTTATCCAGGGTCGTGATCTTTTCCGACCAATACTTGGAAACTGAAAATAATAGAAAGTAATAGAAATGAAGATACAAAAGTAGTAGTATTTATAGAATTATAAAATCATAGGACTGGGAGGGACTTGGAGAGGTCTTCTAGTCCAGTCCCCTGCACTCAAGGCAGGACTAAGTATTATCTAGACCATCCCTGACAGGTGTTAGTCTATCCTGCTTTTAAAAATTTCAAATGATGGAGATTCTACAACCTCCTTAGGCTATTTATTCCAGTGCGCTAATGTCCAGCCTAAACCACCCTTGCTGCAATTTAAGCCCATTGCTTCTTGTCCTATCCTCAGAGGGTAGAGAGAACAATTTTTCTCCCTCCTCCTTGTAACAACCTTTTATGTACTTGAAAACTGTTATCATGTCCCCTCTCAGTCTTCTCTTCTCCAGACTAAACAAACCCAATTTTTTCTATCTTCCTTCATAGGTCATGTTTTCTAGATCTTTAATCATTTTTGTTGCTCTTTTGTGGACTTTCTCCAATTTGTCCACATCTTCCCTGAAATGTGGCATCCAGAACTGGACACAGTATTTCAGTTGAGGCCTAATCAGTATGGAGTAGAGCAGAATTATTACTTCTTGTGTCTTGCTTATAACACTCCTGCTAATACATCCCAGAATGATAAGAACATAAGAACAGCCATGCTGGGTCAGACCAAAGGTCCATCCAGCCCAGTATCCTGTCTACTGACAGTGGCCAATGCCAGGTGCCCCAGAGGGAGTGAACCTAACAGGTAATGATGTTTGCTTTTTTTACAACAGTGTTACACTGTTAACTCATATTTATCTTGTGATCCACTATGACCCCCAGATCCCTTTTCACAATGCTCCTTCCTAGGCAGTCATTTCTCATTTTATATATGTGCAACTGATCGTTCCTTCTTAACTGGAGTACTTTGCATTTGTCCTTATTGAATTTCATCCTATTTACTTCAGACCATTTCGCCAGTTTGTCCAGATCATTTCAAATTTGAATCCTGTCCTCCAAAGCACTTGCAATCCCTCCCAGCTTGGTATTGTCTGCAAACTTTATAAGTGTATTCCCTGTTCTCTATGCCATTATCTAAATCATGGATGAAGATATTAAACAGAACCGGACCCAGAACTGATCCCTGTTGGATCCCATTTGATATGCCCTTCCAGCTTGACTGTGAACCACTGATGATTTCTCTCTGGGAATGGTTTTCCACCCAGTTATGCACCCACCGTATAGTAGCTCCATCTAGATTGCATTTCTCTAGTTTGTTTATGAGAAGGTGATGTGAGACAGTAACACAGGGCTTACTGAAGCCAAGATATACCACATATACCGCTTCCCCCCCTATCCATAAGGCTTGTTACCCTGTCAAAAAAAAGCTATTAGGTTGGTTTGACATGATTTGTTTTTGACAAATTCATGCTGACTGTTACCTATCACCTTATTATCTTCGAGGTGTCTGCAAATTGATTGCTTAATTATTTGCTCCATGATCTTTCCGGGTATTGAAGTTCCCTAGTAGTTCTGTTTCCCGAGCAAGCATGGGTGCAGTCTACCATTAATTTAGAGTATAGCACAGCATTTACTCCTTGATTAACTTTTACTGGTCAAAACTACTTCTCCGAAAGTGTAACCTATCCACTGGAAATCACTGGAGCCTATTAATTTTCTCATTTTATCCTTTGTGACAATTTTCCCTTCCCCTGGGTTTCACTTATTACTGGTGATGGTTGTTTTTGTACTTTAAGAGTTGAATTATAGCTAGAGTGGATTAGTGGTAGACACACACTAAGTTGGGGGTATAATGGAGGAAATTGCTTCAGTACTTTATATTTTATTTCTTTTTATGGAGGTGCCCCGATGTTTGGCATAATTGATGTAAGAATGCTAAATTGCACTGAAATGTATCCAAATACCAGAAAACCGAAATAAAAGAAATAATAGAAAGTAGAATTCTGAAACATATTAATGCATGGAGCATTAGAATAGATTATGGCTCAAGATCAACTATAAAAATCTGGTATCAGAGGGGTAGCCGTCTTAGTCTGGATCTGTAAAAGCAGCAAAGAATCCTGTGGCACCTTATAGACTAAGTTAGTCTATAAGGTGCCACAGGATTCTTTGCTGCTTTTATAAAAATCTGAAGGGCACAGACCCATGAAATACTTGTCTTAATTTTCCCAGTCACAGGAAATATAGTCTCAGTTGAGAACTAGGCATCTCAGAAAGAGTATCCTTCCATTCAGAATAGAGGGATTCCCATGGCTTGGAGCTGCATCTGTGCAGAGGAAATCACTGGATACCTTCTGACTAAAAACTAATTCTATTGCGTTATAAGGAAAAATTAGTGACTCCATGTATAGTAGTAGATACAAAATTTGCACTTCTCCACTGTCTGGGATGCTCCATTAGTTACTAAGAGGTTGTCTTCTTCTCACTCCATATCTCACACAGGTAGGAAAACAATTGTAGGCTCACTAAGAAAAGTATCCACGCTAGCAGGAAAGGTTTTGACACTGTACAAACTGATGCAATAGAAGAAAGTTGTTCTTTCCCACAAGGATCTTAAGTTTTTAAGCTAGATGGCTTCAGTCATATTTTCTATTGGCAACAGCTTGGCTATATATTCTCCACAGGTAACAATGTTTTATGTAAGTGGTGGCTGAAATATTGCTCACTATGTGAAACGTCATCAGATCATAACCACAGACTTCGTCAGTTAAGGAAGATGAGTAGCTCATATGAAACATAAAAGCATATTGAAACCAGGAAAACAATTATATGGAAATGTTTGGATTTGAAAGCTGTCAGGCTGGCAAAACATAAGAACATAAGAATGGCCATACTGGTTCAGATCAGTGGTCCATCTAGCCCAGTATCCTGTCTTCCAACAGTGGCCAATACCAGGTGCTTCAAAAGGAGTGAACAGAACAGGTAATCATCAAGCGATCCATCCCCTGTCACCCATTCCCAGCTTCTGGCAAACCGAGGCTAAGGACAATTCAGAGCATGGTTTTACATCCCTGCCTATCCTTGCTAATACCCATTGATGGACTTATCCTCCATGAATTTATCTAGTTCTTTTTTTAACCCTGTTATGGTCTTGGCTTTCACAACATCCTCTGGCAAAGAGTTCCAGAAGTTGACTGTGTGTTGTGTGAAGAAATACTTCCTTTTGTTTGTTTTAACCTGCTGCCTATTAATTTCATTTGGTGACCCCCCTAGTTCTTGTGTTATGAGAGAGAGTAAATAACACTTCCTTATTTACTTTCTCCACACCAGTCACGATTTTCTAGACCTCTATCATATTCCCNGGTCTCTTTTCCAAACTGAAAAGTCCCAGTCTTATTAATCTCTCCTCATATGGAAGCCATTCCATACCCCTAATCATTTTTGTTACCCTTTTCTGTACCTTTTCCAATTCAAATATATATTTTTTGAGATGAGGCGTGCAGTATTCAAGATGTGGACGTAGCATGGGTTTATATAGAGGCAATATGATATTTTCTGTCTTAGTTATCTATCCTTTTCTTAATGATTCCCAACACTCTGATAGCTTTTTTGACTGCCTGTGAGTGGATGTTTTCAGAGAACTATCCACAGTGACTCCAAGATCTCTTTCTTGAGTGGTAACAGCTAATTTAGACTCCATCATTTTATATGTATCGTTGGGATTATGTTTTCCTATGTGCATTACTTTGCATTTATCAACATTAAATTTCATCTGCCATTTTGTTGCCCAGTCACCCAGTTTTGAGAGATCCTTTTGTAGCTCTTCGCAGTCTGCTTGGGACTTAACTATCTTGTGTAGTTTTATATCATTTGCAGATTTTGCCACCTCACTGTTTACTCCTTTTTCCAGATCATTTATGAATATGTTGAACAGTACTGGTCTCAGTACAGACCCCTGGGGGACACCACTATTTACTCTCTCCATTCTGAAAATTGTCTATTTATTCCTACCCTTTGTTTTCTATCGTTTAACGAGTTCCTGATCCATGAGAGGACCTTCCCTCTTATCCCCAGGACAGCTTACTTTGCTTACGAGCCTTTGGTGAGGGACCTTGTCAAAGACCTTCTGAAAATCTAAGTACAGGTCTGTCTCATCTTACGCTGGGGTTACGTTCCGCGGTCAGCGCGTAAAGCGAAAACTGCATATAGTCAAAATTACATTGAGTGTAATGGCGGGCAGAATCGCCCACACTACAGATACAGTATTTAAATTGTTATTTTTCTCTCTTTTTTTGTTTTTTTTTCTTGTTTCTGCTGACCGCGTAAAGCTGAAATCTCACACGTTAAATGCGCCTAAGATGCGACAGACCTGTACACTATATCCACTGGATCCCCCTTGTCCACATGCATGTTGACCCCCTCAAAGAATTCTAGTACATTGGTGAGGCATGATTTCCCTTTACAAAAACCATGTTGATTCTTCCCCAACAAATCATGTTCATCTATGTGTCTGATAATTCAGTTGTTTTTTTTAACCAGTTTGAAGTCAGGCTTACAGGCCTGTAATTGCCGGGATCACCTCGGGAACCCTTTTTAAAAATTGGCATCACATTAGCTATCCTCCAGTCATCTGGTACAGAAGCTGATTTAAATGATAGGTTACAGACTACAGTTAGTAGTACTACAATTTCACATTTGAGTTCCTTCGGAACTCTTGGGTGAATACCGTCTGGTCCTGGTGACTTATTACTGTTTAGTTATAAATAAATAAATAAATAAATATGGAGATATACCTATCTCATAGAGCTGGAAGGGACCCCGAAAGGTCATCGAGTCCAGCCCCCTGCCTTCACTAGCAGGACCAATTTTGCCCCAGATCCCTAGGTGGCCCCCTCAAGGATTGAACTCACAACCCTGGGTTTAGCAGGCCAATGCTCAAACCACTGAGCTATCCCTCCCCCCTGTTTATCAATTTGTTCCAAAAGCTCCTCTAATGACACCTCAATTTGGGACAGTTCCTCAGATTTGTCACCTAAAAAGAATGGCTCAGGTTTGGGAACCTCCCTCACATACTCAGTCGTGAAGACCGATGCAAAGAATTCATTAAGTTTCTGTGAATGGCCATATCTTCCTTGAGTGCTCCTTTAGCATCTCAATCATCCAGTGGCCCCACTGGTTGTTTAGCACACTTTCTGCTTCGGATGTACTTGACAACTTTTTGTTGTTACTTTTTGAATCTTTGGCTAGCTGAATTCTTTTTTGGCCTTCCTCATTATATTTTTACACTTCATTTGTTAGAGTTTATGCTCCTTTCAATGTTCCTCAACAGGATTTAACTTCCACTTTTTAAAGGATGCCTTTTTGCCTCTCACTGCTTCTTTTACTTTTTTATTCAGCCATGGTAGCACTTTTTTGGTCCTCTTACTATATTTTTTAATTTGGAGTATACATTTAAGTTGAGCCTCTATTATGGTGTCTTTAAAAAGTTTCCATGCAACTTGCAGGGATTTCACTTTTGGCGCTGTACCTTTTAATTTTTGTTTAACTAACTTCCTCATTTTTGTGTAATTCCCCTTTCTGAAATTAAATGCTACAGTGTTGGGCTGCTGTGGTATTGTGTGTTGTCCACCTTTCAAAACAGTCCTAGGCTTGCAGAGCTTAATGTAGTCACAGTAGGCTAGATATCATCAGTCTTCTCCCAAAACCAGTACATTTTTTGGGGGGGAGGGGAATATCCTAATTAAAAAAAAAACAAAAAAAAAACTGCTTGTTAGTTATATGTTGATTTTTTTTCTTTTAGTTATGACAGTAAGTATCACCATAAGTCCTCCAGTTGAAGATCAGTTGTAGCTAATTATACACTTCCACTGTACATATTTAGAAAAGAGGCTTAGAGGAAAATTAGGTGAATTTGCTGAATGTTAGTATTCATGAAAATGTAGTGAAAGGTGGACATACATTTTGCATCTGCCTCCTCCAGTACATCTCAATGATGGCCTTGGTATCCTTGTTATTCAAGGACCTGATCCCTGAAGTCAGTGGAAAAACTCCCATGGATTTCAGGAGCTTTGGATCAGCCCCCTAGTACCATAGCTTTCTTGATCAGAGTCTGTGTGATGGCAAGCTTTGCAGTGTTGACAAATGATCAGTAGGGACTAGATTGAGCACACAAAACTTGTTTCAGTTTTGTGACCTAAAAAAGAAAAAAGAGTAATTGCCATATCAAAAAACCATTGGTTCATCTAATCATATGTGCTGCCCCAGTTCTGGCTTATAACTAATGTTTCAGAGAGAGTCAATAAAGTGTCATTATACACCCGGCTAATTTTGTAATACTGTAGTACAGGGAGAAATTTTCTTCCTGGTCCTGTCTATTTAGTTTATAACTTGACACATAAAATAGATATAATTATGTATTTTTTTCTATCGTAGTGTAACTGTAGATGTTGGCTGTCTTATACTTAGTTAGAATAAAAAAAGCTATTTGCCATTATATTTTTAATTTTGTCTACAAGTATTTACCAAGAAGATATAAAAACATAGGTTTTTAGAAGTATGTAACATTAATTTTCATTTTTACAGGTATATAACTATTTTTTCAAGTATTAATGTTTTCTGAATTGTGTAACAGATGTGTAACATGTATGGCACTTAATTTTCAATTGATTTTCTCCTTTGTTAATAGATACTTTGTCCCATGATGTAGTGATACAATAATTGAAAGCGTTTGATCATGAATAGACTTTTAGATTTGTTCTATCTATTTGGTCAGGCATTCATTGTATTTAATATATTTTGTAGACCTAGAAGTCTGGAAACTCTCTACGAATCATCTTCTTCTGCACCTTGTATGAAAAGGAAGGGGACTTGTTTATATACTGATACCTTTTAGCTATATAGACCTTTCTGGCTCTCAGATTCACTTTTTTTATTGTCTTGAATTTTTTTCAACTGTATTGAGATACTTTTTCAAAAGGCGCTATACAAAAATAAATTGTAAACATTCCAGTTGCCATAATGTATTGATTTAGGAATTTGTATGGCCCTCGTTACAGTAATATCTAAGAATCATAGAATATCAGGGTTGGAAGGGACCTCAGGAGGTCATCTAGTCCAACCTCCTGCTCAAAGCAGGACCTAATCCCAACTAAATCATCCCAGCCAGAATCTGACAATTGTTAATGAATTTTAACCTCAGAACACCACTGTGAGGAAGGGATGAGAAACTGAGGCTCAGGGTAAATTAAGTGACTTGTCCCAAGGTCATACAGGAATGGCTGAATTGGGAATTGAGCCAAGGTCTCTTGAGTTCCAGGTTAGTGCCCTACTGCCCTATCCATTAGACCAGGGGTTCTCAAACTTCATTGCACTGTGACCCCCTTCTGACAACAAAAATTACTACATGACCACAGGAGGGGGAACTGAAGCTTGAGCCCACCTGAGCCCCGCAGCCCCGGATGGGGGGCCAAAGCCCGAGTCCCACCACCCCAGGCGGACAGGCCAAAGCCGAAGCCCAAGGGGCTTCAGCCCTGGGCAAGGGGCCTGTAACCTGAGTCCTGCCACCCAGGGCTGAAACCCCCGGGCTTTGGCTTCAGCCCCAGGTGGTGGAGCTTTGGCTTCAGCTTTGGGCCCCAGCAAGTCTAACGCCAGCCCTGGCAACCCCATTAAAACGGAGTCGCGACCCACTTTGAGCTCCCGACCCACAGTTTGAGAACTGCTGCATTAGACCATCTGTTCCTTCCATCTGGGAATCAGGCAGACCAGAGCTTAGTTTATTTCTCATTGATACAAAACTCTCCTGAGCTCTGGAAAGGAGACATTAATAGAGCTTGTCCCTCTGTGGTAGATTGTATTCTGGACTTCATTAGAGCATACTCATCTAAATTATACTTGTTTTTCCTAATGTGTTTGAATCTGGTCTGCTATCTACACAGCCGTTTGGTGTTTCCTGTATGAATCTACAGGGACTTAGACTCGATACTGTTAAAAAAAAATTAGTTATTCTTTACTGTGTGGAGAGTCAATTACTGAGTGTCATCAAGGGAGACAGTTGTACTCTTGCATGATATGGATTTTTCAAAGTGGGGGTTAAAAATGTATACAGGTGTCCTGCTGCACAGTGCCTGTTACTTTCCTGTTTCCTGAATGAGTGCAGTGGTGTCTTTCTCAACTGTTTTGGAAAGTAGGAACCTTTCCTTGTGTTTCTTATTTATTTCCTCTGTCTGCCTTTGGTATCCAGGGGAGCATGTAACTTCGAGGTTTAAAAATGAAGTTGAACGGATGGGTTTTGATATGAACAATGCCTGGAGGATATCCAATATCAATGAGAAATACAAGTAAGTTGTATGGATCTCTGTAGACTGTTGCTTCACAGCCAAGTGCCCGGTCAAAACACCAATCCTCATGTAGCAGATCACTGGAACTTTTTAAAATTGAGAAGTTCTGCAATGAAAGATAAAGCTTATGCCCTTTTTGCTGATTTATGTATTTATAAAGAATGCCTTAAAGTGGGCTTTCGAGTATATTTTTTTTTAATTAGAGATATCAGGTCTTGATTTTCTGTTCTTCTTGCTGGAAGACTCCTTGGAGGACAGGAGAACTAGAGGGACTATAACATTACAAGAGAGTGAAACCTGTCCAAATGAGAAGGGAATTGATTCTTATTCAGACTGTTTAAAATATTTTGCTTTTGTTAACAACTATTTTCCTCAAACACCTGACAGATGGGGAAGAAAAACTCTTTGTGGAAGATTCCAACACCCAGGCCTTTGAACTGAGATCTGAGAAAGTTCCCACTCCAGTTCTCTAGTTTCACAGGAGTCCTCCAACAAAACTAGGGAGACTAGCCTAGATATTCTTGACGTGTGTAAGGTTTTTTAAAAAAAGAAAAGAGGTCTTTTCTATTTATACATCATAAAAAAGCACAATGGGGAACAACCGTAATTTTTTCCCCTTTGGCATTTTTAGAGTCTGAGGAGTCAATTCAGGAAAGCATTCCTGTTCAGGAAAGCACTTTTGCATGTACTTAAGTGCTTTTCTGAATAGAGATAGACTTAGGCACATGCTTACATGTTGCCCTGAATTGGGGGAAAATGCATGACTTATTTTTTGTAACTACTTCCACTTCTGCTACCCTTATTGGAAAAAAATATTTTCAATTCCCTGCAATTTATCTCAAGCTGTGGAAGACATTCTTTATGGGCTCACAATTTTTCTCCTAGAAAACTGCTTAAATTTGGGTGAGAAATGAAACACAATTTTTAAACATTAAGGTAAGGGTTCCCACGTGATGGTCTGTGGACCACTAGTGTTGTCTGTGTAGAGCTGGCTGGCTCATCGTGCTGTTTCTCCTTGTCTCCTGCTGCTTCCACAGTTGTACAGGCTTTTTGTTACAGAGAAGAGTTAGGCAGCCTGTAAAAGCAGCTAGAGACAAAGATGTTCCATCATTCCAGAGTTCTGTTTGGTTAGAATCATAACCTTGCTGTTATGGTTCATTCTTGAAAGGTTCCTTTCAACCATTGGTCAGATTGGAGGGGGTAGGGAGAGGAGTGTTGGTATTCTCTTATACCAGGGGTAGGCAACCTATGGCACGCGTGCCGAAGGCGGCATGCGAGCTGATTTTCAGTGGCACTCACACTGCCTGGGTCCTGGCCACTGGTCCGGGGGGCTCTGCATTTTAATTTAATTTTAAATGAAGCTTCTTAAATATTTTAAAAACCTTATTTAAAATGTATTACTGGCACGCGAAACCTTATAGTAGAGTGAATAAATGAAGACTCGGCACACCACTTCTGAAAGGTTGCCGACCCCTGCCTTATACTCACTGAGATTCAGTGAGAATCCACGCATAGTAGATTGAGCTGATCTTCAAAATATGAGTATCCTTTTTTTTTTTGCTTGCAAGTTTGAGTTAGTGGTTAAGTAGTTACCAAAGTTGACATCAATTGGTCTAAGAATTAATATGCTATAGCAATGAATGGGAACTGTTCACACCTCTCCAAGCTAATCTTACAGACATTTTGTGTAATTCCAGCATACATCACTCTTTTCACTAAATTCTCGAGCACAAGATGGCAGCCCACAGGGAAAAGTACCATTTCGCCAGACCACCACAAATCAGCACAATCCAGTTCCTACCTTCCGAAAGGGATTGATAGGTTGATGCATTGCTCCAGTTTTACACATATATCCTCTGCTGACCGACTCTGCGAGACCATAATGACTCCATTCCTAGTGGCTTTGTGATATGAGCTTATAGAAGAGAGTGGAATTACTAACTCTTTGGTATTGAAAGATGAGGAATTTCTCTTCTGTGTTTTGATGCGTTCCTGGCAGCTGGAGTTAAATAACCATTGGGTTATAATTTTCCTAAGGAAACGCTGGGTCAGATCCTCAAATGGTGAAAGCAGCACTGCTCCATTGATATAAGTGGAGCTATGCAGACTTACACCAGCTAAGGTTCTGGTCCACTGTATTCTTTAATGTCTGAAAAAGAGGATTGTAGCTGCATATACGATTGATCAAGAGCTCACAAAATAGTATGGGTTGCGAAATGAACGGCACTTAGTTTGCTTGTACTGCCTTTTATTTTGTATTGTCAGTAGGTTATGTATCTGTTGTCTGCTACATTTAACCCTTCACTTCCTCTTTCCACTCAGGCTCTGTGGTAGCTACCCACAGGAGCTCATAGTTCCCGCCTGGATCACGGACAAGGAGCTGGAGAGTGTGGCAAGCTTTCGGTCCTGGAAGCGTATCCCGGCTGTGGTTTACAGGTGAGACTCCAGACCAGGAGCATCCACTGTCACCAAACTGAGGACTGGGGCTTTTCAGCAAATAAAACCTTAGCTTACTTGGAACTGGGAATCTCAGCTAGTAATGAAACATGCTCAGGGTGCTAATGAGCGCAAGTAACTACAATGAAGGTAATGAACATTCAATAGATTCTGTAAATAGTAGGAAACACCAGAGTTACAGCAGTGCCTGGTGCCCCTAGTTTCTGAGTATGCATAATCAGAGGGGTGGTGTATGCATGCATGAGAAGCTTTGCTGTATTTTGATTCCTTGTTACTCTGTAACTCTTCCAGCTATGAATTACTAATACCTTCACCTCTCAACTTTTGTTGTTGCAGAACTCTTACATCAGACTTCAGCATGTAACTCACCTTGTCAATTTTATTTTTCCCCCCTCCTTTTGGTTTTTACACCCCCATACAATAATGGCGACACACAAGGGCTCTGGAAAGAGATTAAATTCTTGTATTGACTGACATTTTAGGCTATTTGTCTCTGGTATATCTGTGATAACTTTGTAAATATTGTAAGTTTTTTCCTTGCCAGTCTTCCCAGGGGCTTTCAGTAGAGTCCTTATGCAGCATCTAATTTGAGCAGTTGATTGTGGCATATTAGAGATTAATTTGATTAGATATGTTACAGTCCCCATAATCTCTGTAATGCTTCCTGTGTGGGGGCTCTTTACAGTTCTACAATTACCTCCATGTTATACACTCCTGTGTATGTAACCCTTCCTGTTCGACTAGTGTCCTTATGGGTGTTCCAGTGTAGGTGTGCTTGTGTTCCTGCATTGCGGATCAGAGAACTTTGGTAGCAGTGTCCATTATGCCCACGTGTGCGCTCTCTCTCCTGGTGCACGAGGCTAGCCAGCGTGCGGGCTAACTCCTTAGTTCCTTCTCAACTGCCCATGGCTAGAGATGGATCTATTAGCTGTCCATTTCCAACCATTACCGTCTTTTACATTTCTATAGCTAGTTAGTCTCCCCAGTCTTAGTTGTAGTTTTTCTCATTTTACTTTCTTCGCAAACAAAACAAAAATACTTTATTGTTCCCCCTTTTTCATCAGGGATTCTTCCACCAACGGGGTATGCCCTGTTCACCGGGCTTCAAGAAGTGCCTCTCCTGCAAAGAGGCTATCCCCGTAGCAGGCAAGCACATGGGGAAGGCCACATTCCACAGAAGCATGGTCTCTTCCAGTAACTCAGGCCCAGGTCTTGCAAGGACAGGGAGTTGAGACAGAAGATCATCTTCATGGAGGCAGCCCTCCAACCCTTCCCGGACCCATGCCAAGAGTCCCCTGGCAGACGTGAGTCTTCCCCACAGCCCTCAACATCCAAGGACTGTGGGTTGAAGAAATCAGTCGCTGACTCCTCTCGTAAGTCATTGAAAAAGAGAGTAGGAAGTCCCCAGAGTGAGCCCCAAGTCAGCCTTAAATAATCTCTAGCATGTTCGGCATCATCAGTTCAAGACAGTCCCAGCCTGTTATCATGGCTCACAAAAACCTGGAGTGGCAGGTGTCGTTCATGTGTCTAAGACCTGATGGGTACAGTCACCGGCACCCAAAGACAAAGACGGGCCAGCACTCCACTAAGAAGACACTGCCTGTACACATGGTTCCATCAGCACTGTCATCGATGCCCCATTAGGCACTGGAGCAGTTGGTGTGGGCAAGATCACCAACCCCCTAAGTACCACCAGTAGCACCGAGTCAGTTGGTACTGCTGGAATTCTGGCTCTCAAGAGACCTCCATGTATCCGACGTACTGGAGTCTCCTCTTCTCGGGACCGGGACTTCGGCACCGAGTCATCTTCTGGCACGGGAATCTTCCCCGAAGCCCTGCCATGCTCCCCAAGCATACCCTCAGACAGCCCCACTGGGTCTTGGAAATTGTTTGCACTGGGTACTCCATCCATTTTACCGCCTTACTCCCTTCACAACACTCTTCCCTCTCCCTCTACAGTGACCCTTCTCACAAGAGTTTAGTACGACAGAATCAGTACCTCTACGAAGCAAAGGTTTTTACTCTTGCTATTTCTGAATACCCAAGAGGAAGGGAGGTTGGAGACCCATACTAGACCTAAGAGCACTCAAAAAAAATGTCAAAACTCAAAAAATTAAGATGGTCACTCTAGCAACGATTATTCCAGCCTGAAACAGGGAGACTGGTTTTTGGCCCTTAACCTTCAGGACACTTACTTTCAATCTCAATCTTGCCCTCTCACAGACGATTCCTCAGACTTACCCTAGGACATAGAATCATAGAATATCAGGGTTGGAAGGGACCTCAGGAGGTCATCTAGTCCAACCCCCTGCTCAAAGCAGGACCAATTCCCAACTAAATCATTCCAGCCAGGGCTTTGTCAAGCCTGACCTTAAAAACCTCTAAGGAAGGAGATTCCATCACCTCCCTAGGCAACCCATTCCAGTGCTTCACCACCCTCCCAGTGAAAAAGTTTTTCCTAATATCCAACCTAAACCTCCCCCACTGCAACTTGAGACCATTACTCCTTGTTCTGTCATCTGGTACCACTGAGAACAGTCTAGATCCATCCTCTTTGGAACCCCCTTTCAGGTAGTTGAAAGCAGCTATCAAATCCCCCCTCATTCTTCTCTTCTGCAGACTAAACAATCCCAGTTCCCTCAGCCTCTCCTCATAAGTCATGTGCTCCAGCCCCCTAATCATTTTTGTTGCCCTCCGCTGGACTCTTTCCAATTTTTCCACATCCTTCTTGTAGTGTGGGGCCCAAAACTGAACACAGTACTCCAGATGAGGCCTCACCAATGTCTGCTGGCAATGCCCCTACTTATACAGCCCAAAATGCTGTTAGCCTTCTTGGCAACAAGGGCACAGTGTTGACTCATATGCAGCTTCTCGTCCACTGTAACCCCTAGGTCCTTTTCTGCAGAACTGCTTCCTAGCCATTCGGTCCCTAGTCTGTAACAGTGAATGGGATTCTTCCGTCCTAAGTGCAGGACTCTGCACTTGTCCTTGTTGAACCTCATCAGATTTCTTTTGGCCCAATCCTCTAATTTGTCTAGGTCCCTCTGTATCCTATCCCTACCCTCCAGCGTATCTACTGCTCCTCCCAGTTTAGTGTCATCTGCAAACTTGCTGAGAGTGCAGTCCATGCCATCCTCCAGATCATTAATGAAGATATTGAACAAAACCGGCCCCAAGACTGACCCTGGGGGCACTCCGCTTGATACCAGCTGCCAACTAGACATGGAGCCGTTGATCTCTACCCGTTGAGCCCGACGATCTAGCCAACTTTCTATCTACCTTATAGTCCATTCATCCAGCCCATACTTCTTTAACTTGCCAGCAAGAATACTGTGGGAGACCGTATCAAAAGCTTTGCTAAAGTCAAGGAATAACATGTCCACTGCTTTCCCCTCATCCACAGACCCAGTTATTTCCTCATAGAAGGGAATTAGGTTAGTCAGGCATGACTTGCCCTTGGTGAATTCATGCTGACTGTTCCTGATCACTTTCCTGTCCTCTAAGTGCTTCAGAATTGATTCCTTGAGGACCTGCTCCATGATTTTTCCAGGGACTGAGGTGAGGCTGACTGGCCTGTAGTTCCCCGGATCCTCCTCCTTCCCTTTTTTGAGCATTGAGCATTGGGCTACGTCTACACTACCCGCCCGGATCGGCGGGTAGAAATCGATATAGCGGGGATCGATGTATCGCGTCTCATCTGGACGCGATACATCGATCCCCGAACGCGCTCCCATCGACTCCGGAACTCCAGCAGGGCGAGCGGAGTTAGCGGAGTCGACGGGGGAGCCACGGCCATCGATCCCGCGCTGCGAGGACGCGAGGTAAGCGCGGGTAATTCGAAATAGGATACTGCGACTTCAGCTACGCTATTCTCGTAGCTGAAGTCGCGTATCTTATTTCGATGCCCGGCCCTAGTGTGGACCAGCCCTTGACTGCAACACCTCTTCTTGGCAGCATGCACCTCAGATAGAGGCTTTTTTTTTTTAAATGACAACTTAAATTCTGCAGAAACTGATAGTGCCACCAGAGGAGTTATAGTGCTGTATACCAGAGTACTGGCTCTAGACTTCCCCAGATTCTAGCCTGGTCATTTGGGAATGAAATTGCCTCATGTACAGAGCAGTCCAAGGGAAGTATCATTCAGACTATTCAGAATATACAGGGGTAGATCCTCTGTTGGTGTAAACTGGCATAGCTCCATTGGTGTCAGTGGAGCAACACCAATTTTCACCAGTTGAGAGTCTTGCCCTCAGTCTAGAAACATAAGAGAATAAAAATACAAACACTTGCAACTTCTACATATTTTAAACATTTTTTTTTTAAATGATCAGTTGGTCTCTTCTTTACCAATGAATCCAGCTGTTCTCATCATGAAATTGCCTCTCTGCACAATTACTCACAGCATCTATTGTAGTAATTACAATTTTGCCTCATCTGTTTTTTTTTTTTCCCAACTACTCTGGGGCCTGCCTCTTAACACATTGAACCATCTTTCTAGTGTTGAGTATCAGAGGGGTAGCCGTGTTAGTCTGGATCTGTAAAAGCAGCAAAGAATCCTGTGGCACCTTATAGACTAACAGAGGTTTTGCAGCATGAGCTTTCGTGGGTGAATACCCACTTCTTCGGATGCAAGTAAGTGGAAATCTCCAGGGGCAGGTATATATATGCAAGCAAGAAGCAAGCTAGAGATAACGAGTTTAGTTCAATCAGGGAGGGTGAGGTCCTGTTCTAGCAGTAGAGGTGTGAAAACCAAGGGAGGAGAAACTGGTTCTGTAGTTGGCAAGCCATTCATAGTCTTTGTTTAATCCTGAGCTGATGGTGTCAAATTTGCAGATGAACTGAAGCTCAGCAGTTTCTCTTTGAAGTCTGGTCCTGAAGTTTTTTTGCTGCAAGATGGTGACCTTAACATNTATCTGGACCCATGGGAAGGAGACTCTGGAAAAATTCCACCAAGATTTCAACAGCTTCCACCCCACCATTAACCTCAGCCTGGACCAATCTACACGGGAGGTCCACTTTCTGGACACCACAGTGCAAATAAGTGATGGTCACATTAATACCACCCTATACCGAAAACCTACCGACCGCTATGCCTACCTTCATGCCTCCAGCTTCCATCCCGGGCACACCACAAGATCCATTGTCTACAGCCAAGCACTGAGGTACAACCGCATCTGCTCTAACCCCTCAGACAGAGACCAACACCTACAAAATCTCCACCAAGCATTCTCAAAACTACAGTACCCGCACGAGGAAATAAGGAAACAGATCAACAGAGCCAGACGTGTACCCAGAAGCCTCCTACTGCAAGACAAACCCAAGAAAGAAACCAACAGGACTCCACTGGCCATCACATACAGTCCCCAGCTAAAACCCCTCCAACGCATCATCAGAGATCTACAACCCATCCTGGACAATGATCCCACACTTTCACAAACCTTGGGTGGCAGGCCAGTCCTCGCCCACAGACAACCTGCTAACCTGAAGCACATTCTCACCAGTAACTGCACACCGCACCAAAGTAACTCTAACTCAGGAACCAATCCATGCAACAAACCTCGATGCCAACTCTGCCCACATATCTACACCAGCGACACCATCACAGGACCTAACCAGATCAGCCACACCATCACTGGTTCATTCACCTGCACATCCACCAATGTAATATACGCCATCATATGCCAGCAATGCCCCTCTGCTATGTACATAGGCCAAACTGGACAGTCTCTAAGGAAAAGGATAAATGGACACAAATCAGATATTAGGAATGGCAATATACAAAAACCTGTAGGAGAACACTTCAACCTCCCTGGACACACAATAGCAGATGTTAAGGTCACCATCTTGCAGCAAAAAAACTTCAGGACCAGACTTCAAAGAGAAACTGCTGAGCTTCAGTTCATCTGCAAATTTGACACCATCAGCTCAGGATTAAACAAAGACTATGAATGGCTTGCCAACTACAGAACCAGTTTCTCCTCCCTTGGTTTTCACACCTCTACTGCTAGAACAGGACCTCACCCTCCCTGATTGAACTAAACTCGTTATCTCTAGCTTGCTTCTTGCTTGCATATATATACCTGCCCCTGGAGATTTCCACTTACTTGCATCCGAAGAAGTGGGTATTCACCCACGAAAGCTCATGCTGCAAAACCTCTGTTAGTCTATAAGGTGCCACAGGATTCTTTGCTGCTTTTCTAGTGTTGCTTATCCTCCCAGTAGATGTTAAAAATCTCTTCCAAAAATCAGATGACAAAGGGATTAGAGAGATAATGAATACTGATAAATCCATTAAATCTGTCCAGTCATCCATTCAGCCTGAATAGAGGGAAACTAAACAGCTGCTTTTCATACAGACAGCTACATTTACAGATCAGCAAAGCATACAGAAATCTTCATATGCCCTATCTCTGAGTTTACCTGTATTTACTTTTTTAAAAATTAGCCCATGAAGATCATTCCTAGTTTGAGATTTGCTGTCCCATGAAAGGGAAACAAGATAATTCAAGGAATCACACATTAGCCTCCGAGTCGTCTTTCATTTCCTCCTTTTTTTCAAGTAAGAAAGTAGTTATATGCTCAATGTACATTTCAGGGGCCTCATCCCATATACTGTTCTGAGAGCAAATATATCCTTTACAGCACAGACTAACTTTTAAGACCTTACTCATTTGATTTTTAGGATGAAAAGTCCCTAAATAAAATGTGGTATATCTACTTTTTTATGGTTTTATATACAGGCTTGAACCCAGAATACATTTAGAGCTAGATTGTGCCTTTCACATAAGTGTGTCACAGTAGGCAGTGTAGGAAACATTGCAGAGGTGTGCAAGGGAAGCATACTTATTTCACTACCACTTAGGAGAATGCAGCATCTGTGTATGGGAAAATAGCCAAGTATCTGCCCCCACACCTCCTCCCCCCCTGCCTTTTTGAGGTGCCTTGCATTACAGGGGCACCAACAGAGATCGATTGTTCACTTAGGAGAGCACAGGGACTCAAACTGAGGTTGGCCTATGCATAAAGAGTACAACAGCAAGAAAAGGCTCCTCCCCTCCTACATACCTGCATGAAGACTAGGCATAATCTGGTCCCCACACCCTTTTGTATTCTACACCTCCATAGAATCTGTCTGTGTTGACCACTCAGTAATTTATTTTTAAAATTAAGCCCAGTGGATAAAGCTTTCTCATGTTTGTTTTTTCTCCTCTATATAATACAAAAGGCCTCTTGAGATTTAGTGACAGATTTTGAAGGCATTTAATGAATCATTGTTTGAATACCCCAGTAGAGCATAATCAACCAATGATAGGGGTAGCAGTAGCCTTTTTCTTAGCTTTAGAAAAGAGAGAAACGGAACCCCATTGATGGGACTTTTCTTTCGACCAGTGGTTTTCAACCTTTTTTCATTTGCGGACCCCTAAAAAATTTCGAATGGAGGTGCAGATCCCTTTGGAAATCTTAGACATAGTCTGCAGTTGAAAACCACTGCTTTAGACTGTTGGAGATGTTTTTATGACCACTAATCTCATTGCCTTCAAGTCAGACTTAAAGATACATCTCCACCCCTTTGGTTTTCCCTCAACAAAAGTAATAATGATTATTAAAATCCTTCTAATAACTGATCTCAAATACTCCCTTATACCATAGGATTGTGTGTGTGGAGGGGGGGAAACTGTTCATTTTCTTTTCTTGTAAAGCGCTTAAATGAAGAGGCCAGATTTTCCAAGTGCTCTGCACCCAGCAGCTCTCATTATTCTCAAGTGCTGAGCACTTTTAGAAATCTAGATACTTACTGAAGTGCGTAAATGGAAGCTGTTTGGTGCTGAGCACCTTTGAAAATCTAGCCCTCAACATACTTTGTACAATTTGCTTCTTTGGGGGTCAGAAAATCAGAGCCAAACAGGTTGCATTTTGGGAGCAAATACTGAGATAGTTTAAAGGGTTTCATCCCCTCCACACATACTTGCTTTCCTAAAACCGTTGGAGGGAGAGATATTGAATAGTCTTTTGTCCATTTCACATTCTCCAAGGTCACCACCTATACAAGTAGCATGATTTTTACTGTTGCAGGAAACAGGGGTACTTAGAAATTGGACAGATCCTGTACTTGCTAAATTATGTGGGTAGTGGATTGCAATAATGATTCGTTAGTTTGTTAGTGGTAGCAGTTATTTATCAAAAGCTTTGCTAAAGTCAAGATAGAGGAAGGCACCTAGTGGGTTTATTGTGCTCAAAGAGGTTGCTCTGACATGAGGAGGAAGATAAAGAGTATACACATGTGTGCCACATGTCACACAGCTATACATGGGTGTTTTTATGGGTACCTAATGAGTGACTATTATCAAGTCCCTGTTTGGAGGGCTGCACGTGTTCCCTGTGTGAATCGGTCAGATTTTAGTGACAAATCTAGTTGTTTACTACTTTTTATTTCTGTGGACAGCAGACAGTTAGGTGGGCATGAGCTGGCTTGGATTCCTTTTTGTACATCACCCACAGAACTGTTTGCTAATTTCCAGTTACAGGGCAGTCAGTTACACCTGTGCAAACTCGTCAGTAGTATTAGGGTTTTACATTTGTTAATGAGTCCACCCTTCAGCCTACAGGTTCTTTAATACTAGTGATGATACACAATGAGGCAAGAACTCGGTCACAGATAAAAAAGCAGGACTGTTGATGAACACATGAAAAATTTTCCCATATGTATATAATGATGAAATCTGAGGCCACGTATAGGAAGGCGAATTAGCTTATATCTTAAATGGTAGAATTAGATTCTTCACATGCATTAAAAATGTTTTTCATTTTTTCTTTTTTTTATTGTTAAAAAATATGGTAAGAAGATGATAAGCAGAAAAGGACCTAGGGGTTACAGTGGACGAGAAGCTGGATATGAATCAACAGTGTGCCTTTGTGGCCAAGAAGGCTAATGGCAATTTGGGCTGTATAATTAGGGGCACTGCCAGCAGATTGAGGGATGTGATCGTTCCCCTCTATTCGGCATTGGTGAGGCCTCATCTGGAGTACTGTGTCCAGTTTTGGGCCCCACACTACAAGAAGGGTGTGGAAAAATTGGGAGGAGTCCAGCGGAGGGCAACAAAAATGATTAGGGGGCTGGAGCATATGACTTATGAGGAGAGGCTGAGGGAACTGGAATTGTTTAATCTGCAGAAGAGAAGAATGAGGAGGGATTTGATAATTGCTTTCAACTACCTGAAAGGGGGTTCCAAAGAGGATGGATCTCGACTGTTCTCAGTGGTAGCAGATGAAAGAACAAGGAGTAATGGTCTCAAGTTGCAGTGGGGGGGGTTTAGGTTGGATATTAGGAAAAACTTTTTCACTAGGAGGGTGGGGAAGCACTGGAATGGGTTACCTAGGAAGGTGGTGGAATTTCCTTCCTTAGAGGTTTTTAAGGTCAGGCTTGACAAAGCCCTGGCTGGGATGATTTAGTTGGGGATTGGTCCTGCTTTGAGCAGGGGGGTGGACTAGATGACCTCCTGAGGTCCCTTCCAACCCTGATATTCTATGATTCTGTGATCATTAATAAAGATGTTGAACAAAACCAGCCCCAGCACCGACCCCTGGGCATTCCTCTTGATACCGCCAACTAGACATCGAGTCGTTGATCACTACCCGTTGAGCCCGACAATCTAGCCAGTTTTCTATCCACTTTATAGTCCATTTATCCAATCCATACTTTTTTAACTTGCTGGCAAGAATACTGTGGGAGACCGTATCAAAAGCTTTGCTAAAGTCAAGATATATCACATCCACTGCTTTCCCCATATCCACAGAGCCAGTTGTCTCATCATAAAAGGCAATCAGGTTGGTAAGGCATGACTTGCCCTTGGTGAATCCATGTTGACTGTCCCTGATCACCTTCCTCTCCTCCAAGTGCTTCAAAATGGATTCCTTGAGGATCTGCGCCATGATTTTTCCAGGGACAGAGGTGAGGCTGACTGGCCTGTAGTTCCCCGGATTCTCCTTCTTCCCTTATTTAAAGATGGGCACTATATTTGCCTTTTGCCAGTCATCCGGGACTTCCCCTGATTGCCACAAGTTTTCAAAGATAATGGCCAGTAGCTCTGCAATCACATCAGTCAACTCCCTCAGCACCATCGGATGCATTGCATCCGGCCCCATGAACTTGTGCATGCCCAGCTTTTCTAAATAGTCCTTAACTTGTTCTTTCACCGCTGAGGGCTGCTCACCTCCTCCCCCTACTGTGCTGCCCAGTGCAGCAGTCTGTGAGCTGACCTTGTCTGTGAAGACTGAGGCAAAAAAAGCATTGAGTACTTCAGCTTTTTCCACATCATCTGTCACTAAGCTGCCTCCTTCATTCAGTAAGAGTCCCATACTTTCCCTGACCTTCTTCTTGTTGCTAACATACCTGTAGAAACCCTTCTTGTTACTCTTAACATCCCTTGCTAGCTGCAACTCCAGTTGTGCTTTCTGATTGCACCCCTGCATGCTTGAGCAGTAATTTTATACTCCTCCCTAGTCATCTGTCCAAGTTTCCACTTCTTGTAAGCTTCCTTTTGTGTTTAAGCTCACCGAAGATTTTCTCTGTTAAGCCAAGCTGGTCGCCTGCCATATTTGCTATTCTTTCTGCACATCAGGATGGTTTGTTCCTGAGCCCTCAATAAGGCTTCCTTAAAATACAGCCAGCTCTACTGGACTCATTTACCCCTTGTATTAGCCTCCCAGGAGATCCTGCCCATCAGTTCCCTGAGGGAGTCCAAGTCTGCTTTTCTGAAGTCCAGGGTCCGTATTCTGCTGCTCCCCTTTCTTCCTTTTGTCAGGATCCTGAACTTGACCATCTCATGGTCACTTCTGCCCAGCTTGCCACCCACTTCTACTTCCCCTACAAATTCTTCCCTGTTTGTGAGCAGCAGGTCAAGAGGAGCACGGCTCCTAGTTGATTCCTCCAGCACTTGCACCAGGAAGTTGTCCCCAACTCACTCCAAAAACTTCCTGGATTGTCTGTGCACTGCTGTACTGCTCTCCCAGCAGATATCAGGGTGATTGAAGTCCCCATGAGAACCAGGGTCTGTGATCTGGAAACTTCTGTTAGTTGTCTGAAGAAAGCCTCGTCTACCTCATCCCCCTGGCCTGGTGATCTATAGCAGACGCCCACCACGACATCTCTCAACTTAACTCTAAACTCTCGCCTCTAAACTTAACCCAAAGACTCTCAACGGGCTTTTCTCCAGTTTCATACTGGAGCTCTGATGTCACTGGTAGGCTTCAAACTTTCTTTAAAATTGTATATACGGTAACTCCTCGCTTAACATCATCCCAGTTAATGTTTAGTTGTTACGTTGCTGATCAGTTAGAGAACATGCTTATTTAAAGTTGCACAATGGTCTCTTCTAACGTTGTTTGGCAGCCGCCTGCTTTGTCCATTGCTTGCAGAAAGAGCAGCCCGTTGGAACTAGCTGGTGGGGGCTTTGAACCAGGGTGGGCCGGCAGCCCCCCTATCAGCTCCCCTAAGTTCCCTATGAATTGCCGGGCAGTTCAGCTGTCCCTCCCCTCATTGCCCTGTGCTGCTCCTGCCCTCTGCCCTGGAGCTGTTCCCAGGAGCCTCCTGCTTGCTGTGCAGAGGGGGGTGAAAGAGGGGTGCTAATGTCAGGGTGCCCCCCTTCCCCTGCTTCTGTACTCCACCTCCACAGAGCGGGGTGGGGGGGGGACATGCTCTGGATGCAGGGCACTTGCTGGCAGCAGCTGCTGTCTCAACTTGCTGATCTACTTAAAAAGGCAATGTACTTAGAGGGGGGTCAGCGTACTTAAAGGGGCAATGCACGTCTCTCTCTCTCTCTTTCTCGCACGCACACACACACCACGGTGGGTCTCTGTCTCTCTCTGCCATGCTGTGTCTCCTCCCCTCCATTTGTGCTGCCTTGTAGAGTCTGAGGCTACATTAACAACGTGTTAACCCTTGAGGGCTCAGTCGAGTGCTAGTTCATCATTTAGCTGTAAGATATTCCCTGGGAAATATCCCACCCTCTTTCACCCTCTGACTCCACCACCTCAACCAAGTTTCACAATATAGTCTTTTGTCTGGTGAAAAAAATTTCCCTGGAACCTAACCCCCCCATTTACATTAATTCTTATGGGGAAATTGGATTTGCTTAACATCGTTTTACATTTTTCAGGAACATAACTACGATGTTAAGCGAGGAATTACTGTATATCAGTAAAACAGCATGTTCAACAGATACCTATATATATTGTGGCTAGGGAAACTTCAAGTTCAGCATTTTATTTTAATCACAGAAAAACACGGATTTTTATGGTTTTTTATCAGAGAATTTGGGGTGTTTTTTATCACATAAAACTAGGATTCCTGGTTATAATGGAAACGTGTTTTCTCCCTGCATGTGGGTGGTACCTGTTGTAAATCTGGCTCCATTCCAATGGTCTCTCCTTTGCTTCTAGTAATGGTTGCTGTTTTTTCCTTTCAATATATGAATGTTATTTGACTAATTACAGAAAGAGCTATCAAAATATAATTTTAAAGTGCAGTGTGCCTCCACTTCTCCCAGAGTATATTACAATCTTAGGGTATGGCAAATGTGAAGCCTAAACAGGTTGTCAGAGTTTCTTTAAACATTTAGCACAGGGGTAGGCAACCTATGGCACGGGTGCCGAAGGCTGCACACGAGCTGATTTTCAGTGGCACTCACACTGCTCGGCTCCTGGCCACCGGTCCAGAGGGCTCTGCATTTTAATTTTATTTTAAATGAAGCTTCTTAAACATTTTAAAAACCTTATTTACTTTACATACAAAATAGTTTAGTTATATATTATAGACTTATAGAAAGAGACCTTCTAAAAATGTTAAAATGCATTACGGGCACGCAAAACCTTAAATTAGAGTGAATAAATGAAGACTCAGCACACCACTTCTGAAAGGTTGCAGACCCCTGATTTAGCATGAAGCAGCCTGTGCAAGCTACTTGTTTGGTCTAGTAGGGACACCTCAGTGTTTGTTACCTGTAACAACCAGTTGACACAAATTTAATAACCCTGGGAACACATTTTAAACAAGTTCATTTCATCTGCCTGAACATGTCTCAGGGTATGTGTACACTGTAGTTAGACATTCACGGCCGGCCCAGGACAGCTGACTCACTCGGGCTAAGGGGCTGTTTGATTGCAGTATAGACACTCAGGCTACAGCCTGAGCTCTGGGACCCTCCCACCTCACAGTGCCCTAGAACCTGGGCTCCAGCCTGAGCCCGAGTGTCTACACCACAATTAAACAGCCCAGAATCGAAGCCCCGTGAGCCTGAGTCATCTGGCACAGCCCAGCTGCAGATTTTTCCTTGCAGAGTGGACATACCCTAAGAAAGTTGAGGTCTAGGCCAGGAGTTCTCACAACCAATTTTTTGGTGGCCTCAGAGTGCAGCCACCAACTCTCACTGGTGGCCGCACTGAAAATTTTTTCCTAAAACACTTAATTAATTTTAGAAAAAAAAACAATTAAATATGCACAGATTCACATCCAAATCATTGTAATGTACATTTGTAGGGTTCTTTGGCAGACTCAATAACAAAAATAATGCTGCCTCCCCTTCCCCACATCCAGGGCTTAGTGGTTCCTGGGGCTTGCTGTGAAAAATGATATTTGTATATTTGTTAATATCACAGCACACTTAGTAGCTACCTGGGAGGCTATGGAAAGTGGTAAGTGATATTAACGAACATGCAAGTATCACTTTTCACAGATAGCTAGTAAGTCTGCTGTGAAAAGTGATGCTTGTTCGTTAAATCACTTTTCTCAGCAAGTCCCAGGACCCATAAGCCCTGGATGGGGGGGCCGAAGGGGGAGGCAGCAGGGGCCAGAGGCAATGGTGGGATGGGTGTGGGGCAGGGGGACCCCAGGGCACTGGGGGGAGGGAGTGGTGGATGTGAGGCCAGGAAGGCAGCAGGGTCCTGGGAGGGGGGGATGGATACAAGGCCATGGGAGGCAGCAGGGGCCATGGGGGTGGATGATGAGCCCCACTGTTGCGTGGCCAGAGCCTGGTGTCTGCTGCCATGCAACCAGGGCTCAGTGCCCATGGCCAGAACCCGGAGCTGGGGACAGGAACTGCATGGCTGAACCCAGGGATCGGAGCCTGCTGCCAGGCAGCTGAAGCTATGGGTCAGCACGCAGGGCTAGTGCCTGCCGCCGCATGGCCAGAGCCCGGAGCTGGGTGCCGGAGCCCAGGAGCACGTGGCTGGAGCCAGGAGTCAGCGCCCGCTGCTATGTGGCTGGAAACAGCACCTGCTGCTGCGCGGCCAGGGGTCGGCACCACGTGGCAGGAGCCTGGGGACAGAGCTGTGGGTCGGCGCCTGCTGCTGTGCAGCTGGGGCAGGGGATCAGCACCAGGGACTAGGCCCACGGGGCTGGAGACCGGGGCCAGCACCTGCCACGGCATGGCCAGAACTGGGGGCCAGAGGCCGACTGAAGCTCTGTGGCTGTGGGTCAGTACCTGCTGCCCTGCAGCCAGAGCCAGGGGTTGGTGCCCAAAGCCCCATGCTTGGTTGGAGCCTGCTGCCGTGCAGCTGAGCCCCGGGGGGGTCAGTCAGTGCCTGTGGCCAGCGCCTGCCACTGGCGGCCGGAGCTCGGGACTGGAGCCGGGAGCCAGCACCTGATGCCCCGCAGCTGGAACCAGGGGCTGGAGGCTGAAGCCCCGCAGCTGGAGGCTGGGGCTGTGTGGCCAGAGCCGGGGGAGGGGGGTGTCAGTACCCACTGCCCCACGGTCTGAGCCTGGGGCCACAGCCAGTTTCCTGAATTCCCACTACTGGAGCCTGCCGCCCAACCCCCGCTCCCTCCAAGGTGTGTCAAAAACTCACCTTGCTCCTGCAGCGTTGTGCCCCACCTCTCTCCAGAGGCAGTGCAAGGCGACGCATCCAGGAGAAACAATGAGGGAGTGGGAGGGGCCGATGCTTTGCTTCCCTGCCCGCATCACCACCCAGGAGGTTGTGGTGGGCGCATTTGAGAAACGTTGGTCTAGGCAATGGTTACACACCTGCAAGTTCAGGTAGGGCTTCTTGCTGATGAAGGGTATTATAGATCTGCAGGTTTACTTTAGATTTGGCCTAATGATTCAAGACATTTATAGGCCTACTGTTTCATGCAGTTTGCTGCTTAGAGGGGATTAAAAACCTGTTGGTTCAAGTGAAGCTTGTTTCTGGCAAGAAAACTGGTAAAATACCTTCCTTTAATGTGCCCTAAGAAGATGAAACTAGAGTTGATGCATGCATGCTTTTCAAACGTGGATTCTGGCTCTGACAGTGCTCCTTGGCATGTGTGGCCTTGCTTTAGGGGAACCTGATTTAAGGAATGTGTATCTGCAATTTGCCTGAAATAAACTCTATGTAGATAAGTAGTAGTGTGATCCAGTGGATACGACAGTAAACTGGTGGTCAGAAGACATGTGTCCTGTTCTTGAATTCTACTTTGGGTTCACCATCTGCAAAATGGTAATAATGATACTTAAACCTCCTTTGTTAACATTCATAGAGATTCTTTGAATGCAAAGTATTAATGAAATTCAAGGAAATTCAATTTGTAGAGAATATCTAGCCAGATGTAAACCCTTTGATGGATGGAAGTGAGAGTATGTATCCCATTGGCAGCAGTAGGATGCACCAGCACTTAGAAAATAACAAAAAGGCAAATGTCGTTATATTTAAAAAAACAAAACACTTTTGAATTTTTTGTTTATACAGGCAATGGAAGTGGTTCTCCAGAAGCTTGTTTTAAAAACAACATGTTTGTGGTGGTCAGATGCCTTCCCTTTATATCAAAATCTTCACTTTATTTGTAATAAAATTGAAAGTTAGTTGAGACTTTAAAGTGTTGTTCATATATACAAAGATTATATAGACTTGGAGAAATTTTGTTGTAAATAAACAAAACTAATTTTACTATGAGTTTGTCATTGCCCAATAAGCACCAGATAAACAGCCACTTTCAATCACTCCTTTCTTCGGTGATCTCACTGTCACATGACATCCTATATTGATAGTGTCACCTCTCTCCCTGACTTTCTAGTCCTCTGCACCATTATGCATACACAGAGCTTTTATAGTTTATATCACTTGCATTTTAGAGGCAGTAGAAATATCCCAGTAACAAAGAGTATTTTATTCTTTAAAGTCTGCTTGATTTGACATCTGTAGCAAATTTTACTGCTGAGGTGCTTTGTTACTTACAAACTAAATCTTGCACACATCCAGTTCTAGGATCCTGCTAACGCTTACTCACACAAGCAGTCCTTACTCATGCACATACATCCACTTAGATCAATGGAACTGCTTGAGTGAGTAAGGACTAATCACATGAGTACAGGTGTACAGACTCAGGCTCTTAATTTTCCATCATGACACTTTTTTTCTTTTGACTGATCTGTCCTCATGAAGCACGTGAGAAGTTTAGTTGCAACACAACACTGCATACAGGGAAATCTTGTCTCTGCAGCACCATCACCAGTCTGGTACCAGAAGCCCCCAGATTCAGGAAATGTCTGTGTTACTTTTTAAACAACTCTTGTCATGTTGTGATCAGTGTTGAGAGGCTACAAAGGGAACCCCATCCACCTGCTGTCTGTTAGAGAAATGGTAGTATCTGTCATAAAGGAATCTTGAGAAAGGGGAGTAGTCCTGGGAGAGACAGAGCAGGGAAGAATATAAGATGGAAAATTCCCCTTGTGCTTTTATAGTCTCCAATCTAGTTTCTCTTATAATTACTCAGAAGCATTTCTCTTCACTGACAGGAACGTGGAGGGTATGTCTATACTGCAATAAAACACCTGCAACTGGCCAGTGTCAGCTGACCTGGGAGCCTGAGTCAACTCACCTGGGCCAGCCACAGGTGTTTTAATGCAATGTAGACATACCCTTAGTCAATATTTTCAAACAAGGCGCATATAACAAGCCTCAGAAAGAGCCAAGCTATAGATATTTAACATTCCTTGTGAAAAGGTGGGAAATGAGCTATTTTCCTTTTGCCAGTGCAATAATACTTGCAGTACAGAACCAATGCAGAATCTGTACGTCTTTACAAGAACACCCAGGGCACAATGAGGGCTCACAAGAGGACACTGTCCATGCACAGAAATAAGTCTTCAAGTTATGCTTAGGCATAATCATACAGCAGGCACACCAAGGTCTACAGGTTCTTCTTATCAAAGGCATAGTACTCCCATCAGACCTAATCATTGGTGTGTGCTCTAATTAGATAAAGCCCTCCAAAACTAAATCTTGGCCATCACCCCCCTTCTGAGATCTGGGGTATGTCTACACTGCAATTAAAAACCTGCAGCTGGCCTGAGCCAGCTGACTCAGGTTCATGGGGCTTGGGCTGCAGGGCTGTTTAATTGCAGTTTAGACGTCTGGGCTTGGGATGGTCTCGGTGCTCGGGCTGAAGCCTGAGCCCGAACATCTACACTGCAGTTAAACAGTCATGTAGTTAGAGCCCTGTGAGTCCGAGTCAGCTGTCACAGGCTAGCTGTGGGTGTCTAACTGCAGTGTAGCCATATCCCTGGGCACCAAGAGTGACTTATGTTTGACTGTCATATTTAATCTTTTCATATTACAGCAATTGACTCAACTATCTTACAAGTGTGGAACACGTTCCTATGGAGCATCTTTGGATTATATATAAATCTGTAGGGTATATGTGCCTCTAGAACACTGATATGATGTAAAACTCTGCAGTGAGCTAGTTAATTCCTAATGTTCTATGTGGTTTAGTTTCTACTGATTCTTTTATTTAGGGCGGTAATGTGATGGGTATAGTTAGCTGTTCTTACTCTTTCCTGTGTAGGCACCAGTGTAATGGGGCAGTAATTTCCCGTTGTGGACAGCCCGAGGTCAGCTGGTGGGGCTGGAGAAATGCAGATGACGAACACCTTGTCCAGTCAGTGGCCAAAGCATGTGCCTCAGACTCTAGGTCCAAAAGCAGCAAATTAATGAATGGAAACTGTTCCAGAGACTTCTCCAATGGAGGGGACCTCTCTGATGTGGAATTTGGTGAGTTCATCAGCCCATCCATTTCTGAAATGGCTAGAGCTTTGTATGTGAGTGTGATCTCCTGTGTATAGTATAAGATATGTGGGAGTGACTGTGTGTTTACAGAGTGTGTAGGTTTCCTCTGTGCACAGTGCTTGCACATTGTGGTTCCTGTATGACTTTGTTGCAGATAGTGTCAAAAGTATTTGTTTAATTACTGTTTGGTTGTCCTTTTTCTTTCCATAGATTCCTCAATTTCTAATGCTTCAGGAGCGGAAAGTTTGGCCATCCAGCCTCAGAAGCTTTTGATCTTGGATGCACGTTCTTATGCAGCTGCTGTGGCTAACAGAGCCAAAGGTGGAGGCTGTGAGTGCCCAGGTAAGCAGGGCCGGCTCCAGGCACCAGCTGAACAAGCAGGTGCTTGGGGCGGCCACTCAGGAGAGGGGCGGCACGTCCAGCTATTTGGCGGCAATTCGGCGGAGGGTCCCTCACTCCCGCTCGGAGCGAAGGACCTCCCGCCGAATTGCCGCCGCAGATCGCGATCGCGGCTTTTTTTTTTTTTCTGCCTGGGGCAGCAAAAACCCTGGAGCCGGCGCTGCAGGTAAGTAGTGTTTGCTCTCATATCAGTTTATATATCAGCTTGACAAAGCTCTGGCTGGGATGATTTAATTGGGGATTGGTCCTGCTTTGAGCAGGGGGTTGGACTAGATTACCTCCTGAGGTTCCTTCCAAGCCTGATATTCTATGATTCTATGAAGGTAGTCAAAAGGACAGATACACATTTAAAGGGACATGGGGCTTGTCTACAGCAAGGGGTTTTGCACCAGGAAGTGTAGTTACAACAGTGTTGCAAGCCTTTAGAGTCACATGGATGCAAGTCAAAACTTTTTACACTGGTGTAATGCATTGCATGAAAGTTTGTATCAATATAGCTATCATGGAGCATGAAAACCCAGTGTAGTCAGCCTGTACGTACTTGAAAGGGACAGAGTTAGATGCCAGTTGATGCTGTGCTTCAAAGTGTAAGACTAAATCAGTAACAATATACAATTAACACTGAACTATGTACAGTATGTTGAATAGTCTTTCTTCACTGAATCAAATATTTAAACTTACATGCAATATAAAAACACACTGAAGATTAATGTATAGATTAACTATAAAAATACAAGAGAAAACCCAAAACAAAACTCAATAAACCATAGTGGGTAATAGTGTTGCAGGATTGTTATACGTGGGGAAACTTTTTTGCAGAGACATGGCACTCTTAGTATTTCTGGAACAGCTCTCATATACAAATGTAATTAAAATACTTATTTATCCTGCATTTGTGAAGTTTAGCAAGGATTATTACATTCCATGTTCTTTGTCACCATTTGTGAATTGTGGGTAGTATGAGCAGGAAGCTTTTTGATGACCATTAGCAGATGGGAATACATCCTGGTTAAATTCCATCATTGGAGAATATGGGAGAATACCAGACAGGAAAATTACAGGTAGGAAAGGCAAAGCTATTTCAGTAATATCTAAGGTGGCCCTCTGAGATCTTTGACCAGAATAGCTGCACTTTGGGGCATAGCTGCTGGTGGTGAGAGAGGGAGCTTAAATGTCCATATAGCTTCCAAAAAGTATAAAGGAACTCATGATTAATGGAATGAAATGTCTAAATGGAAAGCACAATGCAGTACAGCAACTTATCTTGAGTTTCAAGATGAGGATGCTTGAACAGTTGTAGGGAATTTCCAGACCGCTATGTTAGCTTCATTAAATTTGATACCCAAATCTTGGTCACATTTTTAATAAAATACAGTCAATCCAACAGTACACTCTGGAGATGAAGTCAGAATACAACCATTAAGTGTAACAGCCTTTGTAAGGAGTAGTTTGTTGGCCTTTCACAGACCATATGCTTCATCTTCAAATATTGATGACTTTAAAAAAATAGTTTGGATAATGTCTTCATGGCTCAGAAAGGGCCACATTATCCCTGGCTTTAGCATGGTGATTAGAGGTGGTGGAGGAAAGGTGCCTTCTTCCCTGCTCAATGCAAGGGCTAGGGATTGTGCGCTCCATGTACTCATAGGATGCAATCCTTCCTAAAGAGGTCCCTGAAGAAGAGGGGCCTGCCACACTGCCTTTGGAGCTAGCAAGGCATGGCAGTGGGCAGGGAGGGCACATTCCAGGAAATGGTTCATCCTGTGCACTCTCCTGCACATCAGGGAATTTGGTGGGGAGCAGAAGATGGTGCCTCCTGGAGCTCCACATGGGGCAGTACTGCTCCACACCATTCCCAATGTAGATCACTGGCTAAATGGCACAATCTGGTTCTAAAGTTTAGCCTGAAAGATCTGGGATATGCGTACAATATTATTTACATTCGGATCAGCAATTAACCCTGTTGAATTTTGTGGATCTCTGTCCTCAGTTTGTAGCAGAGTAAAAGAGTATAAAGTCAAAGAGTTGCACGCAATATTTACTGCTTTGCAAATTGCACCATATCGTCCAGGCTGTGTGGGCTAAAGGATACTCCAGGAGCTCTGGGATCCAATTTATGTGGTCTATAGATGCAAGCACAAAGTTGGAGGCATCTGTTAAAGTCCTCTGTGTGTGTGTCAGATCTGCCTGTGGTCCAGGAAGAAGACCATACTAGTAGGCCACACCTGACAGAACTGCAGCCTGATATTATTTAAAGTCCATTCCCTCAGGACATAGAGTGTATTTCATATGAGGCAGTTTATTTAATCTGCTAATCAACTGGTCAGATGCATAGTACAGAAGTAAGATAAATTTAGGGATGGTCATCTAAAGGGCATGATCCTGAAACATGCTGAGCCTGAGCACTTCCTATGAGTAGGGGGCCCTATCTGCACTGATCCTGCCAACCCATCTAGGGTGAGTAGTTTTGAGTATAGACTACAGGTTTGTCCAGAGGAAAGGTTCTTAGGACTTGCACAAATAGTCCCTTCCATTCTCTGTCTACTGCAGCCTTGAGTATTTCTCATCTGAGTGACACTTGTCACTTCCACAGAGTAGATGGGGTGAAGTAAGTAACCTCTTTGGTCTTCCCAAGAGGTAAGGGGAAGTAAATCATCTTTAATTTTAAGGTTTAAGGACAATCATGAATTGACAGTCATTTTCAGATTGCTCAGTCTTTTTAGAGCATTGTATAACCTAGCAGTGTAATACCACTACCCCTATGGGGAGCTGTCTGTGCACTGCTTCTTGTGTTATGAAATGGAACATTAAAAAAACAAATAAATTAAAAAACCTCAACAACCTTTTGCCAATAGACGTCTCTCCGGACCTAAACACTGCTACTATCCTGGCCCTCTGCTTAATAGACATTGCCAGACATACACCAAATTGTGTGCTAGTTCTGTTATGGTGTAAGTCAGTTTGGAAACCAGTTCTGCAGAGGTGAAAAGATAATGCATTAACCTGTTGTTTCACCTAACAGCAGACAGCAAGGAAGATTCATAAGTCTGCACAGTGACTTAGATCTCCATCATAAATTCAGTAGAGAAACAAGCACATGCATTCTCGTTATATTGTCACAATAGTTACCAGTACTTTCAGTTTTTCCACCATTTGTTGTAATGTCTGGAATACCAGCTGAAGTCCAAGCACAAATTTTTGTCTATAGGAGATTGTGCTAAACAGCACTATTTCATCAGTCCACAACTGCAGCAGTTTGTTTTTATAGAAAAGCTGCTTTTTTAACTTAATATTCATGTTGTTTTTAATTCCTCCTCTTGGTTTTTATAATTTTCTACAGAGTATTATCCAAATTGTGAAGTGGTGTTCATGGGGATGGCAAACATTCATTCTATCCGGAAGAGCTTTCAGTCGCTGCGCTTGCTCTGCACACAGATGCCAGACCCAGGAAAGTAAGTGGGCATTTTAGGTTTTTTTCTTTCTTAAATTATATTTTTGTGTCTAACTCTCATTCTTCCCCTGATATTTTCTAGACTGAATTAAGCAGGTGTTTGTTTTTCCACAGCACTTCTCTTTGTAAACATGCTACAGTTATATTTTTCACTTCATATAGCTTGAGCAAAAGGAAGTTACTGACTCATTAATTCTAAAATGGAGATAGCAAATGAGACTGGGATCAAAATTGGATCCTTTGCTTTAATATTAGCGTGTATTACTGTCAGGTGGGCTTGGTTAGTCTCACCTGTGCATCCTGCAATATTTCAGCTTTCCCCTGATTTTCTAAAACTCCTATTGTAACATGCTATCTAACCCCAGAAGTGTGGACTTTCCTTTGAAAGGCACTAGTGTTGCTCCATGAACTTACCACATGCCTAATATCCTCACCCTGGAGACCCAGCCCATCATTTCCATGGTATAACTGACCTCCAGTGACAATAACTGAGGGGTCTTCTGACTGTGAATCTTCCCCAGAACACTGCAGCATTTCAACCCTCTTTCCTCTAACAGTTTCTTCTGGTTCTTCATTTGCTGCCATGAGCCTTTCATATTCACTAAGTAGACTGTCTGTATTTCCTGCAAACTTGTGAGAGCATTAACAAGATAATTTAAGTGAAAAATAGATTCAAGGAAAGCACTCATTGTTTAGTACTATAATAGGAGTTTAATTATGATCACTCTGATTTTTTTTAATTCAAAGATCTCAGCTGGGAAACATTAAAAAGAGCATAAACTATCCTCCCTTTGTTTTTCTTTAGTTGGTTATCAGCACTGGAAAGTACCAAATGGCTGCAGCACTTGTCTGTGCTTCTGAAATCTGCACTATTGGTAGTGCACGCAGTAGACAGAGACCAGCGACCAGTCTTGGTGCACTGCTCGGATGGCTGGGACCGAACCCCACAGATAGTGGCACTGTCCAAACTGCTGCTAGATCCATATTACAGGACCATAGAGGTTTGTAAACCATCCATTGATGCATGGGAGGACGGCTGAGTTTGGGTTTCTTTGCAGATTAATAGGGAAGGCTATGAATGAACTCAGGTTTCTTCAACTGAAAATGTACTAATGTTATCACCAGTTTTGCTGCATCTGATGGATGCTATTGAGTGATATGGTGGGTTAATTGTGAAGGGAATTAAATAGAAGAAAAGCAGGTTGAAAGAAAACATGATTAATTCTGAATAGAAATCAGGTATATTAAGCATGAATACTTCCCATGAGAAGTCTCAGACTGTGTCCTGGAAAATTGTTAAATTTGGACTGACAAAAAATCTAGAGACCTTCAACTACACTTTCTTTCCCGCAGGGTTTCCAGGTGCTAGTGGAGATGGAATGGCTGGATTTTGGCCACAAGTTTGCAGATCGCTGTGGCCATGGTGAGAATTCGGATGACCTAAATGAGCGCTGCCCAGTATTTTTACAGTGGTTGGACTGCGTCCATCAGCTCCAGAGGCAGTTCCCTTGCTCTTTCGAGTTTAACGAAGCATTCCTTGTGAGTTGTGGCTTGAGAGATTACTGTTTTATTAAATACTTCTAAACCAGTAGACAGAGCTAACACACTGAATAGCCCTGAGGGGTTTCTGATTTTCCCATCTACCTTATGTCACAGTGCAGCCTGATAAACAGATGTGACAACTGTTGAGCCTTGTCTGGCAGACAAAGCCACTTGTCTTCATGGAATCTGCGATCAGTTCTCTCTGAAAGCAGGGATGGGGCCTTCTAGGACTTCCTTTAAACTTTAAATAAAGAAAGAAATCATGTCCTGGATTCAAATGTCCACAGAATAGGAACAGCACAGGTAATGGCAATGCAAACTTCCCCAGCACTTCTCCGCTACGCTATTTCATCCTGACCTGGAGAGGATGTCTCTAAGAGCAAGAAGGAGTTTCCATTCTCTTTCTCTGCTAAAACTGCCTAGAAAGTGTGGCTTTTCTGATATTGACAACTGTCCTCTGAGAAGTTTGGCTAAGACTACTTAAGTTGCATCTCAAGGCCACCAAGCCAGTCACACCGTTATTGTCAGTCACTAACTACATGGATGGATTTGAACTGGCAACCTAGAGGAGAAAGTTTCTATAATGCTTCACCAATCCCCTGAGTAATTCCATCTTCTGGTCTTTTTAGAGCTGAAGGCCCTAATCTGGCAAAGCAGTTAAGCATGTGTTTAACTTTTAACACGAGTAGTTCTGTTGAAGTCAATTGGACTATTGACGTGCTTAAAGATAAGTACATTCTTAAGGGCTTTGCTGGATTGAGGCTATAGTGTGGAGTGAGCTACAATCTAGATTGGATGAGCCTCCTGTGTCTCCATTTGTGCCACAAGACAGAAGATGGTGTGGACTGCACTCTCAGCAAGTTTGCAGATAACACTAAATTGGGAGGAGTGGTAGATACGCTGGAGGGTAGGGATAGGATTCAGAGGGACCTAGACAAATTAGAGGATTGGGCCAAAAATGAGGTTCAACAAGGACAAGTGCAGAGTCCTGCACTTAGGATGGAAGAATCCCATGCACTGCTACAGACTAGGGACCGAATGGCTAGGAAGCAGTTCTGCAGAAAAGGACCTGGGGTTACAGTGGACGAGAAGCTGGATATGAGTCAACAGTGTGCCCTTGTTTCCAAGAAGGCTAACAGCATTTTGGGCTGTATAAGTAGGGGCATTACCAGCAAATTGAGGGACGTGATCGTTCCCCTCTATTCGGCATTGGTGAGGCCTCATCTGGAGTACTGTGTCCAGTTTTGGGCCCCACACTACAAGAAGGATGTGGAAAAATTGGAAAGAGGGGGCTGGAGCACATGAGTTATGAGGAGAGGCTGAGGGAACTGGGATTGTTTAGTCTGCAGAAGAGAAGAATGAGGGGGGATTTGATAGCTGCTTTCAACTACCTGAAAGGGGGTTCCAAAGCAGATGGAGCTAGACTGTTCTCAGTGGTGGCAGATGACAGAACAAGGAGTAACGGTCTCAAGTTGCAGTGGGGGAGGTTCAGGTTGGATATTAGGAAAAACTTTTTCACTAAGAGGGTGGTGAAGCACTGGAATGGGTTGCCTAGGGAGGTGGTGGAATCTCCTTCCTTGGAGGTTTTTAAGGTCAGGCTTGACAAAGGCCTGGCTGGGATGATTTAGTTGGGGTTGGTCCTGCTTTGAGCAGGGGGTTGGACTAGATGACCTCCTAAGGTCCCTTCCAACCCTGATATTCTATGATTCTATGATAACCTATTATTGCCAGCTCTGTGCTTTTTTACTTTATTGATGCTATGTGACAACTGTGTCAAAAATTCCCTTCTCTACCATATCATCCAGGGCCCTGGTTTCAGTATGTAAGTTTTAGACACAGCATGTAAATAAACATGCCTTTATGTTCTATTTCCTCCTAACATTTTATATAATTCAAATATGATGGTGCATAATGGAGAGGAGCCCATTGTGCTGGTATGTTCTTGTCATTATTCTATGATTCTATGATTAGTTTTCTAAGAAGGCATGCAAAAAATGCTAAATAGATTTATATGGCATCCTCCACAAAAGCCTTACATATACAGCCTCACATGAATGGTAGATAATTGCCTCTTAAGCATGAAAGTTATATCTTTCACATACACCATATGTGCTGCCATATGACTCTATCTGTATTGGTCTGTACAGGTCAAATTGGTGCAGCACACCTACTCTTGCCTCTTTGGTACATTCCTGTGCAACAATGCGAAGGAGAGAGGAGAAAAACATACTCAGGAAAGAACATGTTCTGTCTGGTCTCTGCTGCGGACAGCAAACAAAGCCTTCAAAAACCTGCTTTACTCCTCCCAATCAGAAACTGTATGTATCATTCATTCCCCACCACCTGTGGGAGAGCCCCTTTAGGGATTCTGCATTACAACTGTGGGAGTGGGGGAAAGTGACTGTCCCAAAAATATCCACCTCAAGGAAGCAACCCAGTTATTCCTGTGGGTGATGATTTGACTTTGCCTGTTCCATGAATGTACTGCCTAAAGATAACTGTGAAACTCCTTGCCAGAGGATGTTGTGAAAGCCAAGACTATAACAGGGTTCAAAAAAGAACTAGATAAGTTCATGGAGGATAGGTCCATCAATGGCTATTAGCCAGGATGGACAGGAATGGTGTCCCTAGCCTCTGTTTGCTAGAAGCTGGGAATGGGCAACAGGGGATAGATCACTTGATGATTACCTGTTCTGTTCATTCCCTGTGGTGCACCTGGCATTGGCCACTGTCTGTAGACAGGATACTGGGCTAGATGGATCTTTGGTCTGACCCAGTCTGGCCATTTTTATGTATATTCTTATGGATATGCCTCAACTTACCCAGTGGATAGTTACCATTTGAGTGCCATAGCAAGGTTTTATGTTTGAATAGCCTTAGCTTAACCTCTGCTATGCCATGCACTCCCACACCACCAGAGCCATCTTTCTGAAGCATTTACATTACATTCTCTTCAGCAGACCACCGGGACATACCAAATGCAGCCATAGAGAGTATCTCTATCTCAGATATATGCTGTATTCCTTGTAATAAAATATTTTGTGTGCTTGACAAGATATGGTTACCAACAAGAGATCTCTGTCAAGTTACACTGGGGGGATAAGAGTTGTGTCATAAGATATCTTAAACTCCCAGATAATTTTGTCAAAAAACTGGCATAACAAAAAATGTTATGGAAGTCTTTGCACATATCTAATTTCATCACTTTCACTTTTTCAATTAGTTCTCCCATAGTAATAAACTCTCACGAGGGACTTGGGGGAGAGAGGCACAGTCATCTTTATGTATATTTAATAGAATAATATGTTAGACATTCAGATATTGTGGTGATGGGCATGCTATAAGAACCTGTAGAGAACTGTTAAAATGTCACCATGTTTATGGAAGTAAGTTATTTAAACCCTTCCCCTCCCAAAATCCCCATATCTGAAGGAAAGGATAACAACTTGATAGCTACGAGTAAATTATTAAAAATGCCATTGTTGCTGCTTAGACCCCAAATCCAATAGAACCTCTGGACTGCGAACCTGAGCTGTAAAATTAGAGTAGCAAAATTCCTGGAGAGAGACAGGTTAATGTTCCTAAACATGAACATGCCACATTTTCTCTTTCTAGGTGCTGTATCCAGTGTGTCATGTGCGTAATTTAATGCTCTGGAGTGCTGTTTACCTACCATGTTCTTCCCCCTCCACCCCTGCTGATGACACCTGTGCCCCATACCCAGTTCCAGGCTCCAGCCCTGAAGATCAGTCTCTGGGCAGGTGAGCCTAGAGCCCAGAAATCCCATCCTGTAAAGTAAGATCAACAGAGAATGTTGTGGGGTTTAGGGAGAGGAGCACTTGGTGTGGGAGGGAGATGTGGGACTGTTTAAATGACTAACAAAAACCCCTGTGTGGTCATTTCAATTTTGAAAGTATTCAGCTTCCTGGATTGTTGTGTAACAAACACATTAGAGCAGAAAATAGGTTTGAAATAAATTAACAGATAAAACACAGTTCAGTATACGGAGTATCCCCAAATAACATCCCAGGTACTGTCCCCAATTGCAGAATTTATTCTGCTTTGGTGTACTGCCTCTGTATTGTGGAGGCCAGAAAACATGGGATATAGCACCTTCAGGGCTGCCTTGCATTCATTGTGCACACTGCTTTTTTTCTTGTATTACATTCATGTAACTACTGCTTCCCTTGTCTTTAGAGAAGCCTTTTCCAGTAAGATGATTCTCGGTACATGCTAGTTAGGAAATGGAGCTTTGGTGTGGAGGGATGATTCTGGGAACGTCTGAAGATTAGTTGAAGAAATTTTCTTGATGGAGAGAGAAGGCCAGATGGGAGCAGCTTTGAACCATAAATGATCAGACTGTACTGTTAGATAATACCGTAGTGCATTGCAGAACTCCACAGTAGTGAGTGACTGGTTGTGATTTCAAAATGGGGAAGCTCATTAATAATAACCTGTGTAATTAAATATTTTTAAAAGTAACTTTTGATTCTGATTTTGTACCTCTGTAGGCTACCAAAGACAAGATCGTTTGACAATCTGACAACGGCCTGCGACAGCAACATGCCTACAACTAACCGACGTAGTAGTGATCCCAGCCTAAATGAAAAGTGGCAAGAACACCGTAGGTCCCTGGAGCTGAGCAGCCTTGGCAACCTAGGGGATGATCCATTTGATGGGGACAGCCTGAGCAAACAAGGCAGGGCTCTTGTTGGAGCAGAGCTTTCAGTTGCAGCTGGCGTGGCAGAGGGACAGATGGAGAACATTTTGCAGGAGGCCACCAAAGAGGATGTTGGTCTGGAGGAGCTCTTGAGGGGTACCCTGGAGACAACAGGCAAAGAGGATGAGGAGGAGGTTATCCTGGGTAAGGAGAACAGAACTGAAAATCTTGATGGGTATGTTGATGGCCTCTATGAAAAGACTGAGATGGATACAGATACTTTAATAAACAATCCAGTGTCCAATCCACATCCAGTTTCACAAGGTTCTTCTGAGCTTAAAAGACAACAGGAGGAGCCTATGGATCTCAGTAACAGTATCCAGAAGTTACTTCAGGTGAAAGGACTACAAACTATCCCCTTGGAAAGTACTGTAAATAGTGACATTCAGAAGAATGTGGAGGAAGGTGTTAGTAGATTTCATATAGAAGCAGAGAGCCCTCCATTGCCCATCACAATCCAACATGAGGCAAAAACATCCAACATGGAAAGTTCTACTGAAACTTTAACAGAGAATGGAGCAAAGCAAGAGCTGATTCAGAAAGGCCCTTGCCACGGACCTCGTCTGATGGACAACAGCGCTGAAGAACTTTCTCAAACAACTGAAAACAGACCTGAGGGGGAAAACATGATAGAGCTACACAGACTGGGAACAAAAGTAAACAGGACTTCTAACAGCAGCAACACACACAGCTCAATGCCTTCCCCTTGTGCCTTGCCTTTAGCTGAATGTAAAGATGAGATTGTGTGTAATGGGGAGCTGGAGCTGGAGACTGAGAACAAGGTGACAGAGAAACCTGCCGGATTTCATATTACCCAGAAATACCCTGCAGCAAATGGACACTGTGTGAATGGAGAGGATGATAGGATCAAAGCCTCTCTGAGCTGGCAGGTCTCTACAGCTGGTTGTAGTTCTGCCCAGTTTCACTTGAGGAACTTGCACCATAAGTGGGTGCATGGCCATTCTGGGAGGCAACAGACAGTTAGCAGCCCAGACCAACCCACCAGGAGCCACTTGGATGATGATGGGATGCCAGTCTACACTGATGTTATCCAGCAGCGCCTGCGTCAGATTGAAACTGGGCATCAGCAGGAAGTGGAGATATTGAAGAAGCAAGTGCAGGAGTTGAGGAGCCGGTTGGAGAGCCAGTACCTGAATAGCTCACTACGTTTCAATGGCGATTATGGGGACGAAGTGGTAAGTGTAACGGTAATTCAGCCACTGCTGACAATAGTGGATTGGTTAATCACATTTCTGGAGTCCACAGTACTGTCAGCTGTTTGGTAAGAAATATTGTTGTTTGGTTAGACAGTGAATTTTGGTTATGGTAATATTTTTTTAAAAAGTCTCAGTCATGCCATGAGTGCAGGGGACTGGACTAGAAGACCTCTCGAGGTTCCTTCCAGTTCTGTGAGTCTATGCTGAAAAGGGCATGCTGTTCTCACTTTAAGGTGCAATCTCTTTATCATGAAAGTGCAACTTACAAATGTAGAATTTCTTTTTACACAACTGCACTCAAAAACAAAACAATGTAAAACTTTAGAGCCTACAGATCAACTCAGTCCTACTTGTTCAGCCAATCACTAAGACAAACAAATTTGTTTACATTTACGGGAGATAATGCTGCCCACTTGTTATTAACAATGTCACCTGAAAGTGAGAACAGTCATTCGCATGGCATTATTGTAGCCAGTGTTGCAAGGTATTTATGTGCCAGATATGCTAACTATTCATATGCCCTTTCATGCTTTGACTTGTAGATTGCACTGTCTTTTTTTATCTTTTTTTACAGTGCAAATATTTGTAATAAAAAATAATAATATAAAGTGAGCTTTGTATTCTGTTATAATTGAAATTAATGTATTTTAAAATGTAGAAAAACATCCACAAATATTTATAATAAATTTAAATTGGTATTCTATTTTTTAACAGTGCGATTAAAACTGTGATTAATCGCGACTATTTTTTTTAATCTCATGATTATTTTTTTTAATTGTTTGACCGTCCTAATTTACACACACCTTTGGTGTGCTGTGGAATGAGGCTAATCACAGTGTCTTTACACAGTTTTTGCTGTGCTCATAAAATGGTTGAGAGAACTTTTTAAACATTTACATATAATTTATTGGGCCAGATCTATAGGACTGGCTGGGCTGATTTAGTTGGGGTTGGTCCTGCTTCGAACAGAGGCATGGATTAGATGACCTCTGGAGGTCTCTTCCAACCCTAATCGTCTATGATTCTATGACTGGCCCTTTGGTCCTTGGCATAATTCACAGGGAGGCGGGTGCAAAAGTGGTTGTTCTGGGAGCTGGGAACCACTGAGGCACAGGGATGTGGGCCATGTCCCCTTCCCTCAAAGATGTGGCCTACACTAGGCTCAGTAGTGGTGGCGACTTAGAGTTGCTATGCTGCCTCTGCCACCCAGGGATTTCCTTACAAAAGGGGAGTCTTCAAGTGCCGGTAAAGCCAGCTTTTATAGCTTTGCCACATTAAAGTGTCTTAAAGCAGCTAGAGTAGGACCTGAATCTTGAGCATAGTTTGAGTGTAGTATGTTTGCTACAGCTAGACTACATCATGTATGTAGTTGTTGCAACATTATGGATACTATAAAAAGATTACAAATTGTGTAGTAGCCACAAGTTTGTAATTGTAAATATATAATCTGTAGGTAAAGCAAATACATTGGGCACATGTGGGTGTGGTGAATTTTTAAATTCCCTTCAATCCTCCGCCCCTTACCTATTTTTGCCTACTCCTCCTGTTTGAATTAAACTGCAGTAACAGGACTTCAAAAAAGAAGCCAATGCACCTGCCTCACTCTGCTTCTTGGTGGTAGCGTAGCTTCAAAAAACAAACGGCAGGAGCCACTGGAACTTTGAAGCCCCACTACCACCAAGCAGCGGCGTTTGTGGCTTCTTTTTTCAGAGGCCTGTCAGTTAGTTTAGAGAAGGGAAGAGAAAAGAGCTAGAGAGAGGGAGGTGGAAAGCAGCAGAGAAGGAATGGGGGAGGGGATGGAAAGGATGAGGATGGTAGGGGAGGCATAAGGGAGTACTCAGATTGTAAACTCCTTGGAGCAGGGACCATGTCTTCCTATGTGTTTGAACAGCACATAGTACATCGGGATACTGATCCTGAATGAGGTCTCTGAGAACTACCACAATACAAATTACAATAATAATGAAAACTTCACTCTCTATACACACATGTAGTGTGTCAAGTATCAGGGGGTAGCCGTGTTAGTCTGTATCCTCAAAAACAACGAGGCGTCTGGTGGCACCTTTAAAGACAGATTTATTTGGGCATAAGCTTTCGTGGGTAAAAAACCCCACTTCTAGGTGCCACCGGACGCTTCGTTGTTTTACATATAGTGTGTATATTTTGTACAGCTACAGAATTATAAAAGATTTACATTTACAATACTTACAGGTTTTACTCCTGGGGGGAATTCTGTGCAAAAAATTAAAAATTCTGTACACAATATTTTAAAATGCTGCATAATTTATTTGTCAAAATAACATTATATAATCACACCAGTTTCAATTATTTTGAATATCTGTCAGCAACTATGTCTATAACAATACAGACAACAACAAAAATTCCCCCAGGACTAGAGAGTTAAAGAAAACCCTACGACAACCCAGTTCCTGCTTCTCTGCCCCCTCCTGCCAGGGGCCCAGACACCTGCACCCCCCCTCCCCCCCAAAGCCCAGCCACAGGGTGCCTCCACAGCCCAGACACCTACATCCTCTACCCCCCAGAGCCCAGCCATGGGTTGTCCCTCAGCCCAGACATCTACACCCCCTGTTCCGAGCCCAGACACCTGCACCCCTACCCCCCAGAGCCCAGCTACAGGGCACCCCCAGCCCAGACACCTGCACCCCCTACCCCTCCAAAGCCAGCTGCAGTGCGTTCCCCAGCCCAGACATATGCACCCCCTACCCTCAGAGCCCAGCTGAGGGGTGCCCCACATCCCATACACTCACACCCCCAGAGCCCAGGGATCCAGAGAAAGAAACACCCTGATGCTGGGTCCTGGGCTTGTACGGAGTTCCCTGTAGTGCACGCCACGTCCTTCTTTCAGGGTGTGTCGGGGACTGCAGCTGCCAGGAACCCTCCAGCTCCCCCTTCCCCTGGCAGTGTCTTCTATTTGCGAGCTGGGGAGCTGGGGTCTAGTGGTCCCTAGTGGCGGCCAGCAGCTCTGCAGAACCATTTCTATGAGGGAAAAAGGAAATTCTGTGCAGAACATTAATTCTGCACAAATTCTGCATTGCACAGTGGCGCAGAATTCCCCCAGGAGTAATGTTTATAAGCATTCTTTGGAAGTGGCAAAAGGGTCTAGTTGACAGAGGGACTGGATAGTCCCAGGCGCATTCGTTGGGAAAGACTTGCATGAACTTCTTGGGCCACTGAGGTTGCAGCTAATATAATAATTGCTAAATGTGATTTTGTGACTGCAAGGTCTGCTGAGCATCATTCAAAATGGTCTTCTCTCATTAGCTGGAGCTTGGGTTCCTGACAGAAATGTGACCCATTGGCTTAATTCAAAGTATTCTTATTGAGATAAGGGCCTTCACAATGTGTAATGTATGGGCAGATTGAAATGGATTTTCAAAAGCACTTAGGTGCCTATCTACATCTTTAGGCACCCACATACCTTTACAAACCTGGGTCCTAGTCTCTATCTTTTATTTCTGCCCGGTCTTGATAGGTATATTCTTTGAGCTAGCATCAGAGGTACCAGCTCTCCAGCACTGAAAGGTGGAGAACAAAAGTTCTTGAATCTCTCATGTCTGGAAGAGCTGTCACGTGTGTCCTTTGACCAAAGTCAGTTGAAATAAAGTTCAACCTGGCAAGGACGCATTAGTCCAAAGACTTACTTGTGGAAGTGGGTTCTAATCCTTACCTCTACATGTTTGATTTTAACTTGCATCTTCCCAAAGGAACTATCAGAAACAGCAAGGCATACATATTATAAATATTGTTTTTTAAAGTGAAAGAACTTTGGAAAGGAGATAGGGCTGAGAAATTGGATTGGCAGGGTACAGCTGTGAAATTTGTGAGGTGCCCACTGTTAATCATTTGCTATGTGTCCGGAATCTTGCACATACACCGCAACAGGTAGATTTTAATCCCATGTCCGGCATTAAAGGGTTAACAGTTCCATTCTGTCCTGTTGCAGTACACCATTACACAAGCAAACTGCCTCTCTTGTTGCACATTTAGTCCCATCCCAGATAGAACTCTTGTCTGTACTGGCACAACCTAAATTATAGGTATGTAAGTATATCTGACCTGAGCCCCTCCAGTCCAAGCATAATCTATCTTTTCCTAGCAGGAGGTGCACAGATTCCCCCTTCCCAACTGTTTACTTCTGGTTCGTGTGGAAGTGGGAGTATGTGCAGGTTCTGTTCAGCTGTGTTTGTTTGCCAACAGACTTCAATACCCGACTCGGAAAGCAATCTGGATCAGAACTGCTTGTCTCGCTGCAGCACAGAGATTTTCTCTGAAGCCAGCTGGGAGCAGGTGGATAAACAGGACACAGAGGTACAGACTAAATCCCTGTCTGTGATATTCCTCCCTCTTTCCTTCTGTTAGGATATGATCTCCATAACATGGTTATACTACAGCCCCATGGTCACACACCAGTTCTTGTAAACTATCCCCCTTGCCCTCACTTATCTCTAACACTTCAAATACACCTCTACCCCGATATAACGCGACCCGATATAACACGAATTCGGATATAACGCGGTAAAGCAGTGCTCCGGGGGGGCGGGGCTGCGCACTCCGGCGGATCAAAGCAAGTTCGATATAACGCGGTTTCACCTATAACGCGGTAAGATTTTTTGGCTCCCGAGGACAGCGTTATATCGGGGTAGAGGTATATCTGTGCCGAGGAGCCCTCTGCTGTCAGGTGTCTATGAACAATTTTTGAGAAACCATGGAAAGACAATAGCTGAAGGAACCCTGGACTAACACGTTCCCTGTAAACATGTTTGGCTTGGGTACCTTTGAAGTATAGAAAGAAATCAGTGAGCTATATATTAGGACTTCTTCTCTGTGTGGCTGGAGGGAATTTGGTGGATCACTTTCCGAGGAGAAGATTTCTGTCTTCTCTTTCTTTCAGTATTGCCAGGATTGAATCTGTCCAATTTAAGTAGCAGGGGGCACATCCGTGTCTGTGCTCTTCATGGGCTTTATAAGCTCAGGCCAGACTGGTTTTTCAAGGGCTGTCTCCTTGACAAATTTGTCTTTGTGTTCTGTGTTTCACAGGTGACACGATGGCTTCCAGACCACCTAGCTGCACACTGCTATGGCTGTGACAGTACATTCTGGCTTGCCAGCAGGAAGCACCACTGCAGGTAACCTGTTCATAGAGAGTTGAAGGTGAAAGGGGAAGTAGCTGAACAGCGAGGCTGTCCTGAGTTGAACTGACAATTCTGTTTCTCTTAAATTAGGAAAGACTAGGAAGGATGTCTGGATAAGAGAAATTCTAGAGTAGGAGGACCATATGAGCTGCTGAAGCAAGTAATCCAGCCTTCTTTGGGAAAACATGGCTGTTTTTTCTCTTGGGTCCCAATTTATAGGCAATGTCTATTTCGAAAGCCAAACCTGCTATTAGCTCCATACCCGTTCAAACAGAGTCAGCCTTCCTTTTCCCTTAAATTGTGATTGAGAGACAGTCTGCTAATTGCAGGCATATTTTTTTAAGTAAATGTAAATGTTATAAAATATTGTCTAAACCTTTTCCCATTCAGTACAACCAACATAGGAATCACATCTTTTTCAATCACATCTTTTTCAGTCTTTGGCTGGGAATCTGCTACTTTCTGTCTCTTTTTCCTCTGCTCTGACTCCTTCTCCCCCCCCCCCAATTGCTTGTGTAAAAGATTCTGAAATGGACGCCTGCCTGAAGTACAAGCTCATTGGCTCATTGGATTAGCCTGAGCCAAACCTATTGCTGATAGGGGGCCATGCTAGCATGCTAGCACCAGGTGGCATTGGCCTATTGATTAAGTAGCATCCTGGCTTGGGACGGAGAATCCCAGGTTCTTCTTCGAGTGATGGCCCCTATTGTATTCCACTGAGGGTTATGTCCATGCATCTGAAGCCGGAGCTTTTCAGTAATATCGCTTGTTGGTCCACATATGTGCCCATGTACCACCTTGTGGTTTCACACAAGGTGATAAAGGGTGGAGCTGCATCTCCTGTTCCTTCTCACTGCCGCATGGTCCAAGTCGGAGCTTCTGCTGTCCTCTTGTCCTGGATGATGCATTTTTCCAAACTTTTTAGAAAAACTGTTTTTACTCTTGTTCATAGTTAAGATTTTATTGTTTTTTGTATAATTTTTGCTGCATCAGCGGTTTTCCCACCAAAAAATCTCCACCTCAACTCCCTTTCAGCACCCGGGTCTGCTAATAAATTATTCCGAAGACGTTAAGTCTGCGCTTCCTGCCCTCGCTCATTTTCCATCAGCGACGAGCACCAACACTGTTTGTGCTGTTTGGGGGGAAGCCCACACTGGGTCCAGGTTCAGTATCTGCCTCTCCTTCCCTGCCTCTACACAAGAAGGCCGAGCTCTCCACCTCAAAAAGCACCTCATGGAGGTCGCTAGGGGGCCATAATCAGATCCTGGCTGGGGAACCCCCCCATACATCAGCCTGAACAATCCACCGTCAGTACCAGTGCTATGGACCCCATGCCAGAGCCTAGCCATGAGCCATGAACTTTGGGCGATACGCAAAGTGGTACACTTGTTCTTATCAGCTATCCATTATTGTCACATCTTCATCATGTTGGACAACACCACCACAGTATACTACATAAACAAACGAGAGGGCATGAGATCTCCAACGCTGTGTACGGAAGTGGTATGCCTATGGAAATGGTGCATTGCACATCATATCCTTTTGTCGGCAGCCTACCTGCCTGGTACCCAGAATGTGATTGCCGATGCTCTCAGCAGGAGCTTTGTAACCAACCACGAATGGGAGTTACACGACATGGTAGTCGCGGATATCTTTGGTTGCTGGGGGACTCTGATCAGGGACCTCTTTGCATCCCACACCAACACCAAGTGCACTGTTCACAGGGTGATGCTCCAGTCGTTGATTGGTAGACTAGACGAACTATGCCTTTCCCCCCAACCACTCTTACCACGTGTCCTCCACAAACTCTGGCAGGAGAGAGCATTCTGATTGCTCCGTTCTGGCCCTGCCGTCTTCTCTGCATGTCAAAACATCCTCCACTCCTGCTCCAGACATTTCTGGAACTGCTAACACAACACAACGGCAGACTCAGGCATCCCGATCCATGGATGCTTCACCTGACAGCTTGGTTTTTGGATGGACACGTCCGTTAGCACAAGAATGCTTGTTACCAGTAAAAGACATCCTCTCCAGTAGCCAGAAGGACCTTATTAGACGCTCCTATCAGGCTAAATGAGCGTGTTTCATGTCCTGGGTACAACAACAATGCCTTGCCTCCGAAGCTGTGGGCATCCCACTGCTCTTAGACTATTTCCTCTGTCTGAAGACCTCGGGGCTTGCTCTCAATTCCATCAGGGTGCACGCAGCGGCCATTAGCGTTTTCCACCCTGTAGTGGAGGGGCATTAAACTTTTACCCATCCCTTGATGGCCAGATTCTGGAAGGGCCTTATACGTAAATACCTGCCCATTCAGCCTATCACCCCTCAGTGGGACCTCAAACTAGTCCTTATCTCATTAGTGAACTCTCCCTTGGAACCTCTGGCCTCCTGCCCCCTTTCTCTCCTCTCCATGAAGGTTGCTTTCCTCATTGCCATTACCTCAGCGAGGAGGGTTGGTGAACTGTGGGCCATGATGGGAAAACCCTCCGCTCACCACATTCCATAAATACAAGGTTTCAGTGAAACTACATCCCAGATTTCTTCCAAAAGTGGTTTCCCAATTCCACCTCAACCAACCCATCCATTTACCTACCTTTTCTCCAAACCACACGGCTCACATGAGGAATGGCAACTCCATTCCCTCGATGTAGATTGGACCCTGGCCTTTTACCTACGAAGGATGAAGCCATTTCAAAAGTTGCACGGGCTGTTTGTTTCCATAGTGGAGAGAATTAAGGGACAGGCCAACTCCACTCAGAGAATCTCCAAGTAGGTCTCAGGATGTATTATACACTGCTACCAATTGTTGGGATGATCCCCACCTGAGGGATATGAATCCATTCCATGAGACTGCAAGCATCAACCACAGCCGCACTCCACGCCGTGCCCCTTGCACACATAGGTAAGGCAGCCACGTAGAGTTCGGTACACACCTTTTCCTCTCACTATACTCCAGTATATGATTCAGCGATGGACACCTCATTCGGCATTCGGTGCAGTGGTCCTCCATTCCACGGTTCCGTTATCTTCCTCGCTCCCACCTCCTATATAGGTACTGCTTGTTAATCACCCTCAGTGGAATACAATAGGAACTGTCACTCAAAGAAGAAGGGGAGGTTACTTACCTGTAACTAGAGGTTCTTTGAGATGTGTGATCCCTATCTGTATTCCAATCCCACCACCCTCCTCCTCTGTTGGGGATCTGGTATGTCTACGGTGGAGAAGGAACTGGAGACGCGGTCGGTCTGCCCTACCCTTTATCGCCTCAGGCGAAACTACAGGGTGGCACAAGGGCGCATGAGCAGACCAACGAGTAATATTACTTTGAAAAGCTCCAGCTCTGGGCGCATGGCGCATGCGCATAACCCTCAGTGGAATACAGTTAGGGACCACATACCTTGAAGAACCTCCAGTTACGGGTAAGTAACCCCCTTTTTATAAATCATATTTTCATGCTTCAGGGAATGAAGGTGTATCCCTATATTACTGAATCCCGTTGTTGGATATCGGAGCAGACAAGATGATCAGAGAAGATCGCACTTAAACAGATGGTGATGCTGTTTTTGATGCTGTTTTGCCCTTTGAAGCAGCAATGAGTTAAAGCATCTGCTGTGCTTTGTGTCCATTTTTATATTTTGTTCCATTTTGTCCTTTTGAGAAGATAAACAAACCCAGAAAAGAATGTCCAGAATAAGTTGAGCAGTTTTGATTTTCCCAAGATTCCTCATCTGTATATATATGACTTACAGCTTCAGATGAAAAGTATAAATGCTAGGTATTAAAATTACATACATCTGACATATTTGGTGAGAATTGAGCTCTGCTGTTTTCCTCTGTCCTTTCTCTAGTGGGTTTGCTTATTTTAGTTGTCCATTGCAAATCATTTCCCATTTAGCACTGACACTTGCTTCCTCTGTCTCCCTGGAGTCGCTTTGCCATTTAGCTTACAACTTTCCAGGCCTAGGCTCTAGGGGGCTCCTGTTCGGTGTGTACACGCTGGACATGCCTAAGGACCCTGGGAATTATAATCACTTCAGGGATTTAAGTTTTATTGCAAATTGCCATTTAGTTCCTGCATTGCATGCCATTCTCAGTGTTTCCAACCTGGTTGGAACAGGCCATCCATATTGGTTGAGATGGCTTTCAAGGGACTAGTAAGAAATAAGTGACCTACAACAAGAAGATCAAATGTTTTCATATCTTAATGTTTCAGTAATCCTGCTGCACAGGGTGGACCTGCTCACCCTGTCCCTGTGAGGGCAAAAATGAGGTTGAAAACCACATATTCTGTACCCTTGAGCAAGTTAAAGAAACTTCAGTGTCCCTTGTTGGCACCATTTGTGTCTTTTACTAGTTTCCCCTCTGAGCTCTTTCTCCCCTCCCTGCAGGGACATTGAACGTGTTGATCAAACCTGGTGAGCATTTGCAACAGCCTCTGTCTGTTGTCTATCTGCATTTCTTTGATAACTTCTCCAAACTAACTTTATTTCTCCCTCCCCATATCTTTGTTCTTCACTTGTCCAGAAAACACCAGAAATGAATCCTGGGTGGATAGTACAGCCTGTCAGGTGTTCAGTTTCATATGACTCTGATCAAGCAGCTCTTTCCACAGAAAGGCATTTAGGACTCAGCTTTTTGTTATGTAATCCACATCACAGTTCAAACTAACCCCCACTTCAGTGAGTCATTTGTTTGAGAAACAAGAAACAAATTCAGAGTGAATATAAGGCATACATTTTTAACAGTGCGAGTAATTAACCCTTGGAACAACTTACCAAGGGTCGTGGTGGATTCTCCATTGACAATTTTCAAATCAAGATTGGATGTTTAAACCAAGATTGGAATTATTTTGGGGAAGTTCTACAAGGGGTTATTCAGAGGATCAGACTAGATGATCATGATAGTTCCCTCTGGCCTTGGAATCTGTGAATGCTTCACTTCTAATTGCAGGGAGCAACCTACAAATTTAGTTGTTCCCAGTTTATTCTGAACCCTTTTCCTTTATGTCTGAGTATTTTGTGAAGTGTGAATGATATAGGAGAGTTCTGGTGTGGCTGTGCCATTTTATCAGTAGTAAAAAATACCTTGGGGGAAGCAAGTAAGTAGAGCCAGGGTAAGGGTAGATGTTTATTACTTGGCGAGAGAAGGTGGGAGTGATAGCAGGATGTTGGGAAAGCAAAAGTCAGGTCGTCTCTCAGAGGAGGAATATGACATTTTCCATTGAGCCTCTGGTGTCCGTTAAAGAGGCAAGATGGATGAGATTGAATGAACCTCTAGCAGAGTACAAGGCCCTTCAGGAGTTAGGGGGAGAACCCTAAGAGAAAAAGATCAGGTGTGTGAGACAAGCTGCTGATCTAAACAGATTTTAAAAAATGTTTTGCTGCTTTTCTCCAGAAAACCATTTTGTTCTAGTCTGTCAACAGTAAGTTTCTGTTGGATGATCGTCCTTTCTGAAACAGAGCTCTAGAATATCTGAACTGCTTTCCTGCCGGGCTTCTCTGCATTAAACTGTTTTCATCCTGCGGTTTGTTCTAATAGCTGTTTCTAATGGAGTCCATACGAAGACTTCAAAAACCACTGTACGAGTCTAGCCAAAGTGAGTTTCCTAGTGCTAAGGTTAGAGCTTTATAACCAGAAGCTGCTGTGCAGAGCTGGGAAAATTAGCCCATTGAGGTGAGAAATGGGATTTCCCTTTGCTGTCTGTCACTCCACCAGTTACTAGCATCAGGAAATCTTGTCTCCTGGCATTGAAAGATTAATCAAGGCTGCTAGACACATTCAGACTTTTCTGCCCATCAGTCTCTAGGCAGCAGGAAATCAAGATCTCCCCCCATAAGCCCCTACTGGCACAAAATCCTAACACCAAAGAGTTAATGGGAAAAAAAAGCCAAGCAGATAAACTCTGGAAGCTTCTGTGTAAAATTTGAAAACTTCAGGTCCCTGAAGTACAATGCTAGCGCCTTAATAATGCCTGCCTAGTTTTGGAGGGCAGGGGTGTGAACTATAGTGCTCATCAGCTTAGAATGATCAGAGCCAGGATTTGGGCAGGTGGGGGTGGGGGTGAAGAATTTAATCATTTTCAAGATTCCAAATTTATCCATGACTCCCCTGAGGTGCATGATCCAGCATGCCTCCGCTGACTGACACCTGACAGGAATGTGTATAAGACTGCTTGTTCTGCTGCGTTGTTATTGTCACTTTCTAAGCATGGAATACACAGCTGCTCATCCCATGGAATACAGGGCTGCTTATCCCATGGCTTTGCATGTTTCTGGTTGATTTTCACATTTTCTGTGTGCAGAAGTATGATGCTGCTATGGTTCCACTGAGCTACAACCATCGCAGCACAGACCTTTATTGGATCTTGGAGGTAGTGGGTAGACTACATTTGTTAAAGTTTTATCGTATTTTTTCTGGCCCATATTTAAATCTTCCAAAGCACATACGTGTAAGAAACAAGAAAAAAGGCTTAGTTACCCCTTTGTACTCTCACTTACCAAAAAGGAATACTGTAGTGTTAGAGGATTATGGGGACATGGAGCCTTTAGGTCACTGTTTCAAATATGGACAAGATTGGTAGTAAACAGAAGCTTCACCATCCAACAGCTCTTTGGCCTACTTCCACTGAGTTGGGGGTCTCAGTCCAGTTCCTAGTGCACCCCACAATTGAACATGAGGGTAAAATTTTCAAAGTCACATGACTTAGGCTATATCTACACTAGCACGTACTGCGGTGTAACTTATGTCGCTCAGGGGTGTGAAAAAGCCCCCCCGCCCCGAGCGATGTAAGTGACACCGACCTAAGCACTGGTGTAGACAGTGCTGTTGGTGGGTTACATTAGGGAGCTTACAGCGTTGCAAGCTGCATCAGTGCAGCTCCGCCACTGTAAACTCTCTAGTGCAACTGTAGACTTAGACGCCTGAGTCCCACTGAAAATGGGACATAGCTGACTAAGTCACTTGGGGTAAAATTTCAAAAGCACCTAAGTCTTAGTAGAGGCCAGTGATTGAATCACAAATGGGAGACTCAATCTCTTATCTGCTTTAGAGGTGGTCCCATCAGTGGTGAAACAGGGCTGTGGTTGGAAGGGGAAGCTTGCCATGTCTCTGCCTCTGCTCTGTTGTCGAGAATAACTGCAGTCTCCAGGGCTATCAGTCTGACCCCTTTCACTAGCACTTAGTTCACCTGCAAAGGCATACTGTAATATTAAAACTTGTCTCGCTAAATCAAATTGCTTCTAATTGTTTTTTCTTCCATTTCTCCCCTCTCTTTCTGTTCTTGATCCAAGGAATTGTGGGAATGTGTTTTGCTCCAGTTGCTGTAACCAGAAGGTGCCAGTTCCCAGTCAACAGCTCTTTGAACCCAGCAGAGTCTGCAAATCTTGCTACAGCAGCTTGCATCCCAGTAGTTCCAACCTTGACCTTGAACTGGATAAACCTATCGCTGCCTCTTCAAATTGAAGCTCCAGCCTAGAAGGAAGGGTGAAAAAGACCATGCTGACTCTTCTCCTAAACAGACATGCTTGGTGGACAGAGGCTGGGTAGGACTGGAGAAGCCGTGCACTTTGGAGTTTGGGCATGGATCACTGCTCAGAGGGACAGAACTCTAGGACGTACCACTGGATTGTGGAGTTCTTCTTTTCCAGCTATTCCCCCCTTTCCTTTTTATCCTGTTGGGGTGTGTGTGTGTGTATATATATATATATGTATGTATTTTTTTGGTTTTTCTGGAAGACTGGGGAAGTGGGAAAGGGGCTGGGCCCAGGACCAGGTCTCCCTCATGCTTCTAGCTGCGCCACCATTGAACTGTGCTGCAGACAGACTTCTCAATTTTATGGAGGAAAGGAGAGGAGGGGAATCAGTCCAGAGACAGCGTGTGGAGTGTGAATACCTGTAGTGTCAGTGCTAGTGCTTTCAGTCACTCCTGTTACTTCCAAACAAGAAACTGCTGTTTGGGAAACTGTTGCTGCTAGAAAAAATGGGAATCTCTTTCCCAAGAGAGGACTCTCCCTCTGTTCTTAGAGTGGGTTTAGTTAGCCTCCCTGTGTGAAAGGGGAATCAATCACAGATTACCATACTCAGCGGCTCTGTATTTACATATGTAATCCACATCTTTTATTGCCATTAGCCAAGCGGCTGTGGCTTTGAGTGGAAACACCTGGACACCTTTGGCTAAGGAAAGTGTGTGCTTGTTTAAGGGAAGTGAAAGGGAAGGGCATTGAATGGCTTCCTGTTCAGGACTGGTTTTACACTGGTGCTTCTATGTAAGGTTCTGTAAATATAACTCATCATAAAGAAAACGGTGTCGGGGAAATTAGGAGACCTTTAAACTACTACCCTTGTCCCATTTTTTTAGAATAGTTTATCCAGAATGCAGAGCTGGTTCATTGATCGGGCACTCACTGTGGTGCATTCAAACATAGACTGAATGTCATACTGATGATCAGACTCACACTTTAATGAGAGATTTCAAAGCAACTGTAGAATGGCTGTGATATCTTGCTGAGTAAAATTTCACTGGCCTGAGGCTGCCAGTCAGTGAAAATAAGTACATTGATGCTTGTCATGTCTGTGGAACATTTCCTCCTTTTCATTCTGTGATCTGTATACTCTAGACATGATAATCCTGATCAAGCATCTAATCAAGAACCAAAACAAATCATGGATTTCCCCCCCTAATTTGAAAGCAACTTTTAAAACCACCTCATTAAATTGTGAGTCTTTTGAATATCTATTTCTTAATGAGAACATTTGGTACTCTCTCACACCCTTTTCCTTTTGATACAGTGTGCTTAATGCAGTTTGGAGAAGGAAGAAAAGTACATTATAATGTATAATATATTGTCTAGGCTAAGCTGTGACAGTTTCTACTTCTGACATGCTCAAGTAGAACAAATTCCCTTGGAGTATGTAAAAGTTTCTGAGTACAAAGGTGCAAGGAATTATAATGTGTCTTGGGCTAGAGGGGTACTTGCCTTCAGTAGAACATCAAAATGACACCTCCTAGAGTGGACTTCATAAAGAGAGAAACATCTCCGAATAGCTGGTAGAACCTTAGGGGAAAGACATGTCAAAGTATTTTATTTTTGATGTCTGAACTTTTCACACTGCTTGTGAAAGGCGCATACACTGCTGTAGTGTAAGCTGAAGATTTACAAGATGAAAATGAATGTTCCAAGATGCTGGTTTAGCATAGGAGCCCATGTGCTTAGAGGACAGGATGTCTGGTGACAATGCTCTTTGGGCTCCTCCCTGGTACATGTTTTGAAACACTTGGAAATCATCAGCAGGGGAAAAGCAAAGAAAAATCTAGGGTCTCCAATTCGAGTTTTATCGAAAATGAATTATTCCTGGGAAAATGCAGTAAAAATCCTGACTAGAACTGCTACAGTGGTTACAGTTCCAGGTACAGCTGAGAAAGTTGGAACAGAAACCAGGGTAATATACAGCACCTATCTCTCTGGCTTTTCCTTTGAGGCTAGTGATTAGAAGCTTGACCTTAGTGGACATGGTGTAGTTCTACACACTAACATTGTGTGGTTTTGTGATGCAGAGTCAGGAATAAGTCAGATTCTGCAGTTCCTAATGACAGGTGCCAAGAGGTTATGATACGGGTTTTTTGGGTATGTGATATATAGTGTGAATAAATGCTTGCAGCTCTTAGTCTTTTATGATCAATGAAGCACTTTTTTATTAATATTATTTTTCTTTGTATGTAAAGGGAGAACCGATATCTCTCCATAGCTGTATATATAACCCTTCTCTCCTAAGGAGGAGTAAAGTGCTCCTATATTTTTCATTTTTGTCAAAGCAAGAAGTAAATACTTTAGAACTGTTAAATATATAAATAAAGGTGAATAAAGTTTAGAATTTTGCATGGGAGCATTTGCTAATACACTTCCTAATTTATTTTTCTTGCTGTCCTTCGTAGGTGAAATATTTGAGGTTCAACAGAAACACCAAGAAACCTTTCATAAAGGAGCTTGTCATAAGCCTCCTCTTGCTTTCTTTTCCACTGAGAGTCTTTGCAAGGAGCACACTGGTGCTCTTAAATTTAGAAGAAAAACATTAAACTTAGTTTTTCTGGTATGAAAACATATGGAGCATCAGGTATTGCTCCATAACAATCAATACAGTTTTCCCTTGGGCCAGGAGTACTGGGTGTTAAGAGAGTTAAAACTACCTTTGTACCTCAGATTTCTCTTACCCTGAATGGACCATCAGATTTCAGAGTTTGAGCCAATGATTTTATTACCACAACCACATCAGTGTAGAATGGCCTAGGTCACCACAGTCTTCACATCCGTTTTCAGTGGGGTTTGGAAACAGGAGATCTGTGCATTTCTACCCTCTGCAGCAACCATGCTGTAACATTTACCATGTGACAATGTTGGTGGGGAAGTTAAAGCTCAGTTCTTACTTGCAACCTTTCTCCTTATTCTCAATGTTGATGGTGCAGCTGTGGCTCTTTGGGAACAAACCAAACGGACTCAGGTTTAATGCTGAAAACTCTCTTAATCTCTCCCAAAGGTGGAGAACTCATCTGCTAGTTCTGCAAATCTAACCTACTTAGGGGCCTGAGTAACGTTCCTCCATTAGGGCAGCTAGTTCATTTCAGCACCCTAGGCTTACGTACATACCTGGTCACTTTCCATCACACAAACTTATATTCCTTTTGTTATTATTTTTGTCTTCCATATCAGAGAAGGGATTATTTTATTGAACTCTCTGGGAGACTGAAGTATTCTCTGAGCATCTCTTGGTTATTTAGGGACAGCCCTATTTTAGTTACACAGGTGTGGTGCACAGTTGTTTTATAAGCTTTTCTTATTGCCTTTTCTTTGAAAATTAAGTAATACTGCAGATTCGGGACAGAGCAGTGATCAAAACCATTGGCTGTATCTCTCAGCTTCAAGAACAAAATAAAAAAGCCCATATAATATTGTGCACTATTATGGGTGCGAGTTTGTCACAGAAGTAATGGATTCCGTGACCTCCGTGACTTCTGCAGCGGCCAGTGCACCTGGCTCAGGGGCAGCTCAGGCAACCCCTGCTCCAGTCACACCGGCCACTGCTGGGGAAGTCGCAGGCCACCATTTTTCCCCTCCCCCCTGCCCCTAGCAGCAGCAGAGTTTGGGTGTGGGAGGGGGCAGGGGTACAGGACGGGTGCTGGGCGGCGCTTCTTTGAGTGATTGCTCATGTGTATTCCACAGTAGGTGTGCGTGCTCGCCACATGCACCAGTGCCGGAAGTTTTTCCCTAGCAGTACCCATAGGGGAGCGCCCCGAGCAACCCCTGGAGTGGCGCCTCCATGGTGCGGTATAAGGGGCGCTGCGCGCTCCCCCCACCCTCAGTTCCTTCTTGCCGCCAGTGAAGGTGCTTCGAAACTGCTCTGCTCCAGCTCTGCTGCAGCTCTCCTTCACAACTCTTGTTCGTTCAGTGTTAGTAGTTGATTAGTTTAGTGCGCCCGGGCCGGGGCATGACCCGTGCCCTGGGTTTTAAGTCATGTGACACTTGTAGGCGACTGATGCCAGTGAGTGACTGTTTACACTGTTTGGGTGAAACCCATCTCAGCGATCGCTGTAAGATTTGCAAGTCGTTCAAGCCTCAGACCAAGAGAGAGAGAGAGACATTCGGCTCCGGGCCATCCTGATGGAGTCGGCGTTGACCCCGACTCCGGCGCGCCGCTCCGAGTACCACACTGTCGGTGCACAGGGACCCCCCCGGTGCCATCTACCAGTCGGCACCGCTCCCCGTCCACTGGGCACACAGAGGCCTTCTCCGCCGCGGCACCGGAGCAAGACTGGTGGAGAGGCTAGACCTATGTTGGGTAGTCCTCGGTCCACATCGACCTCTAGGCCTCCGACTCAGGTCAAGCGGAGTAGCCTGGCCCATTCAGAGCAGGCTTCCCCGGATGTCCGGATCCCCTCCACTCCAGAGGCTCTGCAAGCAGCCCAGGACATTATGTCCATGCTGGTACCAGGAGCACCACCAATGTTGGCCCCGCGGTCCAGAGGCAAGCTGCATCTGGGATCTCCGCAGTCGCCCCCGACTCGGTACCGATCACGGTTGAGGGAATGTTCCCGATGCCATTCGCCACTCAGCATTTCTGAGGCTCTGAATGCCTCAGCAACAAGTGATTATCATAGAAGGCATAGAGCTCTCCTGGCTATAGTGGTTTGAGCCTTGGCCTGCTAAATCCAGGGTTGTGAGTTCAATCCTTGAGGGGGCCCTTTAGGGAACTGGGGTAAAAATCTGTCTGGGGATTGGTCCTGCTTTGAGCAGGGGGTTGGACTAGATACCTCCTGAGGTCCCTTCCAACCCTGATATTCTATGATTCTGTGATGTCATTGACCAAGAAATAGCACGTCTTTGGTAACAATAGTTAACTGTATTCCGAGGTACAGTTACCCACTGGGCTGGGTAAGGCAATGAGCACACTGCATGTCACTGTAATTTTTGGGTGGGGGAAAAGGCTATCGTAGGTGCAGTGTATTTATGATTCCCCACATCTGCCCTCTTTATAAGTTGAAGTTCAATTCAACAGGGAGTTCCACTTACCGGGTATGGCGAGGAGACCTGCTCTGTCTTATTTAAATGTTGAGCACTAGATGTACTTTAAAAAGACAAATGCAATGTGTATTGAACCTTTTCCAAATTCCTTTATTGCAGAATAGCCAAATCACTCAACCATCTTGTTGAAAGAAATGGTTTCACATTTTAAGTTGTTTGCACTGATTTGAGAAGGATTATAAAAAAGATTGCTTAGATCTTACATTTCTGATGTAATTTTATCAGCTACCTTGTGTATTTGATCTCACCAAAGTTTGATTTTTAAACAGCCTATAGGGATAAGTTTGGCTCAGTACTGTACCTTAACAATTCAACGTCTAATACACTGAGGCCTGGTCTACACTACATCGACCTAACTCTATAGGCATTTACGCTACAATGTAGCTCGCCCACTACACCGACTTAATAACTCCACTTCCGCGAGAGGCGTAGTGCTTAAGTCGATGTAGTTAGGTTGATGCAGTGTCATTGTAGACATTGTGTTGCTTACATCAACTGCTACTGCCTGCCAGGAACTGTCCCACACTGGCAGTTAAATTGGTTCAAGCACTCCAGGTGAGGATGTGCACTGCCGACACAAGGAGCGTAATGTGGACATGAAAACAGATTCAATTACCGCGGTGGCTGTACGTGGACATAACTTAGGTTGACTTAATTTTGTAGTGTAGACTTGCCCTAAAGTACTTCTCTGCATGAGGTGGTCTTGTGACATGCATGTCTCAATAGCATCAAGTTTCTATTTAACAATTCCTTGTGTACGCTTCCTCACTAATAAAATGTAACCAATTTCTTTCAGACCCATCCATAGGGTAACTGGAACTCTACCAAGCACCCCCCTATAATCATGCTGACCCATATCTGTCCCTTTTTGGAATTGCCTGGGAAAGAGGATCTCATCTTTCCTCATCTGGCCAGATGCTCAAACCATTACATCTACTCCAGACTCAGCTTCCTCAGAGGCCAGTGTCCTATTTTCCAGGCTTCCAACAAGAGGCATTCCTAGCTTAGAGTCTCCATGTTCAAGTCCAAGTATCTTAAGTTAAAGCAAAAATTATTTGTAACAAGGAAGAAATTAAAGAGAAAATCACAAGCACTGCTAGCCGAAATACTACACAATGGTTAGCTAGCTTGGCTATAGGTTTAGTTACAGGATAAGATACAGTTTTCATCTTAATGTATGATATGGTCCTTTGTCCTACCCAGCTGCAGCCAGGACCTATTGCACTGAGCAACTGCTGAGTTGAGAACCTGGTTACATCACAGTGTAGATGGGACTTATGTTCTCAAGTTATACTACAGCCTTGGAACCAGATTTTTGTGGCTAAAGAGGCCAGTGGAGAATGCCCTTGTGGAGGGAAACTCTCCACTGACACAAAGCTGCTGGAGGCAGCATTGCAGATGTAGGGTGTTGGCCCAGAGAGAGGGGTTGGGGAAGTGGTGTTGCAAAGCTAAAAACCAATTTTATAAACTTCTGTATTTTAGACCAGGCTTCAGATGTAGGTTTGGTTCTGTTTCCTTGTCTCAGTGTTGAAAAGAATACTTATTAGCACTTCAGAGTCATCTTCTTAAATTCATTATCTGCATTTGACCACCAGGTGTTTGCCTAAAACATTCTAAGCATGTTTCTTTTCAACACCTCCTGAAAGAGACTATCGGTGATACTCAGATGGTCATAGCCCATTTGTTTAGCATAACCCTAAATATTAAGCACACTATAAGCAAATGCAATTTGTACTGGATGCACCAGGCACTGGCCAGGATTGTAATCCAATTTCTCTTCCAAAGTGAGGTATGGATTTTCTCAGTTAGCTTCAGTTAATTCATAGCTTTCCTTTCAAAACTGGGCTTCCCTCATAAACCAAGTAGGTATCCATGGAAGCCGCCTTGTCATCATAACAGCCAGCTTTTTCTTCCGAGTCTACTGGGCAGAGATCCTGTTTGCACCACCTGAGTAAGGAATGCAAATAACTTTTAACCAAAGCCATTGTATGGACAATACTTGTTGCAACCTAACCCCTAGTAGTGTTACAATCTCTAGAAAGGCATGCTGTGGACAGGCAATCCCCATGAACACCATGGAGGGGATTGATCAGATTTCACTGATACCACAGCAGGACCGATACTTGCCTCCATCAGCAGTGGATGTTGAGGTCTGGGTCTGTCACAGTAGAAGGTGTGACTGACTACTAGAAAGGGATCGGATCACATTAGTGTGGTGTGGCGCCTGCTGAATACACCTAGGGGATCTGCTTGGAATAGGTGGCTGGAGAAAGGGGTTCTATTTACCTCTGAGCTGTGTAGGTGTCTGTGGAGGAGGCGTCAGGCTGGGCTGCGTGTTCGAGTAAGAGAGCCCCTGCGAAAAGCACACGTCAGGTATAAATGTTTCCAGACTCCCATCCCAATAGCAAAATGTAATGGAAGGGTCGGGTATTCCTTACTCCATCACAGCATCTTGCTGGTTCATACCTGAATCTCCTTCTGCTCAAAAAGGAGGCAGTGACCAGCATTCCTTACACCACCATTGTTTAACAACATTTGAAAACCAATCTCCAGCTGAAACCTACCCCAGGATCCCTGAAACTGAACATCCTAGGACTAATTCAGAGTCATTTTGGAGTCTCTGCAGTGGATTGTTTGTCAGTTCTCTCTGTTACCTGTGTAGATCCTTGCCAGAGTGTAGGCAAAGTCTCTTGCTGCTAGCTCCATCGCAACGGCCCCCTTCGAGCCAACTCTTTGAGTGAACTGGCCAAGCCTGTGGAGAGCAACCTGGAGTAGCTGCACAGAAGAGTCCAGTTCTGAAATGCTGGAAGCCAGCTCCAGCTTCCCCTGCAAAGAAAGGAAAAGTTATCGAGTGCCTCCTGCAGGGAAACACAGCTGCTGAAATCCTAATGAAAGAGATCAAACCACTGCAATTCTCACTGAGGCTGCCATGGGGAAGCTTATACCACACCAGCCAACATGGACAGAACGCTGCTCAGCTGCACTCAGGAGAAAATTGTTTGAAGGAAACTTGCAGCATTAGTTTAATAACTGAAAAACACCGTGAGCTGGATCCACCATGCTGGCATTCCAGCAAGGTGTGGATACCCACTAGTGTACACACTACCCTGTAATTACATATCTCTATCAGGCAGAAATTATACATGCCCATCACCAATGGGGCGAAGCCAAAGGTATATAGGTTTCTCAAAACACAGTAGATTCATATACCGCACTACAGTAGAACCTCAGTGTTACGAAAACCAGAGTTACAAACTGACTGGTCAACCACACACCACATTTGGAACCGGACGTACACAATCAGGCAGCAGTAGTGACACAAAAAAACACAGTACAGTATTGTGTTAAATGTAAACTAAAAAATTAAGGGAAAATAAAAAAAAAAAAAGATTTAACAAGGTAAGGAAACTTTCATTTAAATTAAGATAGTTAAAAGCAGCATTTTTCTTTTGTTTAGTAAAGTTTCAAAGCTGTGTAAGTCCATGTTCAGTTGTTAACTTTTGAAAGAACAACCATGACGAGGTGTTCATAACTCTGAGGTTCTACTGTAATACCTTGGTACAACTGGCTCTGTAACAAACTGCTACTGCCTAAACCAGGGGTCGGCGGCCCATCAGGGTAATCCACTGGCAGGCCGCGAGACATTTTGTTTACGTTGACCGTCCGCAGGCACGGCCCCCTGCAGCTCCCAGTGGCTGCAGTTTGCTGTTCCTGGCCAATGGGAGCTGCGGGAATCAGCGGCCAGCACATCCCTTCCCGCAGGTCCCATTGGCCGGGAACGGCAAACCGCGGCCATTAGGAGCTGCGGGCGGCTGTGCCTGCGGACGGTCAACGTAAACAAAATGTCTCGCGGACCGCCAGCCCGTGTGCCGAAGGTTGCCAACTCCTGGCCTAAATTGTCGTGCTGTTGTGTGTTTAAAGGGACCCAGGTACTGTAGATCCAAAATCTGATCAGCTTCAAAGCATGGTTCTGGTCAGAAAAGTGACAGGTTGTATTCTGTATGTGTTCTGCATCAGATCCTTTCATCTCTAATTTGCTAATTTTTTACAGGTGATTTTTTTTTATCAACTGCCAGCAGTGTAAATTCAACGTACAGGAAAATCAAACTGGGTTTTTTCCACTTCCTCTGTTATAAGGAGAAAAAAAAATCTAGAATGAGAACTCAGCCAGCAGCTTCAGTGATCATGTCAAAGGCAGAAACAACTCCAGCTTTGCTTTCCTCCCTGTCTACCTGCTCTAAGTCCATAAGAGTATAACTGACGGGAGGGCAGCATCAATGGGGCCATTTTTACTGTCACTTTTCTGACTGATGTAGTCAAAAAGGGAATGACCTTTAGAATTTAAGTATTTCTGAATCCATCCGAAACTGTTTAAGCTGCCACTCTTTTTGGTTAGCCTCTCCTTGCTGCAAACAACTAACAAACAATACAGCCAGAACTGGACTCATTTCTTATGATGGAGAATCATTTTCAAGGTTATGCATACTTAAAAATAAGAGGGAGGACACCAAAAACCGGGGGCTTTGATTGCAAATCATATTTACTTATTTACTTCAATAGGGCTGCGCAGATTTTACTGAGGGCACAAACTGGCCTGCAGAATCATTGTTAATGATGCATGAAAAGGCAGAACACTCGGCTTTATTTGTACATAGCCCAGGCTGAGTTTTGCACAGCTGACATTCAGAAAGAGCCTGTTTCATTTGTGAGCTGATCAAATTTTATATGAACTTGTTGGCATACAAGAATCCTGGAACCCCATGATACCATTTTTAAAATGTCACTTCTCAGAGTAGAAGTGGATTTTAAAATGCATCCAAAGTACTGTAGCAAAGCCATAGCCAATAAAACTGGCCCCACATATTGCTCATCTCTCCCAGATGGTTGTCTTAGGAATCTAGTGCCATTTATCACATTCATTCCTCTGGTTGCACTTTCTATGTGAAGATCAGCAGGATAATCATCCAGTGAACACGTTTATCTTCCTTCCCCTTGCCTTGTCTCTATAGCATGCATCGTGAAGTATGAACATGAAAGGGTCTCAGCTTCCCATAATCACGTGGTGCAAAGGAAAAGAAAATTACCCGTCATTCATGTTCTCTGGAGATACACTGCAGTGGATCACCGCTCTTGGAACCAGGCTTCCAGCATGAGACCAGGTGGGAACTCCCTTAGTGGCACCCCTCAGGGCCCCTCAGTATCCCATACTTACTTGCTGTCCAAGCGGGAGAAGAATGTACTCCCAACAAGAGCCAGTTAACACAAGTCAAAGGCAGAAATAGCAGACCCTCAGCTCTGTGGGGGAGGAGGCTGGATGGGAATCCCCTCAGAGAACAAACATTCCCAGCAATGTTCCTTCCTCTAGAGATGCCCCTCGCAGTAGATTCCAACTCCTATAGACAACTATGTGAGGGATGGAGCTAAACCAAATGGTACCAGGTAGCAAGAGAGGCAGTAACGGTAGGAAACAAGACTCATGCCTAGAATGGTAACAATCCATTACTTTTATGGAGGGCTAAACTATCTCCCTAAAAGGCGGGTGTCACATGCTGGCTGGCCCTTTAACAGATGGCTTCAGCCTTGCCTGTGAGGTAGCAGTTATCACCCAGCTGATTCTGATCTGGGGACTTAATTACAACTAGTGACCCCTGCTGTGAAAAGGTCAGAGTGGACTACAGAGGAGGGAGCTCCCTCTCCCTGGGAAGGCAGGCTGAAGTGAGGTCTGGAAGTAGCAGGGAGGTCTCTAGGAGAAGAGGCAGTGCGGAAACCTGCTGAGAAGCAGCACCTGCAGGGGAAAAGCACAGTGGGAGGGGAGGCAGTGCTCTGCTGAAGAAGTGCACAGGGCCCCAGAGGAGCCTGCAGCAGAGCCCAGGAGGGGCAGAAGAATCTTTGGATGTTTATTTGAATTTTCACTTGGACTTTCATTACCTTGGAAAGGGACTGAACCTAAGAGGTGACCTGGCCATGGAAGATGAAAACAGAAACAGGCCATCACAGGCCAAAGTGGTAGTCCACAGGTGGCACGAAAGGTGAAGATCCCAGCAGCCCCACACTCTGATGCCAGGGAGTGGTATGGCAGTGAGTGGAAACAGTGGGTAATATAAAAACCCAAAATAAATCCAATTTCTAGAGGCCAGGAGAGTTGGGGCACCGGCAGCTCAGAATGTCAGAGCAGGATTCTGGTCTAGAAGCCTAGTCTAAGCAATAGTTCTTGGTACCTGGATGCAGAGAAGACCTGCTGTCTCCTGACTAGACCGATCTGAGCTTGGAAGCCCCAAGTGGAATGAGCCTCGACAGGCCCAGCTGGCTGCAGCATGGAGATATGCAATGAGACAGCCATTTAGCCATGCTTTGCTTGGTGTCACTCAAACCTACTGGAATAGTGTTAAATGAAATGCAAAGCTGGGTGGGCTTTTTAAGGGCTTCAGTCCACTCCAGAGAAAGTCTTGGGGCATTTTTCACATTGTTTGTTGAGGCTCTTCTGTGGGACAGCCATGCGGGCATGGGGAATGTTGACAGGAGAATTGGTTCAGTAAGTCAAACCTTTTTCACCACCTACAGCTCAAGGATGCAACGGATAAAGCAGTGCACGGTTGTTGAAACCAAGAGCCATAGTTGGAGAGCTGTCAAATCCCTCCGGGGTCTCCCCCTTCCCAAATCACAGCCATAAGAAAGGAACATGGGATGCCAGGCAGCAGCAGCCTCAGCACTGAGTGAGAGTGGGGGAGATGCCTGGTTGGATGCAATCAACTCAGCACTCTAAAGCCAGTGGTGTTCCCAGCAGCTCTTGCAGTAGGAGCAAGAAGCCAGGTCCAGGGAGGTGGTACGTCTGGATGATCAATGTTGCTGTGAGTGAACACACCTGCACTCCAGAGCAGAACGCAGCTAGCACCTGGCCTTGGCTTTTGGTGAGAGAGCGCAGCACGTCCAGTGAGAGGATATTTGTTGTTCCCTCCCAGATGGTCAGCACCTGTGAAGGAGGAGGGACAGGCAGGAAAAGCAGCTGTTGTTTGGATTTCTTACCAATGACAGGAGCTCTCAGACTGGTCTCCTCCACACATCCCATAGTGACTGAAGGGTAGAGCTGCTAGGCATGGAGTCAGGGGAGTGGATGAGCAAGGAGAAGTGGAACTGCTGAGCCAGAAAGAGCAGATGTACGGGGGGAGGGTGAGCCAGGACTTCACGGTGCTTGCAGAACACGAGGTTAAAGGCTGGGGAAGGAGGACGGGGTTAAGGCTGGTGGCTAGGGCAGATGGAGTGCTGTGAGAGTGGAAGGGAGGGAGAGAAGAGGGCTGTGAGGAGCAGATGAGGCTGGGGTTGAATGGGGTACGGGAGGGTGGCATTGCAAAGCCCAAAGAGGAGACGAGGGCTGGAGAGGGAATGAACTGTGAAGGGAGGTGAGGAAGGCTTGTAGGGGAGATGAGAGGGGGAGGCCAAGTTTATGAGAGCAGCCCAGGGGAGGGTGTGAAGCAGGAGGGGTCGGTTCTCTAAGGAGTGAGCCCACACGAAGGCAAACAGGCAGTGGAAGTCAGTATGTGGCTGACAGCTCAATAGCGCCCCTGAGCAGGAGTCAATCACGAGTGACACGACGGGGAATGGCCCATCAGGACAATGACAGACTGGTCAGTTCTATCACAGGGTTCGAGCTCTGTGGTGATGTGGGGTAGAGGGGAAGGCCTGGCGGCGTGAGCACACACATTTGGCACTCTGGCTTTGGCAGAGAGCCAGACAGCAGTGCAGCCCTGCAGAGGGATGCCTGAGGGGCACCAAGTGAGGAGCTATGGAGAAGAACTGTCGTGCTTTGTTCGTGTTTTCTTACCTGGGCATCTCGCAGTGCGACTGGCAAGCCTGTGTCTTCCATGTAGCCCTGCCCTCCAAAACACTCCAGTCCCTCGGAAATGACAGCAATCGCCTGCAAAACACAGAGCACAAGACTCCAGGATTTGAACTACAAGATCCAAATTACCCAGCTGGAGAAATTGCTCATGCTGTCCTCCATGGTAATTACCATGTTGCATCCAAACAGTTTTGGGTGCTGATCCTGCGGGTAAAGGGTTAAGTGGGTTATGCTGACTCAGTGAGGCAGGTGACTCGTTACCCTACATGGACATAAAGGGATTTGGAGGGACTCTCTGGGGAGAGGATCTAGGGCAGTGGTTCTCAATCGGGTTCGTGTGTCCCTGGGGTGACGCCGAGGTCTTCCATGGGGGTACATCAACTCATCTAGATATTTGCTTAGTTTTACAACAGGCTACATAAAAAGCACTAGCAAAGTCAATACAAACTAAAATTTCATAGTTACTTGTTTATACTGCTCTATATACTATACACTGAAATGTAAATACAATATTTATATTCCCATTGATTTTATAATTATATGGTAAAAATGAGAAAGTAAATTTTCAGTAACAGTGTGCTGTGCCACTTTTGTATTTTATGTCTGATTTTGTAAGCAAGTAGTTTTTAAGTGAGGTGAAACTTGGGGTCTGCAAGACAAATCAGACCCTTGAAAGGGGGACAGTGGTCTGGAAAGGTTGAGAGCCACTGATCTCTAGAGCATGGGCTGAGCAGTCAAACCTGGGGAGTAGGCTTGATAGAATTCTCATAACATCTGATTGCGGAGTTCTATGTTAATAAAGCTAAGCCCCTGGGAGGAGACACGTTTGGGTTTTACATGGTACATGAAATGATCTGTGTGTAGAGCAGGTTGGGAAAGGCGCCTACTCAAAGGGCCACTTGGTCAAAATCTTGAAGTTCAGCAGCTTAGAGTGTCAACTGTGAGAGGCCAGCCAGTGGCCCTGAGACGCAGACAGTAATCCCCGTGCTCCACTAATACATAATGCAAAAAATAGTGCCTGGAAGTAAAGAAATTTGTTTCAAGACAAACACATTACCTCCCTCCCTGCCTGGATAAGTGGATCCATTCAAACTTCTGCACACATTTAGAGAGAGAGAGAAACAGCAGGAGAGACCTCTAGAGTTAAGGTTGAAACTGAACAACTTCTCAAACCCGAGGCCCTTTTTCAATTGCTCATAACTGTAGGAAACAAATTCCTTTGGGCGGGCAGTGAATTGTCTTTCCTTGGTCTCTGCCCAAAGGAGAATGCTCTCTTTTAATTTAGCAAAATATTTTCACCCAAGTGTACACACACTTTAAAAAAACCCACACCACTGTTCCATCTGTTCTGATCAGAAATGTGACATGTGCCTCATTCACCAATCACTGATTGGAACATGCCTCTCCCCTGCCCTATAGCTGACCTCCACTCCCCACCATGCAGAGCAATTAATTAACTCACCTGCCCTAACTGGCAGCAGTCATTCCATTGTTCTGCTAGCATCACAGGAGCAGGATTTCCTCTTTCTACCCCAAGCCCTGGACACTGTATTGCTGCTGCAATTTGTATTCTCCCTGTAACTTATGCCTCCGTCCAGCCTAAGGTCAGTGACATGCTGGACAGAGCCCATCCCAGGCTGATCGAATGTGGCCACCCAATACCTGTTTCCCAGTGTAGAGCTTAGCGACTGGCGTCAGCAGCCTGAGAAGATGCAGGTCCTGCTCACTGGCCATCTTGGTCTCCTCTAATCCCAGCAGCCTGGCTATCTCCATGAGCATGAGAAAGGCCCCTCGAGTTTCCACCTGCAGGGAAAGAAGAAGCAGGGGGCACAGGCATGCATCAACCACATCTGACCTTGTACCAGGAGAATTACCTTGAATCACTACCAAGCCCCTGCCAAAGCTGCAGAGGCAAGGGCTGCTCTGCCCAGTCTGATATACCACAGGTATTGCAGGCCAGGTGTGGGGTCCTCACTCCCTTGGTAGTTCTGTATCCATGGTCCAGTATTAGGAGTATGACAGTGCCATTTTTGTAGGCTCTATCAGACACCAGATCAATACTCCTTCCAGGCACCTGATACAATTCTCAGCTATACCACGACGTCACAAGTCCACATCCTCCCAGTGATGCACAGGACACAAGATGACATCCTTCCAAAGATGGAAGGATGGCATGGATTGCACCCTCAGCAAGTTTGCAGATGACACTAAACTGGGAGGAGTGGTAGATATGCTGGAGGGTAGGGATAGGATACAGAGGGACCTAGATAAATTAGAGGATTGGGCCAAAAGAAATCGGATGAGGTTCAACAAGGACAAGTGCAGAGTCCTGCACTTAGGATGGAAGAATCCCATGCACTGATACAGACTAGGGTTAGTGGCTAGGGAGCAGTTCTGCAGAAAATGACCTAGGGGTTACAGTGGACGAGAAGCTGGATATGAGTCAACAGTGTGCCCTTGTTGCCAAGAAGGCTAACGGCATTTTGGGTTGTATAAGTAGGGGTACTGCCAGCAGATTGAGGGACGTGATCATTCCCCTCTATTCGGCATTGGTGAGGCCTCATCTGGTGTACTGTGTCCAGTTTTGGGCCCCACACTACAAGAAGGATGTGGAAAAACTGGAAAGAGTCCAGTGGAGGGCAACAAAAATGATTAGGGGGCTGGAGCACATGACTTATGAGGAGAGGCTGAGGGAACTAGGATTGTTTAGTCTGCAGAAGAGAAGAATGAGGGGGGATTTGAATGATAGCTGCTTTCAACTACCTGAAAGGGGGTTCCAAAGAGGATGGATCTAGACTGTTCTCAGTGGTACCAGATGACAGAACAAGGAGTAATGGTCTCAAGTTGCAGTGGGGGAGGTTTAGATTGGATATTAGGAAAAACTTTTTCACTAGGAGGGTGGTGAAGCACTGGAATGGGTTACCTAGGGAGGTGGTGGAATTTCCTTCCTTAGAGGTTTTTAAGGTCAGGCTTGATGAAGCCCTGGCTGTGATGATTTAGTTGGGGATTGGTCCTGCTTTGAGCAGGGGGTGGGACTAGATGACCTCCTGAGGTCTCTTCCAACCCTGATATTCTATGATCTGCAGAGAGGCAGGAGCACTGCAGGTGCAACCACTTGTCAGGACCTGCAAGGACTCTGGCTGATTGCTTGATGAGTGGCTCACTTCCCTGGCAATATGATATTAAGCTTTTCTGCATGCATCTATTCTGATGTGCTCTGCAGAGGCCATTTAGACCAGCTGGCCATATCACTGTTCTGAGGGCAGACTCAGAGATGCTAGAACCTCAACTTCTATGTTTGATAGTAATAGCTTGGAGATACTGCTCTCTCTCCCCCACCACCATCAGCCTGAAAAAGGATTTTTATATATTAGGTGGGGATGAAAGAGAAACTTGTCCCACCACGGGGCCAAGCATATGCATGATGTTACATTGCTCAGAGCAAGAAGGAAACAGAAGGTTTGATTGGGTTTGGGGAAGTGAGCAGGCCCTTTGCATTTTAGATCCCTTTTTGGACAATAAGTTTCTGCAGGTTGTTTTTTGGTGATCTACCATAACACAATATTTTCTTCTCTGATCTCTGTAAAGCAGAGAAGGACCAAGCTGCTAAATCCAGACCCAGGTTTGAAACCCCTTCCACAGCCCAGCTGATTCATCAGAGCCAGAGTGCAGGTTCACACCCAGCTCGCTTTTATAGTCCTCAATCCGGTTTGTCTGTATATTGTTATTATTTATTTCTATTACAGCAGGGCCTAGAGCTCCTGAGCAGGATCAGGGCCCCATTGTGCCAGGCGCTGCACAGACAGAGTGGGAGGCACCCACCGCTCTGAAGTGCTTACAGTCCCCATAGAATTTAAAGAATAGAGCACCATGTACTGCGCCAGGGATTCCACAAATCGTTCAGGGACCATTTTGGACATGGTTGAAACCCACTCAGGGGTGCTCTGTCCACCTCTACTGGTGGCTGGGTCTCCTGTCAAAGTTAATGAGCCAGCTATGGCCTTGGCTAATGGAGCTGGGTCTTTTAGCTCAGGCCTCTGAGGCTCATGCTTTGAGATCCAGAGGTCCCAGGCTCACGCCCAAGGGCAAGGTATAACATGCGCTTTGGTTACATGGGCATCCATGTACTTCTATGAGGAATAGCTCTGCACCTGTATGCTGTCTGGGCAAATCCAGGCTCCTGCAGAGTGGCTGAATCCCTGCTCAGCTCAAATCCTGCTGGAGTATGTGTCACATCCCTGTCTAATATGCCATGGATCGATACTAGCCAGTTCTGGCAGCCTTGTGCCTAAAGAAGGGTTGAGAACATTGGTAACAAAACTCCACAGAGCTCTGACCAGTCTGGTTATGAACAACAGTGGCAGGCTGGCCTTGTTGATTAACAGCTCCCTGCAGCAGTGGTGAATCTTTGCCTTGAGGTATGAGTGAGTGAGCGAGCCAGCTGAGTGCGAGGAAGCCTTACCTCCAGCCGGGCCATGGTTTGCATGTGCAAGGGATGGTCCTTGATGAGCTTCCCAAAGACGACCCGCTTGCTGGCATACTCTCTGGCCAGGTTAATCACCCTAGGGATGAAAGGGCAGTCAGGCATGGAGGGTTAGTGGCTGCAGCCTTTACATTCCCATATATATTAAACCCATTTCCTAACTTCCCCTTTGAGCCATTCACAGCTTGGGGATGCAGAATAACCCCGCCATGGCAGATGGAAGTGATACTGTATAGTCAGCCTAGGAGACAGCTAACCCGCAGCAGTGCTTACTTTTCCCCATCACTCCAGCAAACCTCTTCCTGCCTGTTGTCAAGTGCTGAAGGCTGGAATGCTGTTGCCTTGGTAATGCTGTTTAGGCTGCTCAGTGCATCTGTCCTTGGACTAGCAGCTAATGCAGCCTGCTAATTTAGCAGACCTCGATGTTACTTATAAAGAGAGTGCACAGGCACAGGGTGACAAAGGCACTCGGCCTGGTGTATTGCCCTCAAGTTGCAGTCCTAGTGCCCTGGCTCCATGGTTACAGGTATGCTAACACCAGTGCCTGTGGCAAGGAGTGGCTCAGTCAGCAGCAAGAGTCTCTGCTGTCCCCTAGGCCATACAAAGGGTTAAGGCAAGGGACCCTGACATTTATAGCCTGAGACAAACAACTTACCTACCACCCTGCCAGTTTTGTGACATGTTTGTTACCTCCCCTTGTGCCTGATATCTCAGACACAACTTCCCTATTCATTGTTCTGTTAAACCATCTGCTCTTGTACAAGATTGGGATGTATCTAGCCTTCTGAAAGGTATTTGCATAAATATTTAGTGTGTTGTTCTTTTGCCAAGGCCAGGCCTACTTTGGTTTACAGCCTTTGGTTCAGGCCTCAAATCTGGCACCAGGCCCAGTGCTCCAGGCTCTCTATTACACCCGGTTATTATTAGTAATCATGCTTCGGATGGTAGTGCCAAAGGCCCAACTAAGAAGGGGGGCTCCTTGTGCTAGCCACTGTACTGAGTAGTGGACAGTCCCTGCCCCAAACAGCGTCCAGTATCAGTAGATCAGACAGATGCGGGCTGGAAGGAGGCAGAACACGCCAGTCGAATGAGCTGTGCACTAGCAGCACGTGGCGTGTTAGTGCCGTGAAAGAGAGGGGGCAGGGGAGAGGAGAGTAAGAGGCGGGCATGGAGTGCCGCTAAAGGGAAGAGAGGGTGAGGGAGGGGAAGGGGAGGGTTGGAGCAAACAACCAATCAGCACAGAGCAGAGAAAGTCAGCGAAGGTCCTACAGAGTTAACTGGAATGTCCAGAGGTGCCTGCCTTGGTGGCTTCTGCCCATGCCCACTGGAGTCTCTGGCTGGCTGTCTTCTCCCCAAGGCCGTATGGCAGGGGTGGGGGGAGGCACCGCCTGGGTCCTAGCACAAAGTCTCTCTGTAGGATGTTTCTGGCCCCCAGTCCAGCCCCAGTGGATGCTTTGGGAGGGTCTAACATGGCTCTGGCATGTCAGTCTCAATGCCAGCTCAGCCAAGAATTGCCCAGGTGATGCTGGCATGATCCTCAATGAGGACAAGTGTCAGTGATTAGTTCTAGGGAGGCCAAGGGCTTGAGTTCAGTTACTGCTGCGACCATCCCTCAGGTCCCTGGGAAGTTTGTCATGGTCTTTCCCTCCACACCTGCTAGTTCACACCTTCCCACCACCTCCTGAGCTCCTACCCTGAGTGGATGCTGACATGCCTACCCAATCCCACCAGGAGGGACAGCAGCGACAACCCTTCCCAGCAACACCAGTAGGAGAAACAGCCAGTCCCTGAGCCACTGCTGGCTCCCCACACCCACATGCACACGCCACATTCGTCCCTGGTGCTCCTGCACTCCTCCCTTCCCAACCCCACCCCTGAGCTCGGGGTGGGGGGATGGGCATGGGGGAGGTGACAGTGGTGTCTTCTCTCCACCGCTCCCCAGCAGTGGGGACATGAGTGGAACCTCCACTATCCCCCCATTTGGATCCAGCTGGGCTCCCACGTATTCATAGGTGGCTGGTGCCCTGTCGTGCTGGATGCTCGTCAATCTCTGACTGGGGCCCTGGGGCGCTGCTATTACACCAGCAGCAGCCAGAGTGGCTCAGGATCTAGCTTGAGCTGCCACATGTACCGCTGACAGCAGAGCACTTGGGAGCCCTCCCCGGGTGGAAAGTCAATGGAGCTTCGTCAATTTACATTTCTTCACCTGGAGAGCTACTGATGGGAACAACGTACATTTGGGGGCATTCTTTGCGAGTCTTAAGACAGGAGGTTGTCCAGCAAGTGTGGTCTCTTGCATAGGCTCTGGTGCACATTATTATCTGCCCTGCTGTAGTGCCTAGGACCCCCCTCTGCTAGGCACTTACAAACACAGAGCTAAGAGGCGGACCCTGCCCCAAGCAGCTCACAAGCTGAGCCAACATTAGGAAGTCCTACTTGAAACAAAAACAGCAAATAGGAAGTTTGAAAGCCAGGATGTTGTGAGATAGAAACAACCTTCTCCTCCCACTTCCCTGCATCACTTAGCTCCCAGGCACGGTCCCACCACAGCACAGTGTGGCTTATGGCAGCAACGCAAAGCTGGGCCCCTTTGTCCGCCTGGCTGCTCCCCCAGGGGCATGGAGATCCATGGGCTTCACCTCCTCATGCCAGCCACTGCAGAGATGACATTGTGGATCCTAGTTATGGTCAACATGTTGGCAATGGAGGCCACACCCCGACCCTCTGCAGAGATCTGAAAGCATCAAGGAACAAAGGCTAGAATAAATCCCCCCATGAATCTCTTTGGGAGAGGAGTGTGTCAATGGGCTGGTGGAAATGGACTCTTCCCTCCATCTCAATCTGCCTCAGTCACCTGAAAAATCGGACTTCTTGCCTCGAAACCCCCACCCCCATGTCACCGTGTGTGTCTGCCAGCCCAGCCCATTGAGTAGGGGAGAGCCGCCTGATCTCTCCACTGCTGCCCCTTGCATACCCGGTGTGCCTTGGATCCATCCAGCAGCAGCTCAGCTGTCGGCACCTGCCTCGTCCCCAGCTTCTCCTTTAGCCTTTGCACCTCAATGCCATTCAGCTTCCCCTCCTTATCTCGCACCTCCAAGAAGAACAGGGACAGGCCTCTGGAGCCCTACATAGAAGAACATGTGAGAGATCCCTTCACTGCAGGGAGTTCTACACAGGCTGAATGAGGAGGATTTGGCTGTGATGAGGAATGGAAGGGGAGGAAAACAATTTCTCTGCCACCTCCCCGGGCTCCACTGGGAAACTGACCTGTTCTACATGTCCCTGAGCATCCATGATCCTTGCCAGGGTCAGCGTCATGTCTGAATCAGTGGCTGATGTAAACCATTTAAAGCCATAGAGGCAATATGTGCCATCTGGCTGCTCTCTGGCCACTGACTCTGTGCCACTAGCTGCAAGAAAAGAGCACAAGATCTTGACTTTAGGGGAAGCATCTGTGACAGGCAATTCTGGCTTGTGGCTTAAGCAGCACCTCTTTAAATTGCTCTACGCTGTCAAGATGAAACACAGATCAGCAACTAATCCTCTTCACTGTCCTTGGGTGAAGTGCAACCAGGGTGAAATACTCACACCTCCATAGAAAAGGAGCCCAGCTAGAATGTTAGCAGCCCACAGCAATTGCTCCAGGCTAACAGCAAATACTGGCAGCACTGATAGAGGAACGAGCGTGGCTTATAGGCACAATGATGCAACACTATCATGGCTCCCATTCCACCAAGAATGGCAAGGGGCACTCAGTACCCAGGAGCCCTGCAGTCTTGCCTCGCCCAACAGCGTTCACTCTTCAGCTGGCCCTTTAATTTCTCCCAACAGGGAATTACACCTCACCGTCCAGGATCCTGCTGAGGGGAACACCCCCCTCACAGAGTCCTCTGTCTCCAATATGCAGCATTGAGGTTTCCCTGCATCCTTAAAGCCCCATATCGCCAACATTTGCTTGGGAACAAGAGAGGAGGACTAGCATTTGAAACAGGGTCTTCCAGAGTTCTCTGTCCCATCACAACAGATGCTGGCTAGAACACCTCTGCTGCCTGTGTTCAGGGCTGAGCTTCTAGAGGTGGGCGCAGGGCATTCTCTGTGGAGGGTCCGTGGCTCTAGACAGCTCAGTGGGTGTGTGGTAGTGGCCTGGAAGATCTGTTTTGTTGTGTGTTGGTGGCAACAAGAGAGATTGTCAGACCATCTGGGGGCGCAGGAGGTGTCAGATACATGGTTTCCCTTGGTTTTAATCCACTACATGGTTTTGCAAACAGCCCCAATTGTTTTACATTATTGTTAACTCGGCCTACTGTGGTCTTATCCGCCTTGTCAGTTATTAAAGAAATGTGGCCATACAGAGCGCTGCCACTGGAGACGCTTTCAACCTGTGACACCTACCGACATCAGAGCCTCCTTTGCGTTCCGTCATCCACTGGCCAGAGGTCCAGAACTTCTTGGGGTCGCGTGATGTCAGGTGGCCAAAAGCGTTCGCTAGGGGCCCGGAAATACCCAGAGACTGTTGGGGGGGAAGAAAACCAAGAATTTCTTGAGAGAAAGATCCAGAAAGGCCAGCTACATATTTCACTGATTATACTCATGAAGGGGGCGGGGAGAGGATTCCACCTTCCTCTGAGGCATCAGAGATCAGCCACAGCTAGAGACAGGCCACCAAACAGGCTGGCCCAGCACTCTGAGGTGGTACAGAGAATCTTCTTTCCAGATGCCTGGCTGGTGGGTCTTGCTCACATGCTCAAGGTCACACTGATATCCAGATTTGGGGTTGGAAAGGAGTTTTTCCCCAGGTGACATTGGCAAGGGCCTTGGGGTTTTTTTCCACCTCCTTCTGCAGCATGGCACATGGATCACCTGTTGGGACCACCTGGGCATATCCCACCTAATCAATTTCCTGCCATTGCAGGGCCTCCGGCACTGGTGGCATCTCAGTGTCTCCTGTTCTCTCACTGTGAGACACAGTTTAGGACTGAAATGCTTTAGTCTAAGTAAAGTCTCCATAGAGGCATCTCTGGGTGGTGATGGCGGCCTGGGACATACAGGAGGTCAGACTAGATGATCTAATGGTCCCTTCTGGCCTTAAACACTGTGAGACAATCGCCTTCACAAGCTGCAGAGGGTCATCCAGGAACCTGTCCCTGGGTCAGAATAGGCAAACTCCAGCCAGGGCAGGGAATCTTTCAATGTCCTGAATCCCTGTGTGTCTGGTGACTGCTGCAGAGTCTCGGAAATGGCCCAGCGTGTCCATGGGGGAGGGCTGACAGTAGCATTGTACAGAGATAAGATCCCGACTCCATTACACAGGGACATGTCCTGGGAGGTGCTGAGTGCCTTCAACTCCCCCTGACTTCAGCACCTCTAGAGATTTGGCCCAAGAGTTTCCACAGCAGCCTGTGCACCAGGGTACAATGTACATCACCAGCACACAGCAAGCTGGAGGGAGGACAAGGCCCTTGGGATTATTTGCTCACTGTACAAAGGCCAAACTAAGCTGGTGAGCTCAGGGCCTGATTCGCCCCTGCTCTGTACCTTGTGTAGGCACAGACACCTGTGCAAACCCAGCCAAATCCTCAGCCCAGGGAAGTCAATGGAGCTCAGCGAATTACACCAGTTGAGGATCTGGCCATGGCGTTTAGCACCCACTTTGCACAAGTGTAAGTGACTGAAGGGGGGAGGGATAGCTCAGTGGTTTGCGTATTGGCCTGCTAAACCCAGGATTGTGAGTTCAATCCTTGAGGGGGCCATTTAGGGATTTGGGGCAAAAATCTGTCTGGGGATTGGTCCTGCTTTGAGCAGGGGGTTGGACTAGATGACCTCCTGAAGTCCCTTCCAACCCTGATATTCTATGAGTCTATGAACAAGGTGCAAGGAAATGGAAAATCAGGGACTTGTGGCCTTAAAATGAAAGTGCCTGGAAGGCCATTTATTGTAATTATTTATTATTTGCATTACAGTAACAGCTAGACCAGTGGTCACCAATTGGTTGATCACGATCAACTGGTTGATCCTAGAGGATCTCCCAGTCAATCACGACCTCCAGCGCGGCTGCCCAGGCCCCATACCACTCCCGGAAGCAGCCAGTGCGCCCTGTGGCTCTGGGAGTGGGGGGTGGGGGGGGTGGCAGGGGTCTCCCTCCACATGCTGCTCCTGTCTGCAAGCACCGCCCCCGTAGCTCCCATTGGCCAGGAACTGGGAACTGTGGCCAATGGGAGCTGCGGGGGTGGTGCTTACAGAGAGGGGCAACGCGTGGAGCAATGTGCCAACCACCCCCTCCCAGGGGCCGCAGGGGCGCGTTGGCCCCTTCCAGGAGTGGCGTGGGGCCGGGGTAGGGAGGGAGCCTGACTTAGCCTCGCTGCGCTGCCGGAGGTAAGTGCTGCCCAGCAGGAGGCCGCACCCCAACCCCCAGCCCTGAGCCCCCTCCAGAGTCAGCACCCCAAATCCTCTCCTGCACCCCAAGCCCCAGCCATAATCCCCCTCCCAGAGCCAGGACCCTGTACCCCCTCCTGCACTCCAACACTCTACCCCAGCCCGGAGCCCCCTCCTGCACCCAAACTCCCTCCCAGAGCTTGCACCCCTCATCCCCTCCTGCAGCCCAACCCCCTGCCCCAGGCTCAGCCCAGAGCCCCCTCCCACACTGCGAACCCCTCAGCCCCAGCCCAGAGTCCGCACCCCCACCCAAACCCCTACTCCAGGCTGGTGAAAGTGAGTGAGGGTAGGGGAGAGCGAGTGACGGTGGGGGGGATGGACTGAGTGGGGCGAGGCTTTGGGGAAGGGGTGGGGCATCAGGGAAGGGGCGGGGTAGATCCTGGGTTACCCTTAAATTCAAAAAGTGATTTTGGGCATAAAAAGGTTGGAGATCACTGAGCTAGAGGCTTCCTCAGAACCCCACTTTGCTCCATGCTGCATACATATGTAGTACGGGCACTTCTTGACACAACAAGCTTGAAATCTAAGTAGACAGGACACCAATGACTTGTCTACACTAGAAACTTGCATCAGTGCAGCTCTCCCACGGACATAGTGCTGTCCACACCAGTGCTCAGGTCAGTGTAACTACGGCACTCAGGGTGTGGATTATTTACACCCCACAAGGAATGTGGTTATACCAACATCCTTTTGTAGTGTAGACCAGGGCTGAGGCACAGAACAGGGAATGACTTACTCAGAGTCACCCAGCAGGTCAATGGCAGAGCCAGGAACAGAACCCAGCTCTTCTGGATCCAGTCCAGCACTCTAGCCATGCTGCCTCTGCAACGAATGCAGACACCTGCAATGAAATAGCCTGTGCTGATGAGTGACTAGCTGTATTCTTACCTCAATGACTTTAGCTGCTCCATCAGTCATGGCCAGTGGGCAGGTGAAGAGGCCAGCAGAGGGTGCATATAGGTACAGCTTGGCAACCTGTTGCACACGGCTACCAAAGAAAGAAATCAGGGATAAACATGCCCCACAGCAATTCAGCTGTAGTGAGGAGAAAGGTTCCCAGTATGGAGAGAGAAGTGGGTGCAGACATAAAAACTGGAGAGTATCAGGGCTACCCAGCTCTGCGAGTAGAGGAGGAACAGTCTCCAATCCAAACCAGTCTGTGACAGAGCAGGAACCAGAGTCCTGGCCCACAGGCTGGTAGAACCAGGACACGAATGAGCCCCAGGCTTGTGCCCTGGTAGATAGCATGCAGTGAGTGCAGTTCTAGAGCATGGTAATAACTGAGAGCTCAAAATTACTGGTGAGCCAGATCCAGCCCTGTGTTATTCCAGCTTTATGTCAGGGTATTCCAGTGCAGTGTATGTGTGTGTCAAGCTGGAGTGTGTGGGTGAGTTAGGCCCCCAGAGCAATGAAGGAGCATGGTGACATGATAGAAGATTATGAACAATTATACGCAGTGAGGACTGATTAATAATGATGTGGTGTGTTACAGTGGGCAGAAACACTGCTGTTCTTTCTGGCGGGGTAGGGGTGAGTCTGCCTATACAGCATTTATTACCCATGAGAAGACGGGGGACCCAATCCTGTGATGTGCTGAACATCAACCTTCGAGGCTTAACCTGCAAGAGGTGCCCAGCACCATGCACAGGATTGGGCCCTAGAAGGTGCACATGCCTGAGACTGTGGAGTGGTTCTGATACCCATATGATTACCTCCAGATGGAGTATTTCCTCTCGTAGGCCTCAGCGATCAGCCCCTCCTCCGCTGCAATCTCCTTCATCCTCTTCCAGGCTGGGCAAGTGACAATGTGGTCCACACGCTGCCCCCAAGCATCATAGTGCTGCAGTGCAGGAGGATTCAACTCGCACTCACGCCCCAGAGAGTCAATCTCGGCTGCCACACGGGCCCCAAACCTCTCCAGATCCAGACTCACGTTCTCCAGCACCTGCAAGGCAGCCCCAAGGAGACCTCAGAACACACTCGGTGGGGTGAGGAACCTGCAGGCAGTCCCTGAAAAGTCTGTCAAAGCGAAGGATGGAACCTGCTCCTGGATGGCACTAACCATCTCTTTGACCACCCTGTCCCCTCTGGCCTGCTCCTTCGATGGCATCTCTTACGAGCTGGGACAGCAACCTCTCTCTTAGCCAGGGATCAGAGTGTCACTCCGCTGTCACACTGCCTCCGTGCTCTCCTCTCGCAAAGCAAATCACCCTGGCTGCCCCTCTGGATTTTACAGAAGACAACAGGGCTTTTAACATCCACCAGGCCCTGAGAGAGCAGCACACAGGCACTCGTTTACTGACAACAGGGACCCTGGCGGGAGAGTCTGCCAGCGCCATCTGGAGAGGAAGGAGCAGTTACCACTCCATTCGATGAGGAAAGGAAGATGGTTCAGTAGTTTGGGCCCTAGCCTGGGACTTGGGGAACCTAGGTTCCATTCCCAGCTCCGCCAGTGACTCCCTGTGTGGACCTGGACAAGTCACTTCTCCCTGTGCTTCAGTTCCCATCTATAACATGGGGATCAGGCTGCCCTATCTCACAGAAGTGTTGTGAGACTAAGTACTGCCAAGCTTGTGAGACACACTGGTACTAGGGCAACAGGGGCCATAGAAGTACCTAAGACTTCTTCCTGCTAAGAGCTGATCTTTTCTGTGCTCCTAACCAGTATGACATATGACACTGCCCTTGCAGGGATCTCTCTTCCCTCCAATATGGGGCAATGTTCTTTTATCAGAAGGGACATAGTTATGGAGATGAAGTTCCTGAGGCCTGACACTACACAGGCTCTGCTGATGCTGCTGTGACAAATGGCCAGAAAGGCTTAAGCGTCCTGCAAAATAAATGACTCAAATTCAACCCTTAAAGACATATGGGAAGATAATGCTTGTGTTTTTGTATATTTACATATATATGGGTAGTGGTCAACACAGTCCCTGTCTATGCTGTATTCTGTTAATTCAGAGCTCAAAGGAATATCCTAGCAATTAAATGAATTGTTAACATAGGAAATGGCTGTATTCATCTCTCTTTGAAGTATATAGCAAATCATCTGTGAATGGTGGAAAAACAGGTAATTGCCTTATGTTAATCTGTGTGAATAATTAACGACGATGCTTAGGAAATGAGGGCCTATTCAAAGGTGGCTTGAAATTGCATAAAAGATCCTTGGGTCCCAATCCTTTTTATCTCAGATCTGCTTAAACTTCATCAGGGGAAGTTTGAGTCGCAAGATGAGATCCCAGTTATGCGGGTACACCCTGGATATGATATTGGACATTGGACTCGGGGTGGCTCTAGGCACCAGCTTAACAAGCAGGTGCCTAGGGCGGCAAAATATATGGGGCGGCATAATGCTGGGGCCCCAGCTCAAACCTCAAGCGGCATCCTGGTTTGGATCCTGACCGCCCCGGGGGCGGTAACCAGCCTGTTGTTCTGCCGCCGGGTGCATTGGGGCAGGGAGCCAGATAAGTAGGGAGCGTGTCCCTGCTGCTCTCCCGCGGGCAGTGGCCACACACACACACACACCCTCGGCGGGAGCCGGTAGCATGGCTCTGCCCCGGCTGCAGAGGACAGACCGCTCCTCCTCGGCTTGTCCCCGCCGCAGCAAGCTGAGGAGCTGCCTGTCCTCTGCAGCCGGATCAGGGCCACACTACCGGCTCCCACCAGGGGGTGTGGGGTGGCCGCTGACGGTGGGAGAGCAGCGCAAACAAGCCGAGGAGGAGTGACCCGTCCTCTGCAGCCGGGTCAGGGCCGCACTACCGGCTCCCACCAGGGGGTGTGGGGTGGCCGCTGACCGTGGGAGAGCAGCGCAAACAAGCCGAGGAGGAGTGACCCGTCCTCTGCAGCCGGGGCAGGGCCGCACTACCGGCTCCGCCTGGGGGGTGGCCGCTGACCGCAGGAGCCGGTAGTGCGGCCCTTCCCCGGCTGCAGAGGATGGGCCGCTCCTCCTTGGCTTGTCCCCGCTGCTCTCCCGCGGGCAGTGGCCCCCCCCCAGGCGGGAGCCGGTAGCGTGGCCCTGCTCCGACTGCAGAGGACGGGGGGAACATGGCGCCCGGGCGGGCCGCTCCTCCTCGGCTTGTCTCCGCCTCTGCCTCCTCCTCCTCCTCCTCCCCTCTGCGCCGCCTCCTGCCAAGGGAGGGGAGAGGGGAGCGGAGCAGCAGCCCGGGCTGAGCCCAGCTCGTGCCGGGGCCAAGGTGAAGACCAAGGATGAGTGGGGCTTGGATCCAGTAGCAGCCCCAACCCTTGGCCCTGGGAGCAGCAGTGACGGGAGATGAATCCACCTCGGCCCAGATCCGCAGCAAGGTAAGAGTCGGGCTGGGCGGGAGGGTCCCCGGGACCCCTGGGGAGCTTCTGCCTGCTGGAGCCCCAAGGCTGCTGCCTCCCTCCCCAGCCCCTCACAGCACTCCAGTGCCTGGAGTCTCCTTCTGCCTCCCCTCCTGCAGGGTTCGAGTGACCTGGCAGAGGGGGGCAGTATCTGTCCAGCAAGCCCAGCACCTCTTCCTTGGCTCCTCCAGCCCCAGAGCTCTCCCCATTGCATGCCCCTCGGGCTCCCAGCTGGGTGGCCTCAGCGCTGGGAAAACGCCAGCAGGGCTGGGTCCAGTGTGTATCCGAGCTCGTGGGGAGCTCTCTCGCCCCAATGACTAGCGCCTTACCTATGGCAAGTACAGTAGTGCAATAGGCGTGTGACGTGAAAAATATCATGTCACGTTGTGACACGGTCACTCAAATCATGATTACGTGTGTGTACTCTGCTGCCCTATCGGCGCCATTCGCACTAATTTCCGTTTCGCGTCGGTGCCAGTGGTTATAGGGCTAAAATGCCGGGACAAAAACAAAAACGACTTTCCGGTGCTGCCTACTGGCAACAAAGAGAGAAACGGCAAAAAGAATTAGAAAAAACTCTCTCATACTTCAAAAAGGTATTTTAAAAAAGTCAACAATCAAGGAGAAAGCTCTAAGCAATGCATTGAAGGTGATTATTCATCAACTGATGAAGACCGACCGAACCAAAGATTACCTTTATCGACTGATAAAGATGAACAACAATCTGACCAAAGATTATCTTCGCTAACTGATAAAGACGAACAATCACAATCCATCCAAAGATTTACTACTTCAGCTGAAGAGTCCAGAAATGAAGAACTGTTACCCAAATCTAAAACTGAAGAACAATTATTGGAAGGTGGAGAGACTGACATAGGATCGGATCCAAGTACATGGCCGACAATAATTACTGATACAATGCGAATTATTATTGTGAAAAAAGTTCCTTCAAAACTAGATCCTACATTTGAATATCCATTTAATGAGTCAAATCGTCGATTTATGCCATCCAGTATGAAGAAAAAAATGAAAAATGGGCAACAAATTAATAGATCGTGGTTAGTGTATTCACAGATCAAAGATGTAGTTTTTTGTTTTTGCTGCAAACTGTTCTGTAACTTGGACATTTTTCTGGCAACTGCAGGTTTTAATGACTGGCGAAAGTTGCATCAGCATTTGAAAGAACATGAAACATCAAAAAATCATTTACGCTCATTGACAAATTGGATTGAGCTGTCAAACAGATTACGTTCCGGTACAACAATCTATGCGGTACAGCAACGTCAACTAAATTCAGAAATTCTACATTGGCAAGCGGTGTTGGAACGTTTACTGGCAATCATTAATTTCCTAGCCGAACAGTGCCTCGCATTCCGTGGATCCTCGGATATTTTATATGAGAATAACAATGGAAATTTCTTAAAATTGGTTGTTATTGGCAAAATTTGATAATGTTATGGCTGAGCATGTACGAAGAGTGAAAGATGGAGAGATTCACACCCATTATTTGGGTAAAAATACACAAAATGAGATAATAGAGTTAATTTCTAATGGAGTGCGTAATGAAATTTTATCGAATTTGAAACGTGCCAATTTGAAACATGCCTCTGGTAATTGGCTGAGCCTTAATCAGTGGGCGGGGCATTCACCCAGGCCAGGGCTTTATAAAGCAGCGCACAAGCGACCAGGGAGCTTTTGCAAACAGGAGCTGCTAACAGGGAGTTTCGCAAGGGAGTTTGGAAGGGGAGTGGGAAGGGAGCGAGGGTCCCTTGCTGGTTTTATCTGTTTCCCTTTATTCCCCTTAAAACCTATAAACCAAACTGAAGTGTGAATTGGGAGTGCTTTGTTCCAGGTGGGCCTTGAGTGGGCCTGACTGTTATAAAAAGGCAGTCAGCAGCGAACCGAGGAGGCTAACAGAGGGAGTTTGCCTGGGAGTTCGCGGAGAGCCCACTGAGGCTTACATCTCGCGGGCTTCTGTGAGTTGCTGCAACAGCTGAGGAAGCTCTTAGAAGGAAGGTGATATGGAAGGTGAGCGTTCAGTTGTTGTAACCTGCACAGGTTGTGCCATGTTTGTATTTCTTCCACAGGACAAAAGCGACTTTGTCTGTACAAAGTGCAAGCTGATCTCCATATTGGAAGAGAAGGTTCGAGGTCTGGAGAAACAAGTATCAACCCTGCGTTGCATACGAGAAAATGAAGATTTCCTGGACAGACGTCAGGATATGCTTCTACGGGCACAACGTTCTGAAGAATCGGAGCAGGTTGCGCAGAGGGGACTGAGGGACAGTGAAGAAAATTGGCAGCATGTGACCTCCAGAAGAAGGAAGAGGAGCGTCCATGTACCAGCAATGGAGATACAGGTGAGCAACCATTTTCATGTTCTCTCCACAGGTACTAATGCGGAGAGTGGAGTAGATGATACATCTGAGGGAAGGGAGCAGAAGGAGACTCCACCGATTGGAAGGTATGAGATGCACTGTCCTAGGGATGGGGGTTCCACGACCACCGCTCCCAAGAGAAGGAGGAGGGTTGTGGTGGTCGGGGACTCCCTCCTCAGGGGGAATGAGTCATCTATCTGCCGCCCCGACCAAGAAAACCAAGAGGTCTGCTGCTTGCCAGGAGCTAGGATTCACGACGTGATGGAGAGACTGCCGAGACTCATCAAGCCCTCGGATCGCTACCCCTTCCTGCTTCTCCACGTGGGCACCAATGATACTGCCAAGAATGACCTTGAGCAGATCACTGCAGACTACGTGGCTCTGGAAAGAAGGATAAAGGAGTTTGAGGCGCAAGTAGTGTTTCCGTCCATCCTCCCTGTGCAGGGAAAAGGCCTGGGTAGAGACCATCGAATTGTGGAAGTCAACGAATGGCTACGCAGGTGGTGTCGGAGAGAAGGCTTTGGATTCTTCGACCATGGGATGGTGTTCCAAGAAGGAGGAGTGCTAGGCAGAGTCGGGCTCCACCTAACAAAGAGGGAAGAACATCTTCGCAAGCAGGCTGGCTAACCCAGTGAGGAGGGCTTTAAACTA
>QXTE01000236.1:469775-523314 GCA_003942145.1 Platysternon megacephalum | reverse complement strand
GCAGAGAGTGCTGGGGGGTGAGGGTCTGAGCATGGGGCGCTGGGGGGGAAGGGGTCTGAGAACGGGGCGCTGGGGGGGGAAGGGGTCTGAGCAGAGAGTGCTGGGGGGGGAGGGTCTGAGCAGGGGGCGCTGGGGGGGAAGGGGGCTGAGAACGGGGCGCTGGGGGGGGAAGGGGGCTGAGGACGTGGCTTGGGACTGTCCCTTTAAAAACGGGACAGATGGTCGTTTAATACCAGGTGTCATGGAGACCAGAAGGGACAGGTAAGTGTTCACAGGACCGGGCTCGGCAGAGAGGCTGAGGTGCGCGCGGGCTCCGCTCTCGCTCGGTCGGTCCCGCGGTGGCGCCTGGGTCCCTGGTGAGGTACCAGCAGCGGGAAGGGCCCGGTCCATCGTGACCCCAACACACCCCCTGAGGGGGCGGTATCCCCCTGATCCCCATCGGNGACGTGGCTCTGGGGGGCGGGGGCAGGGGCCTGGAGGCGGGGAGTGGGGCCTGGGCAGGGGGCGGGGCCGCTGTGGCGAGGCAGGCGCTTGGCCAGGCGGGCTCGGCAGAGAGGCTGAGGTGCGCGCGGGCTCCGCTCTCGCTCGGTCGGTCCCGCGGTGGCGCCTGGGTCCCTGGTGAGGTACCAGCAGCGGGAAGGGCCCGGTCCATCGTGACCCCAACACACCCCCTGAGGGGGCGGTATCCCCCTGATCCCCATCGGCTCCTCCCCACACACCCTGAGGGGGCGGTATCCCCCTGATCCTCATCCGCTCCTCCCCACACNGAACTCCGGTACTCCTGCAGGGCGAGCGGAGTTACCGGAGTCGACGTGGGAGCCGCGAACTTCGATCGCGGCGCCACGCGGACGCGAGGTAAGCGCGCCAAATTCGAACTAAGATACTTCGACTTCAGCTACGCGAATAGCGTAGCTGAAGTCGAAGTATCTTAGTTCGATCCCGCCCCTAGTGTGGACCAGCCCTTAGATAGGGTTACCAGATAGCAAGTGTGAAAAAACGGGACAGGGGGTGGGGGGGGGTAATAGGTGCCTATATAAGAAAAAGTCCCAAAAAATGGGACTGTCCCTTTAAAAACGGGACAGATGGTCACCCTACCCTTAGATCCCCACCTGTCCCACTCTACCACACTCTGTGAGGGGGCAGTGTTCTCCCCGCTCCCCATCTGCGCACACTCACACACCTGCCTACATTGGGTGGGCGCTCTACTTGGAGTCCCTTTTGTCCCCCTCCATATGCTCTCTGTGGACACATGGTTAATCGTTGCTGCGTTAAGAGGGAGCCTAGTAGCCCTTCCTCCTTTTCAAGCCCTCCCAACATACGTGTTGCCTGTGGGCCAAGTGTTGTGACAGAGCAGAATCTGGCCATGTGCCTTTATGCCCCCTACTTTACACAGATCATCCAAGCCCAATAATTATCAGCTGTAAAAGAAAATCTACATGAGCCTGTGCTCAAGAGCATGTGCCTCATTTACTGGGCTTCTTCTCTCACGTTACTGGTGTAATCAGGAGTAGTTCCATTGGCAATATGATCCAGCGTGTGTTTCACAGAAATCCCCATGTGCCTTTTTCTCTGTATATCTGGAGCTGGGAATGATAACTTTTGAAAAGTAGAGACATGCTAGGGCTGAGACCCAGCAACTCTTGGGTTCTGATCCTGGCTCTGCAGTTGACTCCATATGTGGCCTGGGTAAGTCACTTTTCAAAAGTAGCCACTACTGTCTCAATTTGAAACACCTAAGACATCTCCACAGTAAATCAAACCTAAAAATCAGGAGCCAAATTCTGATTTTATTTATACCAGTGTAAATTGGGAATAACTATTGATTACAGTGAGTGACTCTGGATTTTCATGGTGAACTGAGATCAGAATCAGGCTCCAGCTCACTTACTCAGGTATCTAATTATGGGCTTAGGTGAGTAAGTGTAGGCATCCCCAAGTTGGAAGGTGTTGGCTTTAACCGCTCAGGGAAACTGAGGGACAATCTGTGCGTAGGAAAGATAGGAAGTATGGCAAGACACCACGCTGGCTTAACCAGGAGATCTTCAATGATCTAAAAGTCAAAAAAGAGTCCTACAAAAAGTGGAAACGTGGTCAAATTACAAAGGATGAATATAAACAAATTAACACAAGTATGTAGGGACAAAATTAGAAAAGCCAAGGCACAAAACGAGATCAAAGTAGCTAGGGACATAAAAGGAAACAAGAAAACATTCTACAAATAAATTAGAAGCAAGAGGAAGACCAAGGACAGAATAGGCCCGTTACTCAATGAGGGGGGAAGACAATAACAAAAAATGTGGAAATGGCAGAAGTACTTAATGACTTCGTTTCGGTTTTCACCAAGAAGGTTGGTGGCGATTGGATGTCTAAAATAGCGAATGCCAGTGAAAATGAGGTAGGATCAGAGTCTAAAATAGGGAAAAAACAAGTAAAAAATTACTTAGACAAGTTAGATGTCTTCAAATCACTAGGGCCTGATGAAATGCATCCTAGAATACTCAAGGAGCTGACTGAGCAGATATCTGAGCCATTAGCAATTATCTTTGAAAAGTCATGGAAGACGGGAGACATTCCAGAAGACTGGAAAAGGGCAAATATAGTGCCCATCTATAAAAAGGGAAATAAGGACAACCCAGGGAATTACAGACCAGTCAGTTTAGCTTCTGTACCTGGAAAGATAATGGAGCAAATAATTAAGCAATCAATTTGCAAACACCTAGCAGATAATAAGGTGATAAATAACAGTCAGCATGGATTTGTCAAGAACAAATCGTGTCAAACCAACCTGATAGCTTTCTTTGACAGGGTAACAAGCCTTGTGGATGGGGGAAAGCGGTAGATGTGGTATATCTTGACTTTAGTAAGGCTTTTGATACTGTCTCGCATCACCTTCTCATAAACAAACTAGGGAAATACAACCTAGATGGAGCTACTATAAGGTGGGTGCATAACTGGTTGCAAAATCATTCCCAGAGAGTAGTTATCAGTGGTTCACAGTCATGCTGGAAGGGCATAACGAGTGGGGTCTCGCAGGGATTGGTTCTGGGTCTGGTTCTGTTCAATATCTTCATCAATGATTTAGATAGTGGCATAGAGAGTACACTTATAAAGTTTGCGGATGATACCAAGTTGAGAGGGGTTGTGAGTGCTTTGGGGGATAGGATTAAAATTCAAAATGATCTGGACAAACTGGAGAAATAGTCTGAAGTAAATAGGATGAAATTCAATAAGGACAAATGCAAAGTAGTCCACTTAGGAAGGAACAATCAGTTGCACACATACAAAATGGGAAATGACTGCCTAGGAAGGAGTACTGCGGAAAGGGATCTGGGGGTCATAGTGGATCACAAGCTAAATATGAGTCAACAGTGTAATGCTGTTGCAAAAAAAGGAAACATCATTCTGGGATGTATTAGCAGAAGTATTGTAAGCAAGACATGAGAAGTAATTCTTCCGCTCTACTCCATGCTGATTAGGCCTCAGCTGGAGTATTGTGTCCAGTTCTGGGCGCCACATTTCAGAAAAAGATGTGGACAAATTGGAGAAAGTCCAGAGAAGAGCAACAAAAATGATTAAAGGTCTAGAAAACATGACCTATGAGGGAAGATTGAAAAAATTGGGTTTGTTTAATCTGGAGAAGAGAAGACTGGGAGGGGACATTATAACAGTTTTCAAGTACATAAAAGGTTGTTACAAGGAGGAGGGAGAAAAATTGTTCTTCTTAACCTCTGCAGCTAGCACAAGAAGAATCATAGAATCATAGAATATCAGGGTTGGAAGGGACCTCAGGAGGTCATCTAGTCCAACCTCCTGCTCAAAGCAGGACCTAATCCCAACTAAATCATCACAGCCAGGGCTTTGTCAAGCCTGACCTTAAAAACCTCTAAGGAAGGAGATTCCACCACCTCCCTAGGTAACCCTTTCCAGTGCTTCACCACCCTCCTAGTGAAAAAGTTTTTCCTAATATCCAATCTAAACCTCCCCCACTGCAACTTGAGACCATTACTCCTTGTTCTGTCATCTGGTACCACTGAGAACAGTCTAGATCCATCCTCTTTGGAACCCCCTTTCAGGTAGTTGAAAGCAGCTATCAAATCCCCCCTCATTCTTCTCTTCTGCAGACTAAACAATCCCAGTTCCCTCAGCCTCTCCTCATAACTCATGTGCTCCAGCCCCCTAATCATTTTTGTTGCCCTCCGCTGGACTCTTTCCAATTTTTCCACATCCTTCTTGTAGTGTGGGGCCCAAAACTGGACACAGTACTCCAGGTGAGGCCTCACCAATGTCGAATAGAGGGGAACGATCACGTCCCTCGATCTGCTGGCAATGCCCCTACTTATACAGCCCAAAATGCCGTTAGCCTTCTTGGCAACAAGGGCACACTGTTGACTCATATCCAGCTTCTCGTCCACCGTAACCCCTAGGTCCTTTTCTGCAGAACTGCTGCCTAGCCACTCGGTCCCTAGTCTGTAACAGTGCATGGGATTCTTCCGTCCTAAGTGCAGGACTCTGCACTTGTCCTTGTTGAACCTCATCAGGTTTCTTTTGGCCCAATCCTCTAATTTGTCTAGGTCCCTCTGTATCCTATCCCTACCCTCCAGCGTATCTACCACTCCTCCCAGTTTAGTGTCATCTGCAAATTTGCTGAGAGTGCAGTCCACGCCATCCTCCAGATCATTAATGAAGATATTGAACAAAACCGGCCCCAGGACCGACCCTTGGGGCACTCCGCTTGAAACCGGCTGCCAACTAGACATGGAGCCGTTGATCACTACCCGTTGAGCCCGACGATCTAGCCAGCTTTCTATCCACCTTATAGTCCATTCATCCAGCCCATACTTCTTTAACTTGCCGGCAAGAATACTGTGGGAGACCGTATCAAAAGCTTTGCTAAAGTCAAGGAATAACACATCCACTGCTTTCCCCTCATCCACAGACCCAGTTATCTCCTCATAGAAGGCAATTAGGTTAGTCAGGCATGACTTGCCCTTGGTGAATCCATGCTGACTGTTCCTGATCACTTTCCTCTCCTCTAAGTGCTTCAGAATTGATTCCTTGAGGACCTGCTCCATGATTTTTCCAGGGACTGAGGTGAGGCTGACTGGCCTGTAGTTCCCCGGATCCTCCTTCTTCCCTTTTTTAAAGATGGGCACTACATTAGCCTTTTTCCAGTCATCCGGGACCTCCCCCGATCGCCATGAGTTTTCAAAGATAATGGCCAATGGCTCTGCAATCACATCCGCCAACTCCTTTAGCACCCTCGGATGCAGCGCATCCGGCCCCATGGACTTGTGCTCGTCCAGTTTTTCTAAATAGTCCCGAACCACTTCTTTCTCCACAGAGGGCTGGTCACCTTCTCCCCATACTGTGCTGACCAGTGCAGCAGTCTGGGAGCTGACCTTGTTCGTGAAGACAGAGGCAAAAAAAGCATTGCGTACATTAGCTTTTTCCACATCCTCTGTCACTAGGTTGCCTCCCTCATTCAGTAAGGGGCCCACACTTTCCTTGACTTTCTTCTTGTTGCTAACATACCTGAAGAAACCCTTCTTGTTACTCTTAACATGTCTTGCAATGGGCTTAAATTGCAGCAAGGGCGTTTTAGGTTGGACATTAGGAAAAACTTCCTAACTGTTAGAGTGGTTAAGCACTGGAATAAATTGCCTAGGGAGGTTGGTGGAATCTTCATCATTGGGGATTTTTAAGAGCAGGTTGGAGAAACACCTGTCAGGGATGGTCTAGATAATACTTAGTCCTGCCTCGAGTGCAGGGGACTGGACTAGATGCCCTCTCGAGGTCCCTTCCAGTTCTATGATGCTTCTCTACCTTTGGGGAATGTAATGAGGGTTAGTTTATTTTGAAGGTGAAAAATGCTATATTATGAAGACATCTATAGCGGCTCAGTAGGAAGGCTCAGATAAAATTTTCACTTAAAAGGGGATTAAATCCCTTTATTTCTATGGAAGATAAATGGGGATTACTATTTTAAAAATGTGTGGGATGTTTCAGATAGAGACTTAAAATGGGTCAAGATTAATATTTTGCTTTCAGCTTGACAGTGCTCTTGTAAAAGCACAATGCTCTTTGGATTGTTAAAACAGCTGTCTGGGAGTCGGCTCAGCATTTCTGTGCACCAGCATGAGGATCAAAAGTACCTCTGTCAAAGAGATAGAGAGCCAGATCCTCAGTTGATGTAAATTGGCCTAGCTTCATTGAAGTCTCTGGAGCCACAACAATTCCCACCAGCTGTGGATCTGGCCCTGCATTTCCAGTACTATTGACAGTTTGTTTATAGATAATGAGGGGTTCTTCCTGCCATGTGAACTTCCAAACTGTGGCACAGAGTGACATCAATCTGACACCATTTAGCTGTCCTGGCAAGAGCTCGGCTTTCAAACCTAGAGAGAGTTCTTATGCAATCTGGTTCTTACGCTCAGGAAGATGAGAAATACGAGGAATCCTGTATTTGCCAAGCGGTTAATGTCTATTTCTCTGCAGGTTCTAATTGCATGTGGAAGGCAGCACTTTGAGACACTATGGCCACAGCTCAGCTCTCACATACTGGGCAGAAGCATAAAACCTCCAAGGTACAGGATTTAGGACTTAATGTTACTGATCAACATGCTGGCCTAGTAGTACTCAGCCCTGCAGACCTGGAAACCTGGCTTTGATTACCCTTCCCATCCCTTGCTCCCAAGGCAGGCAGTGTGCTCAGTGCTGATTACACTGTGTCTTTGTTGGGTTTTGAAAGCAGCTGTCTCCAGGCTAGGGTAGCCAAGAAGATGCTGGCTATGCAGCCTGAGGATTTGTAGGCGAATCGGTGCCTAGGTGCTGGATACTGGTGCTTGGCCATGTAAAACTCCTTGGGCATGCAGAACCTCCCTAGAGGAGAAAAAGACAATGAACTGGTAGTGGGACTCTTTTTCACAAAGACTTTTTAATACCAGGTGTCATGGAGACCAGAAGGGACCACTAGATCATCACCACTACTTGATGTTTAGTATTCATAATTAAGGCTATGATTTAGTCATGGACTTTACTGGACCTCCGTGACTTCTTCAGCTGTCAGCAGCTGAAGCCGTGGCTGGAGCCAGGGCTATGCTCCCCACATAGCCCTGCGGTGGGAGCTGCCGCCGGGGCCGTGCGCCCCTGCCCCGCAGCTTGCGGCGGGAGCCACCGCTGGGGCCATGCGCCTCTGCCCCATGGCTTGCGGCAGGGGCTGCTGCTGGTGCCGTGTGCCCCTGCCCCACAGTGGGGGCTGCAGCTGGGGCTGTGCGCCTCTGCCGTGGCGTGTATGGTTATTTTTAGTAAAAGTCACAACCGCATGAATTTTTGTTTGTTGCCCATGACAAAATCTTAGCCTTATTCATAATAAACAGAGTCCTAGGCATGGAAAAGTAGATGAGTGCTTAGCTCTTACTAAGCAGAATCCCACATTCTTTTAGAAACCAGATCTGCATATAACCTCTGGCTTTGTTGGAAGCCTGTCTGCAGGCTGCGTCTGCCTTCTGAACTCAAAATATCTGAACAGTTGAGAAGCACTCCCCTGGAAGAGTGCTTCTTTTCCAGTGCGTAGGCCTCAGAGCCCTGTTTTGTCACTGGAATTCAGTAACACCGCATCTACCAACCCTGTGGATCTGTGGCAATAGTTCTCTGCCTGTGTGACAATATATTAATACTGTCACCAAAAGCTTTTGTGTAGCAATAAACTTTGGGCCAAGTGTGTTAGATGCTCCTTGAGCTTCTTATACTTAGTCTACCAATGTGTAAGTGAGTGGCATACACACTATGGAGACCAAAAGAAAGGGTAAAATTACCCTAATTTAGACTCCCTCTAAACCTGCTAATTCTCCGCTCTAGCTCTGGGCCTTTGTACTGGTCTAAAACCAATAATATTTTTGTCTTTGTCTTTTTTTCAGGAATCAGTGTTGTTTCCACACAAAATTGCCACTGACCAGCAGTCCATGGTGCTGGTGAAAAGGCTTTTGGCCATCTCTGTCTCCTGTATAACGTACCTAAGAGGGCTCTTCCCGGAGAGCTCATATGGAACTCGCTATTTAGATGGTAATGTTTTCAATGCATGCTACATGCATGTTTCTATGCATTATCTTTGCCCTGTACAGATTAGTCCAGTGCTGTTCACATATTTGACAAGTTCAATCTTTTGTAGGAAGACTGCTGACCATGGCCCAAATCCTCAGAGGTATGTAGGTGCCAGATTCCTATTGAAATCAATGGGAATTAGGCACCTAAATATCTTTCAGGATGTGAGCCTATGGGCCTTATCCAGCAGCCCTGATACAGGAAAAGCTCCTATGGCAGAAAGACAACTTAGAGCTAGTGGCAACCATCAGCTGTTTCTCGCAATGTTTGTTTTGTTTTCCAGTTGCATTCATTACTCAGCAATTTCATCAGTATTGCCAATCCAAGCATTCCAAAACTATGTATCAGGCTCCCCCAAAATCACAAGACTGAGATAATAAATGTCAGAGGTTTTTTTATAGTTGCCTTCTGTTTTTTGAGCCATTAGGGGTCAGATTTTCAAGCTTTTCTCCACAATCTGGAGATTTTGTAAATGAGATTCTCACATAATCACAAAAACAACAAGGAGTCTGGTGACACCTTAAAGATTAACAGGTGAATTTTAGTTCTGCAGTTTCTACTTTCTAGCGACACCATCAGAGGACCCAACCACATCAGCCACACCATCATTCACCTGCACATCCACTCATGTGATATATGCCATCATGTGCCAGCAATGCCCCTCTGCCATGTACATTGGCCAAACCGGACAGTCTCTACGTAAAAGAATAAATGGACACAAATCGGACATCAGGACTGGTAACATACAAAAGCCAGTAGGAGAACATTCAGTCTTCCTGGACATTCTATAACAGATTTAAAAGTAGCCATACTTGAACAAAAAAAGTTCAGAAACAGACTTCAAAGAGAAACTGCAGAACTAAAATTAATTTGCAAATTTAACACCATTAATTTGGGCCTGAATAGGGACTGTGAGTGGCTGGCTCACTACAAAAGCAACTTTACCTCTCCTGGAATTAACAGCTCCTCATCAATTATCGGGAGTTGACTACATCCACCCTGATTGAATTGGCCCTGTCAACACTGGTTCTCCACTTGTGAGGTAACTCGCTTCTCTTCATGTGTCAGTATAATAATGCCTGCATCTGTAATTTTCACTCCATGCATCTGAAGAAGTGGGTTTTTTACCCACGAAAGCTTATGCCCAAATAAATCTGTTAGTCTTTAAGGTGCCACCGGACTCCTTGTTGTTTTTGTGGATACAGACTAACATGGCTACCCCCTGATACTTCACATAATCAGATGGCTTCAGAGATGAGGCTTTAAGAAAAACACAAGGTATTGTGAGACTTGTGGCAAGGTCACGCCAGCTGATGAAACTTTGATTCATCTATTAAGTTAAGATCCTGTGAGAGCTGCAGGATTGGGCCCCAAGGCATTAATTCACCTCTGTGGTTGGCCTATCAGCATTGGCTTCAACTTTAGGAGTTTTCTGCTTGTGGATCCTAACTCCTAAACTTGGAGGATGAAAGGGCCACAGGAGCCCGGTGTGGAAACGTCACAGCGTTAGCTCATTTTGAGCACAGTTGTTTAGCTTATTTGTGTGTTAGTGAACACTAGAGTGCAGAACTAAAAGGTGCTGTTGGGAAGTGCCAGAATAAGATGAGAATGGGGATTGAGGGGAAAGGAAGAAGAAAGAAAGTTGCTGGCATTTCTAAATGAAGCCACACTCAATAAATCTGTAACTCCAGTACTTTTTCCTGGAAGAGTTCAGTGTATCTCAGCAAAGGTCTTTGGCATTTTAAACTACAGCGGTGAGCCTGTGTCAGCCCACCTGGGATGCTGTTAAAACCAGTCTTCCAGCTCAGGAAGTGTTTCCAGATAAAATACTTCATACGTTGCTGACTGACTAGATTTCAATGTTTGCCCAGTGACTGCAGATAAGCTTGTAACTATATGTTAACTCTTGTTTTGCAGACCTCTGTCTAAAAATCCTTCGGGAAGATAAAAGCTGCCTGGGGTCACTGCAGATAGTCAAGTGGTAAGTGAATAACACTGAAACTTAGGGCTTGCCTACATGAACAATTAGACCACAACAAGCTGGGGTATGAATCTATCCTGCACTAGTCTGCTGCACTCCAACTGTCCATGTGCACCCTGCTGGTACGCATTGACGGTTTGCTGGAGCGCTTTGATCTAGTCTTCTTTGAAATGAGACTAGCTCAAGATGCATTAAAGAGCTGTTAACCCACGTGAGCAGGGTGCACTCAGGCAGTTAGACTGCAGCAAGCTAGTGTGGGGTTGATTTACATCTCAGATTTCCGCTGTCTAACTGTTCATGTAGACAAATCCTATGATAAGATTATGCTGAACAGCAATATGGCATTGTACCACGCGCCTTTACTTCCTAAATTTGAAATCCTTGAGGGCCAATGCTATTGGATTTGCCAAAGCAATTCCCATTGATTTATTATAAAAGCTGTGTGTGCTTGGCACTTTATATAACAAAGACATGGTCCCTCTCCAACGAGCTTCCAATGTAAATGTGATCTCATTGACCCCAATGAGAGCGGGATCAGGCCCTCAAGTGAACAAACAAAGCAGGTAAGGGAGGAATGAGGCTCACTCTAAACAAAGTTGTGAGGTTACTTGTTTCCATAGGTTACATATTTGCTATTTCTAGTTTTTAAAGTGATGTTTATGCTTGATTGAGTTTTAACTAGTATGTGCAGTGTTTTCTCTTCACTGGAAGTTGTGGCTGTTTCTGGGGGCATAACTAGGCCCTTAGCTTACTGGAGTTATAGTTAATAAATGCATTTCAGGTGGGTGAGGTAATATCTTGTATTGGACCAACTTCTGTTGGTGAGAGAGATGAGCTTTCAAGCTTATACAGACCTCTTCAGGTTTCATAAACATGACATTACTCCTTACTATCAGCAGAGGGAGCTGTTATAGGGAGTGTAGCACTTCTGTGTTGTTTAAATACTGTAAGGGCCCAATCCTGCAAATACTCATGGCTCAGTTATCTGCTGTGTCCTGTAAGCACTAGGCACAGATGAGGAGGCTGCAGAGGAGCCATATACAGTTCTCCAGTTCTGGGGCCAGTTCTGCACTGTCTCAGGATAGTTTAGAGCAACCTAAAATCATGATCATAAAAAGTCAACAGTGTGCCCTTGTTGCCAAGAAGGCTAACAGCATTTTGGGCTGTATAAGTAGGGGCATTGCCAGCAGATCGAGGGACATGATCATACCCCTCTATTCGGCATTGGTGAGGCCTCATCTGGAGTACCGTGTCCAGTTTTGGGCCCCACACTACAAGAAGGATGTGGAAAAATTGGAAAGAGTCCAGCAGAGGGCAACAAAAATGATTAGGGGGCTGGAGCCAGGGTCGTCCTTACTCATACACAAAGTATGCAGCTGCGTAGGGCCCTGCGCAGCAGCATGCTGCTCCAGTCCCTGCTCCGGCTCTTCCCCAGGGCCCCTGCCCTGCTCCGCCCCCGCCCTGCCCCTTCCCTGCCCAGCCCCGCCTCTTCCCACCCCTGCTCTGCCCTAGCCCCGCCCCCACTCCCCTGAGCTCTGCAGCATGGCTGGGCCTGCACTCACCGGTGGTGGGAAGTGCAGACCTGGCCCCAGCCGTGCCGTTGGTGAGTGCTGGGGAGTGGTTTCCACCTGCCCCCGAAGCCAGCCCCCCGCACGGAGGCCTGGGGCCCATGGAGGCCTGGGGACAGCCCCCCTGCTCCCTTCCCACAGAGGACCGCTCCCGCCCCCCGCGGGGGGGCTGCGTAGGGCCCCAGAATAGCTAGGGACGGCCCTGGCTGGAGCACATGACTTATGAGGGGAGGCTGAGGGAACTGGGATTGTTTAGTCTGCAGAAGAGAAGAATGAGGGGGGATTTGATAGCTGCTTTCAACTACCTGAAAGGGGGTTCCAAAGAGGATGGATCTAGACTGTTCTCAGTGGTACCAGATGACAAAACAAGGAGTAATGGTCTCAAGTTGCAGTGGGGGAGGTTTAGGTTGGATATTAGGAAACACTTTTTCACTAGGAGGGTGGTGAAGCACTGGAATGGGTTACCTAGGGAGGTGGTGGAATTTCCTTCCTTAGAGGTTTTTAAGGTCAGGCTTGACAAAGCCCTGGCTGGGATGATTGAGTTGGGGATTGGTCCTGCTTTGAGCAGGGGGTTGGACTAGATGACCTCCTGAGGTCCCTTCCAACCCTGATATTCTCTGATTCTATGATTGCAGCAGCACTCCAACCATGCCTCCTTCCTCGCAGCTATGCCAAAGGAACATCCAGCTGGCTGGATCCATCAGCACAAAGGGGCCAGAATGGGGCCAAAGATCTGGCCATTACTACCCAGTCTAGTGTTTACTGTTTTGAGTAGTCCCAGGATGCCTGGTAATAATAAGTGTTCACAGGACCAGAGCCTTAGTGCATAAACTGTGCACACATATGGAGGGGAGAAGAGATCCTTAATTGTTGAGTGACCTGAAGAGGGCTTTAAAAGCTAAAAATGTTGTCAGCTCTGTACTGCTTAATGCTTGTAAATGTTCACTCTAAACTCCATCTAATAAGTGAGGATTTCCTGCTCCTAGACTGGCATGACTAGTTACTAACATTTCTTTCCTGGCAGGATTCAGGGCTGTTTTGATGCTTTGGAAAAGAACTATGTAAGTTTTTGTTTCATATTTTGGTAATACAATCCTTCTTCACAAACAATGGGCAAAACTCCGCTCCAGTTTTCCGTGCGCATTCCAGCAGGGAGCATCTCTGCTATATATTCGCCTGTGATCCCAATGGAAACTGCACATACAGAACAAGTACACAATAGAGATCTGTGCCGCAGGGAAGGAAGGAAAGCTGCTCTGTGTGTTTGTGATATTGACTCTTACTCCTTTAGGTAGCGTAGTAACTATTATTAGCGTCTAGACCTGCTTGTTGTGAATAGTTTCCACATTAATTTGCAGTCTGCAAGGTTCTCCCCTGCATTCTCTGTTCTACATTCACATCCTTTAATGGATGGATGCAGATTCTGTCAGTCAAAGCTCTCTCTTATGTTCTTTTGCCATATTCTTCTCTGCTCCCTCTTTCCTTCACCCCTTCTTTTCCCGTCTCCTTGCCTTTCTTTCCTCTCTTTTCCGTTTTCTTCATTTTACTGTCATCTCTGTTTTCCATACAGAGGCCAGGTCTACACTACAGACTTATATCCGTATAACTACATCGCTCAGGGGTGTGAAAAATCCACACTCCTGAGCGCCATAGTTATACTAACCAACCACCCGCCACCCCGTGTAGACAGCGCTATGTTGACGGAAAAGCTTCTCCTGTCAATATAGCTACTGTCTCTCAGGGAGGTGGATTAGCTCTGCCAACGGAAGACCTAAGAGCATCTTCACTTAAACGCTACAGCGGCGTGCAGCTGTGCCGATGCAACTTTTTAAGTGTAGACCTGCCCTGAGTTTAGATTTTCTTTTCTTCTTGTATTCTGTCAAATACAAGGCTTGAGTACCTGATTTCAGAATAATGCACATTTTTAAGTAATCCCAGCCCTCACTTACTCAATCTGAGGAAAAATCTGACCTGTAAATACAAAGGGCTGATTGCTCTCTGTGTATCAGCATTGTTCATCAGACTAACTCTCATCTATAGCAGAATGACTCTTGCCTAAATCAGATGGATTCTTGTCGATATCTGCACTGCTGATCAGACTGACGCTTGTCTATGTCAATTCTACTGTTGTTATAGATGAAATGATGTGAAATGTTCTGAACTCAAATACTTGCTTACTGACAATTCAAACAGTCAGCTTTAAATAGGTAATGGTCTCCACCATTTACAAGAGATTCAAATCCTCATACTTCAGAGCATAAATCAACTTCTAACTGACAGGGATTAAGAAAAAACTCCTGTGAGCAGTTATTCCATAATTCCCAGATTTTTTGCACATTCCTTTGAAGCATCTGGTGCTAGTCAGTGTCAGGGAGAGGGTACTGAGCCAGGTGGATCACTGGTTTGATCTATTGAGGCAGTTCCTTTGTTTCAGTAGTCAAGTGAACTAATGCTTTCTCTAGCCAAAGCTTTCAAGTGGTTTACAAGGCTACTCTCAAGTACAGTTCCTTGCTATAGTGCATAGGTGAACAAGGTGTAGGTGTCTGTGATGAGGTCCATATCAGAGATCAAAGACTGAAACCTCGTAGCTAATTACAGGTGGGGTAAAAACAGTGAGATTCATAATAAAAAAAGGGATCTTATATTGGACTTGAATAGAGAAGGGTGCCAGTATCAAGTAGCTTTAAATAGAAGTAACGTGTTAAGCGAGAGCACTGTGAGGCAAGACTGGATATACAGATATTTTATAGCTAGGGCCCTACCAAATTCACAGTCCATATTGGTCAATTTCACAGTCATAGAATTTTAAAAATAGTAAATTTCATGATTTCAGCTATTTAAATCTGAAATTGCACGGTGTTGTAATTGTAGGGGTCCTGACCCAAAAAGGAGTTGGGGGGGGGGTTCGCAAGGTTATTGTGTGTGGGGGGTGCTGTACTGCTAAGCTTAGTGCTGGGAGCTGGGCAATTGGAGAGGAGTGGCTGCTGGCCAGGAGTCCAGCTCTGAAGGCAGAGCTACCGCCAGCAGCAGCACAGAAGTAAGGATGGCACGGTATGGTATTGCCACCCCTGGGCGCTGCTGCCTGCAGAGCTGGGCCCTCAGTCAGCAGTCACCACTCTCTGGCCTCCCAGCTATGAAGGCAGCATAGAAGTAAGGGTGGCAATACCATGTTCTCCCCCCCCCCTCCAATAACCTTGTGACCCCCCCCATTGGGTCAGTACCCCCAATTTGAGAAATTCTGGTCTCCCCCATGAAATCGGTCTAGTATAGGGTAAAAGCACACAAAAGACCAGATTTCACGGCGGGGAGACCAGATTTCACGGTCTGTGATGCATTTTTCATGGCCATTAATTTGGTAGGGCCTTATTTATAGATCCTTAGAAAAATGTGATTGTTGATCAGGGGTCGGCAACTTTCGGCGCACAGCCCATTACGGTAATCACTGGCGGGCCGTGAGATGTTTTGTTTATGTTGATGCGGCCCCCTGCAGCTCCCGTTCCTGGCCAACGGGAGCTGCGGGAAGCAGTGGGCTGCAGGGATGTGCTAGCCGCCGCTTCATAGAATAGAATATCAGGGTTGGAAGGGACCTCAGGAGGTATCTAGTCCAACCCCCTGCTCAAAGCAGGACCAATCCCCAGACAGATTTTTGCTCCAGATCCCTAAATGGCCCCCTCAAGGATTGAACTCACAACCCTCAAACCACTGAGCTATCCCTCCTCCCTTCCTGCAACTCCCATTGGCTGGGAATGGCAAACCGCGGCCACTGGGAGCTGCGGGGGGCTGTGCCCACAGATGGACAACGTAAAGAAAATGTCTCGCGGCCCGCCAGGGGATTACCCTGATGGGCCGCATGTTGAAGGCTGCCGACCCCTGATGTAGTTAATAAAACTGGCCACAGGGTGTCACTGATGTTGCACCCAAGTGCATCTGAATTAGCAAGGGTCTGTCTGAAAAGCCCTGACTCGCAAACCATTGAATGTATTTATTTCTTAATTACTCTAGGCACTTAGATTTTGATTAGGCTCTTATTTTCTCTTCCAGTTACATATGGCTGTCCTGGCAGTAAGTCATCCATTAAATGAAAGCAAAGTGGTTTCCTTCCCCCACGGTGGTTGGATGAGATGTTAAACCAAGGTTCCTTCTGCCCATCTCTGTCTGTACTTAGGGAGCGTTAAAGAGCTCATGGCAATGGGGTTAGCCTCAGTTTAGAGCAATAACCTCTCTCTTCACAAGATAAATGCTAATTTCTTAGGTTGCATGGGAACATTTGCTGGATGCAGCTTTTGCCTCCATCAGTGGTGGACAATATTCATCCTTAAATTACTAAGGCCATGTCCACACTAGGAGCAGTTTACTGGTATAGGAATACCAGTATATAATACTGGCAAAGTGCTCCTAATGTGGATCTAACTAGAGTAAAACCACCCCCCACAAGCAAAGCAAGCTATACCAGTAAAAGCACAGCTTTGCTGGTATATCTGCATCTACTGTAGAGGCTTCTTTACACCCCTGGCTGATGTAGCTGTGCCAGCACAAGTCTGTAGTGTAGTCAGAGCCCAGGTCTAGGATACTGATTACAAGCACTGCCATGTGCTTCACATCGCTGCTTCCTTCTGCCTGTGCCCCAAACAGAAATGGGTAACTGCCTCCTTCCCTTCCCCTCTCTATGAGCACCCTCTTCAGTTGCCTTCTTGTTGCCACTGATGGGACAAACCCTTTAGCCCTCAGATTTCTGACAAGTTGCCATTGGGAGCCTTGGTGTTGCAGAGATTGTGCACGGCCAGCCTCTGACGCATACCTTTGTAAAGCACTTGTAGGTATTCTAGACTCCATAGCGAAGATCTGGGTAACTAATCCTCATGCATGAGGGCATTCATTGATCGCTGGTGAGGGTCTGGATGGGATCTCCCCTGAGCCCTTCAAAATTTCATATAATGGATTTTTTTTTCCTCCTTACTCTGCAGCAACAGGTATTGGCTGCTGCCAGAGGAAGGCTATTGTATAGATGGTCCTATGGTTTGATCTTTTATGGAGAGCTTGCTCCCGGAGCAGTGAAGCTGCGTCATTGCAAGCATTGGCATGGGCTATACAAGCCAGCCCCAAATCAGCAGCTTCACTGTTCCCATACCCAAACTAGCGAGATTAAAGCTAGGTAGCTCAAGCTGCAGTCACAACTAGGGTGACCACCTTTGTTGGATGGAAATAAGGGAAAGCCACATGAAAAATAAGGGACAGTGCTTTATTTTAAGGGACATTTTAGGGAAACACGATTTACCTTAGCATATCAAGTGTACATTTCTGCTGCCCTCCAGTATACAATGCAATTATCATAAGCATCAATTTAATGTTTAAAATGGTCAAGAGACATCCCTTAAGCGAAGGGACGGGTGGTCACCCTAATCACAACTCATGATTGCAGTCTAGACATACTCCGTGTTCTTAGGGCATGATAGAGATTCAGTTGTTTGATTACTTCTCACTGCTACATTTTATCAGAGAGAAAGATGCATTCACTATACTTTCTTAAAACAGATTTACACCGATCCCAAGGAGCCACAGGTAAGAAGGAATCGAGCTCTACTTAGGGGGGAAATAAATTGTAGGGGTGAGTTGTACTATATTCAGAATGGGCTCATAGGGTTAAATTCTGCCTTGATTTGACAAGTATGCATGGTTGAGCGAGGAGACATAAGCTACCTCTTTCTCTTATTCCTTCACCCCAGCAGACCAACTCAGATGCCAGGCAGAGTGATGATCAAGTGCTCCTGTTGAGCACTAGGCTGTTGGCCTGTCTGTTGCACCTGGTGATGCTTGTTGTGTAGCTCAGGGGCATAGGTAGGACCTTGCTCCCCTCTGCTGAAGACCAGAAGCAGGAGCTGGGGATAATACACACTGTTCCTTTATGCACCAGCTGTCAGCAGCACTGTTAAAGAGTGACTTTCAGTCTGATCAGAGAGGTCCACTGCAAGGCCTACTCACCACTTCAGCCCTGGGATGTAGGTGGTGCATAGAGCACTTGGTGGTCCTTTTGTACAGTGGCGAATGTCACCCTGCTCTGTATTGCCCCGTGAGCCATTATGTCTTCATCTGTCCTGTAAAGACAGAACCTCTGCTCATCCACTACTGTTCCACTGCCCCCCAATGTGGCTCATGGAAGAAGAGCAAGAATTTACTCCATATACTTGGCTACCAAGGCTGGGATTATTATTCCCCTCCAAAACCTTACCGAAATGCTCTTTAAATGTGTTATAGTCAGAGCTGTTTATGGTTTCTTATTTTCCTCAGAAAATTTTGAGTTTTCAGCAAAATATCGAAAACTGAAATATTTTCATTCTGATATGCTGCCGCTCTCCCATAGTAGTTGTAGTTCCGACACCTCACGCTCCCATTCACCTCTATAAGTTCCCTGGTAGGACTGCATCTCCCATGATGCACCACAGGTCCCCTCTTGGCAAGGGAAGGGTGTGTCCAGGGTGCATCACAGGTCCCTCTTGGCAATGACAGTTGCATGGCCAGGGTGCATCATGCAGCTGTAGTCTGGCTGGGGAGCCTGGTCCTAGAAGAAAATGGGAGCAAGAGGCACCTGAACTACAACTTCCATGAGACCCTGCGGCAGCATTTCAGAATTGACATTTTTCTGTTTTCAGGCTAATTTTTTTGACAAAAAAAAATCTGCAGAAAGAAGACGCTTTTTGCAAAAAAAAATTATTTAGTCAAAAATCCAATTTTCCATCGAAAAACCATTTCGATGCAAAATTTTCGACCAGCCCTAACCATGACATCACTAGTGTAAGCTCTAGTTAACATGCCATTTGCATTATGGCCTCCTGTTTTAAGTGGCTCCTGATTTTTCTCCCCCAGCTTCCTTTTGAGTTGGAGTTTCTCATGTTTCTTCTCAGCCCAGAAGTGAATTTGCATTTGCTTCTTTTAAGAAAGTTTGACCAAAATCTGCAGATGATTTTTGAGATCAAAATGGAGCCTAGTCAGTAATTTGATCGTGCTAGACTGGCATAGGAATGAGGAAGCATGGACACTAGAGAGTTTCCTGCACAATCTGTTGAGCTTTCTTTGGGAACATGTTACTGAAAGACTTGTTTTTTTTCTGCTCCCTTTGTGAATGTCTAGAGGGTGACTGAGCTGTATCAGTTCAAATTCAAGTATACAAAGGACGGGCCCCAGATGGACATCGTCAGGTAATGGCTTTGTTTTATTTCTGAAAAATACACAGTGAGAAATTTGCTTCATCAAAACATTTTTAAAGCAAAAACTGTCCCTTGTGATTGTATCATGCACCCCTCCAATACCATGAGGTGCTGAATGGCGGCCACTGAACTCAGTGGAAATTAAGGGCACTCAGCATCCTGCAGGATCTGAACTCCTGCGTTGATGAGCTTACATATCACAGTACATTTGCTGTAACACCTTGATATAGCAGAGCTGAATTAAGGACAAGATTGATGTATCCCACGCCCACCCTGTGTAGCGCTCTGCCCCCCTCTGGTGGTGGCTGGGCCATACATAGAATTTGATGAGCCTGCTACAGCCTGGGCTAACAGAGCAGGATGTTGTACTTCAGGCAGTAGTCTCATGCTTTGAAATTCAGAGGTCCCACGTTCAATCTCTGGCTGCCAATGACCACCCTTGGGTGCAGCATAATATCGACACCATAAGGATTGTTCTTCAAACATTTGTTTGGCTCCCACTGTAGGTGTATGTGCCCTGTGTGCGTGAGCCTGGAATCTTAGCTGGCCATGCCTGTTGGGGCTGTACATGTGCCTCATATGCCTCCTACATCAGGTTGAAAAAGGAGGGGCAGCCCCAACAGCTACTGAGTTCTTTCTCACTGCCCATGGTAGCAAGTCACAGCCCATAGTGTCCTCCTGCTTCCTCTTAGCCTTTTAGTACTTTAGAGTTATAGTTAGTTAGCTTGGAGTTAGTGTATTTTCTTGGTAAGTTTTAGTTAAGCTTGCTGCTAAAACAAGTAAACACAAATTAAAGCAATTTTGCTTTCTATGAGTCTTGCCTTAGTACCAAGGAATAGGTCTGATGGCAGAGAACAGGTCTCTGAGCTTTAAAATCTGCCCTGCCTGCAAGACTGTTGTGCCTGCCAATGATGCATCTAGAAAGTGTTTAGGGGAGTCTCATATCCCTAGCTAGTGTGCCATTTATAACTCTTTTTCTAAGCACATACAGAGGGGTCATGATGCCTGTTTAAAATTATTTTTAACGGAAAGATCTATGTGGAGTGTGTCTGACTCTGAGGTACCCCCTTGGGAACAGTCTCTTCTGGCTTTGAAACCAGTTTCAATGAGTGCTTCAGCTATAAGAGACATCTCTCTGGGAGATAGATCTTTTGTCCTCAGAAGACTTCATGCTGCTGTCAAGCTCTCTGAGTCTTCTTGTCAGTCGTCCTCAGGTCAATCAGTAGTTCCTGCTGCCAGAGGCAGGAAAGAACAAAGATCTCCAGACAGGGCTCAGCACCGATTGCCATCCCTGGTACTAACAAAGAAGAGGACTTGTCTAAAATGGCTCCTTTGAAACCACATTGGTATTGTGAGTCTTCAAAGACTGGGAGAATCATGTTCCTTAGCTACGATACTACATCCTATACCTTCGGTGACTGACAACATTATCTTGGTACTGTGGGCATCAGTACCATATATCTTGGAGTCATGGGCGCTGCCTTCTTCATCCACTAAGGTTGCTTTGACATCACCTACTATCACTTTGGAACAGGAGTCCCCATTGCTAGATTTCTCTCCTTTATCTCCAGTACCCAGGACTCTTTTGGTACCACAGCCGAATGTTCCGAAGATAAAAAATTTTCCGTGTCCAACCTCTGTGGTGTTGGTGACTACCTCTCATGCTGTCAGATGTGAGGCTCTTCCTGTTTCTACACCTCAGGAATCAGCTCCTCTGTGAAAGGAATTTTATATATTTGCATCCTCATCTTTGCATGGCATCAGGAGCCCTTCTATGAGATCTCCACCTCCCCTAGCAACACGTGAATGGCCTTGGAAGGAGTGCTTCAGAAAGGTCTCGTTCCCTGGTTTCCACATTTGTGGTACCATATGCCCTTCCCATGTGGTTTGCAAACCTGGCCCTCTTGGACTTTGTGGAGACCTCAGCCTCTTCCATCGACTGCTTATTCATCTGTATCAAGATCCAACCTGCGGGAAGATGCTCCCTACCTACCCCTGGCCCTCCGGACCTTGTCATCAAGTGCCTGCCCCTGCTAGCCCCTCCGGCCGCCCCCTCTGCGTTTCTGAACCATGCCTAGGACACAGCTGTACATGCTCATGCTCTATACTTTTAATTTCCTCACCCTCGTCTCCTGCCCCGACACCAAGTGGCAGGGCCTCCTACCATCTGTAGGGGGGTGAGGAGCCCTGGTGGGTCAGTCTGTATTCCACCTTGGTTCCATGGCCCGCCGGGAGTTGGTGGCTCCTTCATGGAACCGTGTGCACAGGTGTGTATTTGGTGTGGTACAGCCCCCTTCCTGACCACTTGCCCCTTCTGTGGTGTGAGGGAAATCCTGGTGCACATCTATCTCGAATACACCAGCCTGCAGCCCCTTTTCTGGCTCCTCCAGAACCTTCTCCTCAGGTTCTGGCTGCACTTTTCCCAGAATCTTCTGATGTCTGCACACCCTATCCATGGCCCCATGAAGTCGCAAGACCTCCTGGTCAACTTCTTCCTGGCACTGGCCAAGCTGGCCATCCACCATACCAGGAGGAGGATGCTGGACGTGGAAGTGCTCTGTGACTGTGGGGTTTTTCTGCTTCTTGCTTTGCACACATATCCGCACAGAGTTCCTCTGGGCCGTGTCCACTGGCACCCTGGACACCTTCGAGGAGCAGTGGGCTCTGTCTGGGGTTCTCTGCTCAGCGTCCCCCTCTGGCTTCCTGCTTTTGACCCTGTGACCTTTACTCCCATTCCAGTTTAATCATTTGTTATCCCCTGCCTTTACTTGAACCCTGGGTTTATTGACTCCTCCCTTAGGCTGAGGGAGAGGCCTTCAGAAGCCCACCCGCTCCCAGGATTTTAATAGATTCATCAAGATCCAGAGTAAAATTGCCCTTTTCCCTTAGTGATTCTTTTAGGGAGTCTCATTCATCTCATCAGAAGCTCCTGCAAATTGGTGAGGAAGTCCTCATGGAGGAATATGAGGACCAGCCTATTCCTTGGCCATCTGACAAGACCATGACTCTGTCTGATATGTCCACAATACGCAATGTCAGGGCCTTTGAGGACCTCCTTAAAAGAATGGAGAGGTCTCATAACTTCTTGACATCCTGCACCTCCTTAAATGTCCAGGAGAGGTCTCATAACTTCTTGACATCCTGCACCCGCTGTCCCAGGGTTAATAATATAATAATTGGAGATATACCAATCTCCTAGAACTGGAAGGGACCTTGAAAGGTCATCGAGTCCAGCCCCCTGCCTTCACTAGCAGGACCAATTTTTGCCCCAGATCCCTAAGTGGCCCCCTCAAGGATTGAACTCACAACCCTGGGTTTAGCAGGCCAATGCTCAAACCAGTTGTTGGACCATGCCTATTAATGAAAGACATTCTCGAGTTTGCCATCTAAGAGGGCAGATCATTTGTACTTTTTTGAGGGATTTGACTACTTTGTTACACTCCCAGGCCTTGGGTCTTTGGTTGTAATGATAACTTAGGAAAGCTCTAAGCTGCCTGGGCCCCCTAAACTTAAACCCAGGAACAAGGAGCCCAAGCAGATGGATCTTCTGGGGAGAAAAGTTTACTCATCTGCTAGTTTGCAGACTCGCATAGCTGATAATCAAGCTTTATTAGCTAACAACAATTTTCTTCAGGGGAAAGGTTTTACATCTGTCTGAAAAACCTCCTCAGGAGACCATAGATGAACTGAAGGCAGTGGCTACAGAAGGCCAGTTGGTGGCCAAGACAGCTCTGCAGGCCTCACTGGATGTCTGACACTGCAGTATGGTGAATGACTGCTGCAGTCACTAAGACAGGGGTCGGCAACCGTTGGCATGTGGCCCATCAGGGTAATCCGCTGGTGGGCCGCAAGACATTTTGTTTATGTTGACCGTCCGCAGGTATGGCTCCCCGCAGCTCGCAGTGGCCGCGGTTCGCCATTCCCGCAGCTCTTATTATCACTTCTCTGTTAAAACTTTGTGTTTGGTAGTCATCACCTTGGCTGTTAGGGTGACCAAAATTCAAGATTTGATGGCTGATTCTCTGTATACTTTGTTTCATAAGGACAGATTTACTCTAAGGCATCATCCAAATTTTTTACCAAAAGTAGTTTTGATCTTCCATATAAGTCAATTTATTGCCTTACCAATATTTTTTTGTAAGCTTCAAGATTCTCCTACAGACACTAAACTCTACTCACTAGACATACTTAGGGCTATGTCTTTTTATCTTTCCAGAAAAAAGCCTTTTCTTAAATCATCTCAACTTTTGGTAACTTTTGATAGCAAGACTGTATGCTTTCAAAGACTTTCTAAACAGGTTACAGGCTGCATTAAAATGTCCTGTTCTGTGAATAAACTCATTGAGAGTCAATGGAGTTAGGGTCCTGTGTCTCTTAGGCACTCTTGAAAATTTTATCTCTGGACTAGCATGTCATGTTAGGACTGAAGTTAGGGCATTCAACACACTTCAATTAGAAGAGGACGGACTTGAACATAACCTCTTTGAGTTTGCTCTACATGTGATTCTCACCCAATTCCCCCCATTCCTTAGAGGAAAATTATTTAGAAGCTAGTCAAGTAGGTGAAAGGCACTTGTATTGTGGCTGCTTGTGCCCAACTTAGTCATGTACAAACAAGTGAATCATGACGCTTGTATAATTAAGTTTATTGCCCCAGTTACAATATCTGTTCACTTGTCAATTACACGATTCTTAACTCTGGACTATTGTGTTCCTTCATGCCATCTCCCACTGTTGAAAGTTTGTGTCACTTCCCTATTCATGCTAGGGCTACATAAAAGCACTAGCATGAATAGTGCAAGACAAACCAGTGGGAGCTGAATATTTTTAATTGGGGTTTGGACATTAATGATTCAGTTGCTCTTTTGTTTTGGCTCCAGCACCAAAATGAGCTTTGCAAAGGGGGTGAGCAGTGAAGAGATTAAGAAGGGCAGCATCCTGCTGATCCGTAAGATGTACCTCTTAATGCAGAACCTCGGGCCCCTTCCCAATGACATTACCCTCACCATGAAACTCTTCTACTACAATGATGGTAAGTGGAGAACGGTCTGCCCTGTCAAGCTGATTTCCCCTCCTGTTAATTCCCATGAGCAACACATGCCACTGTAAAGGGGAACAAAGAATAAAAAGGTGAAATCTGGACCCAGAAAGCTGCTGTGATGAGACAGCATGCAAAATAGAATAGTGCCATTCAGTGCATAAAGATGTGACACATGCTTTTTAAGGAAATAGTCACAAACTTTTACGAAATACAGGTGGGCAATGGAAAAGGGACACATCCTTTCCCTTTACCTCAGTATGAGAAGCAAACATACTTGGCTAGGTTTGTATTTCTCCAGAAAGTGAGTATATAAATGGCATCACAGAGTCCCAAGTTTATTATCTCTCAGTGACTCCAGATAAAATGTGCTCTGTTAATAGACTTTGAAGCCAGAAAGGACCATTCCAATAATCTAGTCTGACATCTTGCATAATAGATCATAGGACAGAATTTTTATCACTTCTGTAAGAGATTAGCCAGGATTTTAATTTGCATACAAAGCAGGAGGTTTCCACTAGACCACCAATCCACTGCAAGTTTACACATAAAAAGATTTTTTTTCCTCCTGGTGCCAGCCCCACAAACTTCAATCTGAGATTAAACTGGTCTCTTTCTTTCTTGTGTATCTTCACTAATAATAAAGATTCTGTAGAGCAGATGCTGCCCAATTGCACCTCTACAACCTCATTGCTGGGCTAGATGATGTAAAGTGGACTCCTTCAACTGGGTTAGATGATGTAAGTGAGGGGAGAATATGAAGATAGTGTGATTACCCAAGTATAACTGGGCAGGGCTGCAGAAAGACTTGTGGAGGCTTTTCCTGCCATTGGGCTGCAGAAGCTTTGATGTCCGGGGGAGGATGTTTCCTTTGCACTTCACACCCCAATTGAATCTATCCAGAGCCCCGCCTAATTACTTGGGCTAGATTCTGGATTTGTCCATTATTGCAGATTAAAGTGGTTTAGACACTCTTCCCTGTGCAGTAACTCCTGATGATTACCAGCCCCCTGGCTTTAAGGAAGACAGCAGCCCAGATAACCTGTTGTTTGATGGAGACCCTGTCAACCTGAAAGTTGGGTCAATATCCACTGGGTTTCATATCCTGAAAGTAAGAGTGACAACTGAGAGCAAGAGGATGAGGACGTTGGGAAGCAGCCTGATCCAGGAGAATGGCCCTACTGAGATCTCCCATCAAGGGCTAGATTGTGACGAAGAAGAGAGTAGTACCAAGGTAAGGAAATGGCTCCAAGTCACCAGCAGTTACTGTGGGGAGTGGGCTTTGCCTTTATTGTCTCCCCTGAAAAGAGAGACATTTTCTATGAATTCCAGCTTTAACCTGTTCTCGCTTAGCAGTATTCTGAGGTATGGCAGCAGTGCTGTAGTGGCATGAGCAGGGTGCTAGACCTAAAGTTTTTTTCCCAACATTGCACTGACTCACTGGGCAAGCCACATCCTCTCTCTGTATCTCATTCTCCCCATCTGCAAAATGAGGCTAATGACACCGACCCACCCTTGTAAAGAGCTTTAAGATCTATGAATGAAAAACTGTACAGCTGCTGGTGGTGCTAAAACTCTTGTTTTGGACATCATAATAATGTCTCTAGTCTTGTACACTGGGGGTGAAATCATGGCCTCATCGAAATCAATGGTACAACTCCTAGGATTTCACACTGACAATGTAGGAAGGAAGGCAGAATGGTGGGAAACTAGGTTACATAGCTGTAATTTATGGTCTCTGAATGTGACTTCTCCATAGACCCATCCTGGTTCTTCTTGTCCATTGGGTCTATGTGTGGACCAGTGTTTTAAAATTTTCCCCAGTAGTACAGTGACCTAACGTTGACTTGTAAGTTGTATCAGGTTTTTGTTCTGAGTGCACAATCTGAGAATGAGAATCTGTGGAGGAGATCAGTTCAAGGAGCTAATTGTTTTTAGCCAAATAATCTAGCTTTTCTGGATTGTCTTTACCCTCTTCTGCAAACAGATTGAAAAATGCTTTTTTTAAAATCCGTGGGATCTGAGTCTCCATTACCCTGAACCTTGAGGCATCATTTCCATCAGTGCAAAGTGAACATTAAAATGCTATCATATCAGAATTGTCTCATGTACCTTTTCTGGCATTAAATTACCTCTCCTGAGCCCAATGCCAGTGGGACTGCATGTTCATAACTGAGAATAGATTTTGGCCTGTTTCTCTGCTTCTTCCACTGACCTCCTGTTTCTTTAGAATTTGAAAAACCTTAATTCCTTGGGTAAATAACATAATTTTCTTCTCCATCTCATTACTGTGGCTAGAGCACTCAACTGGGATTCAGGAGACTTGCTATTTGATGCCCAGCTCTGCCATTGGATTGCTGGGTGATCTGAGGTTCAACAAGGAGAAGTGCAGAGTCCTGCACTTAGGACGGAAGAATCCCATGCACTGCTACAGACTAGGGACCGAATGGCTAGGCAGCAGTTCTGCAGAAAAGGACCTAGGGGTTACAGTGGACAAGAAGCTGGATATGAGTCAACAGTGTGCCCTTGTTGCCAAGAAGGCTAACGGTATTTTGGTCTGTATAAGTAGGGGCATTGCCAGCAGATCGAGGGACGTGATCATTCCCCTCTATTCGACATTGGAGTACCGTGTCCAGTTTTGGGCCCCACACTACAAGAAGGATGTGGAAAAATTGGAAAGAGTCCAGCGGAGGGCAACAAAAATGATTAGGGGGCTGGAGCACATGAGTTATGAGGAGAGGCAGAGGGAACTGGGATTGTTTAGTCTGCAGAAGAGAAGAATGAGGGGGGATTTGATAGCTGCTTTCAAGTACCTGAAAGGGGGTTCCAAAGAGGATGGATCTAGACTGTTCTCAGTGGTACCAGAAGACAGAACAAGGAGTAATGGTCTCAAGTTGCAGTGGGGGAGGTTTAGGTTGGATATTAGGAAAAACTTTTTCACTAGGAGGGTGGTGAAGCACTGGAATGGGTTCCCTAGGAAGGTGGTGGAATCTCCTTCCTTAGAGGTTTTTAAGGTCAGGCTTGACAAAGCCCTGGCTGGGATCATTTAGTTGGGAATTGGTCCTGCTTTGAGCAGGGGGTTGGACTAGATGACCTCCTGAGGTCCCTTCCAACCCTGGTATTCTATGATTCTATTCTATGATTCTAAGTCATTTCAACTCCCTGTGCCTCAGGTCTCTCATTTCTGAAATGGGGATAATGATGATCACTTCTTTTGTTAAGTGCTTTTAGATCTACAGATGAAAAGTGCAATATAAAGGCTAGGTGGTGGTGGTGTTTTTAAAAAGTGTTCTCTTCTTTGGATTTCCCAGTGTGTCCTTACTTCTCCCATGTCTGTCTTCTAGATCATGAGATCTTCTGGGAGAGACTCTCTCCACATTAGTGTCTTGTACAGCTCAGACCTAACCATGTCACAAACATTATTGTTATTATTTGTATTCTGGTAGCATTTAGAAGCCTCAAACATAGAGCAGGGACCCACTGTGCTAGTTGCTGTACAAACACCTAAGAAGCGACAGTCCCTGCCCCAAAGAGTCTACAGTCCAAATACAAGAGCTTGTCTATCCAGGGCTATTGGCTAACATAGCTATAACGGAATAATTATTCCACTGTACCTATTCTGGAATAACTCCCTGTATGGTTACTGGATTCCAAAATAAAAGTGACTTTATTCTGGAATAGTTGTTCCGCTTCCAAAGGCCTAAAACAAGAGAGACTCCAATGTGTACAAATAATGACCTTTTCAAAGTTATGAAGCCTCATGTCAAATCAAAATGTGAATTTCTGCCTCTTATCTCTCTGACACATCTATCTGAAGTTTTATTCTGTGTGTGTACTTCTCTAGATGCCTGAGCCAAAGCCCATTGAAGTAAATGAAAAGAGTCCCAACGATTGGTGGATTTTGGATTAGGCCCTATCAACCTGTATTACATGTATCAGAGGGGTAGCCGTGTTAGTCTGGATCTGTAGAAGCAGCAAAGAATCCTGTGGCACCTTATAGACTAACAGACGTTTTGCAGCATGAGCTTTCGTGGGTGAATACCCACTTCTTCGGATGCAGAAGTGGGTATTGCATCCGAAGAAGTGGGTATTCACCCACGAAAGCTCATGCTGCAAAACGTCTGTTAGTCTATAAGGTGCCACAGGATTCTTTGCTGCTTCTGTATTACATGGTATTAGTGGCATTTGTAGAACAACAAATGTGTCTGCAAATGATGGAGTAAGTTTGAGCCAGTCTAGAGGGTCACTTGCCATGGGAGATCTCAGCTCAGAGAATATCACATGAATCTGATTACTATGGTTCCTGGTATTATGTTAATAGATAGGTAGATAGATAGATATGGAGATATACCTATCTCATAGAACTGGAAGGGACCCTGAAAGGTCATCGAGTACAGCCCCCTGCCTTCACTAGCAGGACCAAGTACTGATTTTGCCCCAGATCCCTAAGTGGCCCCCTCAAGGATTGAACTCACAACCCTGGGTTTAGCAGGCCAATGCTCAAACCAGTGTGAACCTGGGTGAGCTACATATTAGTAGGTTAGGAAATTAAAGGGATTATGTGTAGGAAATGGAGGCCTAAAACCCTAATATCTATAAGGACTGGAGAGTGTAGGACTTGGTTCCTGCCTTGCCAAGGTGAAAGGCCTCCCATATATGCCCTGTATTTGGCAGTGTCCAAACTTGGACCTTCAGACCTTCCCGCTGAAAGAGTCGGGAAGAGGAAATAGAAGAAATACATTATTTAGCTCAGCGGTTCTCAAACTGTGGATTGGGACACCACAGTAGGTCGTGACCCCATTTTAATGGGGTCGCCAGGACTGGCTTATACTTGCTGGTGCCCAAGTCGCACTACCCAGGGCCAAAGCCGAAGCCCAAACCCCTCCGCCCAGGACCGAAGCCCAAGGGTTTCAGCTCTGTACGGCAGGGCTCAGGTTACAGGCCCCCTGCCTGGTTACAGGCCCCCTGCCTGGGGCTGAAGCCCTTGGGCTTCGGCTTTGGCCTCCTCCCCCCACACAGGGTGGCGGGGCTCAGGTGGGCTCAGGCTTTGGTCCTCCCTCCTGGGGTCATGTAGTAATTTTTGTTGTCACGGGTATTGCAGTGCAATGAAGTTTGACAACCCCTGATCTAGCTGCTGTAAACTCTGTGCCTGCATGCGTCTAGAGGAGCTGCCTGAAAACCTGCCAATGAGTTAAATAAAGATGATGGAGATTGTATTCCACTAGCTCTGTCTGACACAAACCCACACTCCTCCTACCCCAGTATGGGAACCATTCCCATTATATTGTACCCAGCCTTTTGAGAGAAATGTACAAATTGTGGTGCCTCTCCATCACTTGGCATCATTCAGCGAGATGCTGTGCTCCCGTAACCAATAACTAACCATGGAAAATGGGGAGTCATAGAGGTCAGATTTTTCAAAAGAGCTCAGTGTGTTGGTGTCACAGTTTTCTGGGTTAACTGCACCTTTGTCCCTCACCCACCTACCCACCCCTGGTCTTTTTCGAGGGCACCCACTTTAGGTTTTAGGCTTCCCAGGGGGCTTGCAGTCCCTCTGCACCTCACTGTGGTTTTTCCAGCAGGTCTGACTGGGATCCAGCACCTGTGGTTTACTCGTTCTTTAGGGACCATAACAGTGCTCACCAGTCACCAACCAGCTTTCACAAAGCAAACTGCATTTATTCTTAGGGCAAAAGCATTACAGAGAAAACATTTAAAAAACAATAAAAGAACCTACATGCATTCTAAAAGCTTATCAGAGGTCACCCCCAGCTCCAACACAGGGCTCTGGTATGTGTCAGTCTTTCAAACCCTAGGCTGAGTTTGCCCCTTTGGTTACATGTTTGTCAGGTTTTAGATCAGGAACCAGACCCACCTGGACAATTCAGCAGTTTATTTATACAGCTCAGGCCTTTGATCTCTAGGAACAGGTAGTCACCAGTCAATGGCTCTCTCCTCAGGGCGTAGCTTCAAAAGGCTGAGTTTTTGCATAAATGCGGTTGTGGAATTTGCACTAACCATTCCCCAAGGATTCCCAGGAAACTCAACAGCTTATTGTCCCAAAGTCCATGCCCATCTGGCACATTTCAGCATCACTGTTTGAACTCTTTACACTTCCCAGGTCTCAAATCTGTCACAGTTCAGTGTATGTTGATCTGAAAATCTGCCCGTGAATGTCACAGTGGGAGGTGCTAGCAGCTGAGCAATTTTGAAAATCTGGCCCCAGCTTTTGGTGCTGACCTCTTAAAAATCTGGCCCTGACCTCTTTTGAAAATCTTCTCTTTGTTACATTTCCATGCAGGGCATGTAGTTGAGGATGGGTAAGTGGGATTGGGAAAACACTGAAAGCATTTAAATTCAGAATGAGTGATCTTCAGTCAGGGTGGATTTGATTTAAATCAAATTGATTTAAATCATGATTTAAATCACTAGTCAGGAAGACTCGATTTAATGGTGGATTTCTACATAAAAGTGCATTCTTGTTGGTTGTTATAACCTTAATACATATTCTTCACAACTCAGAGATAGATGTAGGTTTCATTTTTAGAAGGTACACACTATACATTTTTAAAGTGATTTATTTTGAAAACTTTTCAGATTAGTTTTACAGCTATATCAGAAAATGAATGATTGTTTGGTTATTTCATTTACCAAAGGTAATTGAAGCAGATATTTATGAAGTCATTGGAAGATGAACTATCTCCAATTCAACAGGTTAATCATTAATATTTGGAGGATTTTCTTGCCATGCTGTATTAGGAGGAGACCGTCACCAGACAGACATTTAAATTGTTTTATTTAACTAAAACAACGATGTTATTGTGACGCTCTGTACCTCGGGGGAACACCCTACACCCCCATGTTCATCTTTATAAAATGATTGTGTGGTATCCAATGCAAAGTTTGTCATGTTGGGTGTCTTTGGAAGGCTCATAATGCACTGAGCATGGTTGTTATAGTGATGTTATAGTAATTGTTACAGTAATGTTATAGTAAGGTTATAAGTTATAATTTCATGTATATAGTTATGAGGCTGAAAATGTATCCTCATGGCTTAAAGCAAGCCCATGCAAAAACTCTCCAAGAACAGAGAGGCAGTTCACACCTCGTCAGGGCATGGATGGGACAAACCCAGCCCAGCCTCACAGGAACAATGGACACTGGTTTAGGCAGCAACAAAATAATCTGTTAGACCCTTGAGGGAGTCACCCCCTTCCTTTGGGCAGTTTGGGACTGCGATGAGGTAATGCTCACCTGACTCTGAAGGGGTGGGGGGGGGGCAAAGCCAAGAGGAAAGAAAGGACATGATAAAAGGGAGAGACGTTTGCCATGCTCTCTCTCTCTCCCACCTACATCTACAGACACCACCAAGCTACTGAAACACTGATCAAAGGGGAGAGCCTGACTGAAAAGTAACCAGCCAGCCTGTGGTGAGAAGCATCTAAGTTTTTAAGGACATTGAAAGTGTTAGATCAGCTTAGAATGCGTTTTGCTTTTATTTCATTTGACCAAATCTGACTTGTTGTGCTTTGACTTATAATCACTTAAATCTACCTTTATAGTTAATAAATCTGTTTGTTTATTCTACCTGAAGCACTGCATTTGGTTTGCAGTGTGTCAGAGACTCCCCTTGGGAGAACAAGCCTGGTACATATAAATTTCTTTGTTAAATTGACGACAACTTATATAAGCTTGCAGCGTCCAGCAGGCATAATTGGGCACTGCAAGACGGAGGTTCCCAGGGTTGTGTCTGGGACCGGAGATATTGGCTAGTGTCATTCGCCTGCAAGTAGCTGGGAGCAGCTTACATGCCAGAGGCTGTGCGTGAACAGCCCAGGAGTGGGGTTCTCATAGCAGAGCAGGGTAAGGCTGGCTCCCAGAGTCAAGGATTGGAGAAGCCTAGCAGATCACTGGTCCAGATAACACCAGAGGGGAATGTCACAGTTATGTATTCTGGTTTTTTTTCTTCAACAGCAAACATACAATATTTTAACAAAACAAGCATATGAAATATTTAAAAAAACAAAACAAAAATTAAATCGACTATGTCAGCCAGGTCAACATGAGAAATTTAAAATATTGGCTTCAGCAGCTAACTCAGTCGTCTTCACCTTCATTTTCCTGTTTGTTCATAATCTGGAAAAGAAAAACAAGCTTTCCTGCTTTTTCAGGTCCCAAACAATTTCTCAATTTGGAATGAATTAGTCCAAAGGAAGAAAATATTCTTTCTACACCGGCAGAAGAAGCTACTACTGTTAAAAGTGAGATTATCACTTCAACAATCTCTGAATCCAAGTGCTTAAGTGACTTCCACCAGTTCATTGGTATGACTTTCTTTAAAACATCATCAGCAAACATATATTTCTTGAATGGTTCACCCTTAACTCTGAAGTTTATTATAGTTGGCATTATGGAGGGATGATTGCTGGATGTCCATGTCATAGCCAACAGTAGTTCTTCAGCAGTTAAAGTTTGACCCTGGCACCGAGTATTGAGAATATTTGCAAGAAAATGAGCTGGAGATAGTACTTGTCCCGTTCGTTTTTAGTTTATAGTTAATAAATCTGTTTGTTTATTCTACCTGAAGCACTGCATTTGGTTTGCAGTGTGTCAGAGACTCCCCTTGGGAGAACAAGCCTGGTACATATAAATTTCTTTGTTAAATTGACGACAACTTATATAAGCTTGCAGCGTCCAGCAGGCATAATTGGGCACTGCAAGACGGAGGTTCCCAGGGTTGTGTCTGGGACCGGAGATATTGGCTAGTGTCATTCGCCTGCAAGTAGCTGGGAGCAGCTTACATGCCAGAGGCTGTGCGTGAACAGCCCAGGAGTGGGGTTCTCATAGCAGAGCAGGGTAAGGCTGGCTCCCAGAGTCAAGGATTGGAGAAGCCTAGCAGATCACTGGTCCAGATAACACCAGAGGGGAATGTCACAGTTATGTATTCTGGTTTTTTTTCTTCAACAGCAAACATACAATATTTTAACAAAACAAGCATATGAAATATTTAAAAAAACAAAACAAAAATTAAATCGACTATGTCAGCCAGGTCAACATGAGAAATTTAAAATATTGGCTTCAGCAGCTAACTCAGTCGTCTTCACCTTCATTTTCCTGTTTGTTCATAATCTGGAAAAGAAAAACAAGCTTTCCTGCTTTTTCAGGTCCCAAACAATTTCTCAATTTGGAATGAATTAGTCCAAAGGAAGAAAATATTCTTTCTACACCGGCAGAAGAAGCTACTACTGTTAAAAGTGAGATTATCACTTCAACAATCTCTGAATCCAAGTGCTTAAGTGACTTCCACCAGTTCATTGGTATGACTTTCTTTAAAACATCATCAGCAAACATATATTTCTTGAATGGTTCACCCTTAACTCTGAAGTTTATTATAGTTGGCATTATGGAGGGATGATTGCTGGATGTCCATGTCATAGCCAACAGTAGTTCTTCAGCAGTTAAAGTTTGACCCTGGCACCGAGTATTGAGAATATTTGCAAGAAAATGAGCTGGAGATAGTACTTGTCCCGTTCGTTTTTNAAACTATAGAAAATGATGGTGATCTTGAAGGTGGATAGTCTTCAGAATCCTGTATGTTGAGGATGGATTCTCCTAAACAAAATAAGTCAATGCAGTTATTTAATTATTATTACCATACTGCTCATTTAGTGTTACTCATTGCATTCACTGACACTCAATACTACTTTAAAGTTAAAATTGTAAAAGGAAGATCTGCCTATTTCAGCTATTTATTTTTGATCACAACTGCATCTAAAATGATAATACCAAAGAGTAACAACTATATTTTTTGCTCAAACATGAGAATTCAAGAATAGTCCAGAAGGAAGACAGGCTGTCCTTAAGAAAGACGTATGAAATAAAAAAGTTTACCAATCTGAAGATCCTGCTTGTTCAGACATGTTCCTTTCATCATCTTCAACGCAGCTTCCTCCTGAGAAGGAACACTTCTCATGATGTTGTTTTATTTGGGCAACCAGACCTTGCATTTCTTTGTTGCAGTGTTTGCATTTTGCATGCATGCCTGTCTTACCCACAGGTAGAGGAACTTCATTAAAATATTCCCAAACTGGGTTTCTTTTACGGCCTGTTGCCATTATAGGTTTTCCCTTGTAGTGAGAGAATGACAGGGTAGATCTCAAATCAATGAAGGCTACACTCAGAAAGACCTCAAGACATCTGGAATATGCTGCTCAAACAGTTTCACTTTTGTTTCTACTGCCTGTCCCTCCCTTCTCACATTTATCTCCAGACTTCTTTTCCTTGTCCAGATCTATTCCACCCCCAACAATCTTCTATTCATTGAACTTTTTGAAACTTTGCACTTTATGGGCATGGCTACACTTGCTGATGTAGAACGCTGTGAGTTAAACCTGCCTTCATAGAGTGCAGTAGGGAAAGCACTGCAGTCTGTCCACACTGACAGCTTCAAGTGCACTGGCATGGCCACATTTGCAGCACTTGCAGCGGCATTGGGAGTGGTGCATTATGGGTAGCTATCCCAGCATGCAAGTGACTGCAGCATGCTTTTCAAATAGGGGGGTGGGGTGGAGTGTGACAGGGAGTGTGTTGTGTGTATGTGGAGGGAGAGAGAGTGGGTTTTTGGGGTGCTGAGAGTGTGTCAGCATGCTGTCTTGTAAGTTCAGACTCCCCTCCCCTCCTGCCTCTTTCTCACTCACTCAAAGCAAACAGTAAATGTTTGCTTTTTCTTGGAGCTGATAAGCAGCCGGCTTCTCCGAAACAGAGCGTTGAAAGGGCATTTCCGCATTCCTGCAGCCGATTTCACAACAATGACAAGAGTGGCCACTTGACTTAAGGGGATTATGGGACGTTTCCGGAGGCTGATCACAGCGCAGTAATGCAACACCTCGTTCACACTGGCACTGGGGGGGGGGGAGGCGCGGCAAACGTTATTCCACTCACCGAGGTGGAGTACCAGCAGTGCTGTAGCTGCGGAGTCGGAGCGCTCTACATGCCTTGCCAGTGTGGACGGGGAGTGAGCTAGGGCGCCCGGGGCTGCTTTATTGCGCTGTAACTCTCAAGTGTAGCCAAGGCCTTAGAGAGAGGTAAGGGATTGACTGTATACACAAATTTGCAGAGGGACAATAGGGTTGAGGTCTGTTATTTTTCTCCTCTATAATATTATTTATTTAAAAACATTTTTGCTGTTAACAAGCATGTTGTCTCTGGAAACACAAATCCACAGTTTGAGAACTGCAAAACTAAGCATCTCTGAGCACTGAGTCCCATTGGGTAGATAGAAAGATTAACCTAAATAATCTATACAGAAGCCCCCGGAACCCCATCAAATTGTGTCCCTAATCCATGATCTATTGGAACTCATTTACAAAACTTTTCTTAAACATTACATGAATATATTGTTCCATACTACAGCATTAGAATTTATAATCCCTATTCCATGATGCGATATCTTTGAGCTATAATGTATCTTAATTAAAACTATCTTTAGATAGGTTTTTCCCTCAAAAAGCATTTTATCAAAAAAAATCTGATTTAAATTTAAAAAATCTGATTTTTTTTTAATTTATTTTTTTTAAATCATTGATTTTTATCCACCCTGTCTAGTGCTTGTCAATATGGAGACTTAGTGCATGGCAAGATGGGGCGTAAATCTACAGTGCCCTAAGCTTGCTGTGCACTAACTGGCCATGTGGACCCTGCTACCGCACATTAAAAGCTCTGTAGTGCACTCTGTGATGTACTGTTCTCAGAGTGTACTGTGCAACTTTTAGTCCCTGGCAAGCTAGTGTGCTGTAGATTTACACCATGGCTTGATGTGCGCAAAGTCTCTGTATGAACAAGCCCTTAGGCATTGTGTTTTCTGTCAGGCTGTTAAGGGAATGCACCATTTTCTTTACAGAACAACCCTCTGCCCATCATAGTAGAGTCGAGTAAAAATAGGAAGGGTGAAACTGATGAAGATCCAGGCTACAAAAATGAAGCATCTTTTCTTAACCGTCAAGACACAGGTAAAGGTCCTGCTTTAAAAACAAAAGGCTCCTGAACAATTGCATTAATGACACAATACATGTGTTTCACCAACTGACCTGCCCCGGGTGAGCAGAATTTTTCCAGGATGGCTTAACATTGTAGAATCATGAAATGAACTGAAAAGGACCTGAAGAGGTCATCTAGTTCAACCCCTCCCCCACTCACCCCGTGTTGAGGCAGGATTAAGTAAACCCATCCCTGACAGGGGTTGTCTAAACTGCTCTTAAAAAGCAAATTGGGTTGGATTCATTAAGAGGATAACAGTGGGCCTTGATGTGTACGTTTAGTTTGTAAAATGTTAACAGTAAATGCAATTCTTATCACTTTGTCCTCCACTTCTGCATCTCAGTAAATTGTTCTAATACATAGAAAATAGATATTTCATCAATATTGAATTGTATTATCTACATTTATAACGATCCTATTGTCCTCTGGATATCTACAGTCAGACATTATAAATCCCACCTATATGTTAAAACTGAACAAATGTGAATATTCACCACATTGTCCCTCTCATAATCCAACTTCTGATACTGTAAATTTATACATAACTTTCCAAGCTCTCAAATATAGCTTGTGAAATGCCACCACTTAGTGGACAATTCAGTAAATAGTATTTTAGTCAATTAAAAATACTGAGTTTTAGTATAAATTTCTGGATAAGGGTTTATGTAAGTAATTTGCTGCACATTGAGATGAGAATATACCACAGAGTGTTTGTTTCTGAGAATGAAATGTCAGCACTGTCTGAAAACAAAGTGCAACTTCAAAGCCACCATGAGATTTTGATCTATCACAGGGGTAGGCAACCTATGGCACTTCGGCACGCGAGCTGATTTTCAGTGGCACTCACACTGCACAGGTCCTGGCCACCGGTCCAGGGGGCTCTGCATTTTAATTTAATTTTAAATGAAGCTTCATAAACATTTTTAAAACCTTATTTCCTTTACATGCAACAATAGTTTAGTTATATATTATAGACTTATAAAAAAGAGACCTTCTAAAAACGTTTAAATGTATTACTGGCACGCGAAACCTTAAATTAGAGTGAATAAATGAAGACTCGGCACACCACTTCTGGAGAACTGGAAGTCTTGGCACAGTCAAGGAACTATGATGTCATTGGAATAACAGAGACTTGGTGGGATAACTCACATGACTGGAGTACTGTCATGGATGGATATAAACTGTTCAGGAAGGACAGGCAGGGCAGAAAAGGTGGGGGAGTTGCATTGTATGTAAGAGAGGAGTATGACTGCTCAGAGCTCCGGTATGAAACTGCAGAAAAACCTGAGAGTCTCTGGATTAAGTTTAGAAGTGTGAACAACAAGGGTGATGTCGTGGTGGGAGTCTGCTATAGACCACCAGACCAGGGGGATGAGGTGGACGAGGCTTTCTTCCGGCAACTAGCACAAGTTACTAGATCGCAGGCCCTGGTTCTCATGGGAGACTTTAATCACCCTGATATCTGCTGGGAGAGCAATACAGCGGTGCACAGACAATCCAGGAAGTTTTTGGAAAGTGTAGGGGACAATTTCCTGGTGCAAGTGCTGGAGGAACCAACTAGGGGCAGAGCTCTTCTAGACCTGCTGCTCACAAACCGGGAAGAATTAGTAGGGGAAGCAAAAGTGGATGGGAACCTGGGAGGCAGTGACCATGAGATGGTCGAGTTCAGGATCCTGACACAAGGAAGAAAGGAAAGCAGCAGAATACGGACCCTGGACTTCAGAAAAGCAGACTTTGACTCCCTCAGGGAACTGATGGGCAGGATCCCCTGGGAGAATAACATGAGGGGGAAAGGAGTCCAGGAGAGCTGGCTGTATTTTAAAGAATCCTTATTGAGGTTGCAGGAAAAAACCATCCCGATGTGTAGAAAGAATAGTAAATATGGCAGGCGACCAGCTTGGCTAAACAGTGAAATCCTTGCTGATCTTAAACGCAAAAAAGAAGCTTACAAGAAGTGGAAGATTGGACAAATGACCAGGGAGGAGTATAAAAATATTGCTCAGGCATGCAGGAGTGAAATCAGGAAGGCCAAATCACACTTGGAGTTGCAGCTAGCAAGAGATGTTAAGAGTAACAAGAAGGGTTTCTTCAGGTATGTTAGCAACAAGAAGAAAGTCAAGGAAAGTGTGGGCCCCTTACTGAATGAGGGAGGCAACCTAGTGACCGAGGATGTGGAAAAAGCTAATGTACTCAATGCTTTTTTTGCCTCTGTCTTCACGAACAAGGTCAGCTCCCAGACTGCTGCACTGGGCAGCACAGTATGGGGAGAAGGTGACCAGCCCTCTGTGGAGAAAGAAGTGGTTCGGGACTATTTAGAAAAACTGGACGAGCACAAGTCCATGGGGCCGGATGCGCTGCATCCGAGGGTGCTAAAGGAGTTGGCGGATGTGATTGCAGAGCCATTGGCCATTATCTTTGAAAACTCATGGCGATCGGGGGAGGTCCCGGATGACTGGAAAAAGGCTAATGTAGTGCCCATCTTTAAAAAAGGGAAGAAGGAGGATCCGGGGAACTACAGGCCAGTCAGCCTCACCTCAGTCCCTGGAAAAATCATGGAGCAGGTCCTCAAGGAATCAATTCTGAAGCACTTAGAGGAGAGGAAAGTGATCAGGAACAGTCAGCATGGATTCACCAAGGGCAAGTCATGCCTGACTAACCTAATTGCCTTCTATGAGGAGATAACTGGGTCTGTGGATGAGGGGAAAGCAGTGGATGTGTTATTCCTTGACTTTAGCAAAGCTTTTGATACGGTCTCCCACAGTATTCTTGCCGGCAAGTTAAAGAAGTATGGGCTGGATGAATGGACTATAAGGTGGATAGAAAGCTGGCTAGATCGTCGGGCTCAACGGGTAGTGATCAACGGCTCCATGTCTAGTTGGCAGCCGGTTTCAAGTGGAGTGCCCCAAGGGTCGGTCCTGGGGCCGGTTTTGTTCAATATCTTCATTAATGATCTGGAGGATGGCGTGGACTGCACTCTCAGCAAATTTGCAGATGACACTAAACTGGGAGGAGTGGTAGATACGCTGGAGGGTAGGGATAGGATACAGAGGGACCTAGACAAATTAGAGGATTGGGCCAAAAGAAACCTGATGAGGTTCAACAAGGACAAGTGCAGAGTCCTGCACTTAGGACGGAAGAATCCCATGCACTGTTACAGACTAGGGACCGAGTGGCTAGGCAGCAGTTCTGCAGAAAAGGACCTAGGGGTTACGGTGGACGAGAAGCTGGATATGAGTCAACAGTGTGCCCTTGTTGCCAAGAAGGCTAACGGCATTTTGGGCTGTATAAGTAGGGGCATTGCCAGCAGATCGAGGGACGTGATCGTTCCCCTCTATTCGACATTGGTGAGGCCTCACCTGGAGTACTGTGTCCAGTTTTGGGCCCCACACTACAAGAAGGATGTGGAAAAATTGGAAAGAGTCCAGCGGAGGGCAACAAAAATGATTAGGGGGCTGGAGCACATGAGTTATGAGGAGAGGCTGAGGGAACTGGGATTGTTTAGTCTGCAGAAGAGAAGAATGAGGGGGGATTTGATAGCTGCTTTCAACTACCTGAAAGGGGGTTCCAAAGAGGATGGATCTAGACTGTTCTCAGTGGTACCAGATGACAGAACAAGGAGTAATGGTCTCAAGTTGCAGTGGGGGAGGTTTAGGTTGGATATTAGGAAAAACGTTTTCACTAGGAGGGTGGTGAAGCACTGGAATGGGTTACCTAGGGAGGTGGTGGAATCTCCTTCCTTAGAGGTTTTTAAGGTCAGGCTTGACAAAGCCCTGGCTGGGATGATTTAGTTGGGGATTGGTCCTGCTTTGAGCAGGGGGTTGGACTAGATGACCTCCTGAGGTCCCTTCCAACCCTGATATTCTATGATTCTATGAAAGGTTGCCGACCCCGATCTATCAAATCCAGTCACGCTGCTGGACACTGTCTTTAAGGTAGACACAGCTGACATAATGTTTACATTTTAGGTAAAAAAGAAGACACAGGAGTGAAGGGGACAGACAGAGTACCCTGCACTATGGCTTCTCAGCAGGTGAGCATCACTGTGACTTGCTTGTGATTAGCACTAAGAAACTCTCAGAGAACTGGAATTCACTGCCAAGTCCTTTTATTTTGTCTAGGAGCTTACTAGGATTTTTTTTTAAAAAGAATGAAACATAAATATGATTAAGAATATCAACAATTTTATTAAATAGGATAGAAATTTGTATAGGATATAAACTCTCATGGCCCAGGGCATAAACCCTGACTGATGGGGTTTACAAAGACAAGGTGGGTAAGGTAACATCTTTTATTGGACAAACTTCTGTTAGTGAAAGAGACAAGTGTTCGAGCTATACAGCGCTCTTCTTCAGGTCTGGGAAAGACATGATACAATAACACTGCATACAACAATGAAAGAAACTTCGTATTGGCAGTTTATTCCATAACTGTCTTCTACAAGAGTTTTTGCACATTTCTCTGGAGCATCCAGTATTGGCCATTGTGGAGAAAGGATACCAGACTGGATGGGTCATTGGCCTAAACTAGCTTCATTCCCTCTGGGCATCGTAGAGCAGCATTCCTCAATGAATGCATGCAACACCACAAGTGGTGTTTGGGGATTATTTGGATCTACTGGCCAAAATTGGATCTCCCATCCCCACCCTAAGAGGGAGTGCATAGGCCACAGGCTCTGTTGGTTCTTTGTCTTTAGGTAACAGGTTTGTCAAAGCACTGCAGAAAACTTCTTTACAAAGCCCATTTATTTGAACATTGACCAGGAGCCTAGAATTTGATTTTATACATCACATTTCATACTTGGGGATCTGTGCACTGGTCTCCATTGAAAAATCAATATTCACTCACCAGAATGTCTAAGAAACTAGTATTTTCCTGTGCAATGTCTCAGATACCATGGGCCGAACACGATTGGTAAACTAGTGCCAGCCACTGAACAATCAGTCTCCAAACAACTTAGGGCTTGATCCTGCCCTCATTGAAGTCAATGGAAAAACTCCCATTGACTTGAATGGTGCAGGACTAAGCTGTGACAGTGAGTTAGTTTGAGTGATAAAAGAAGTGCTCCACGAGCATATTCGCATGATAATGGACCATGGGATGTCTATCTTTCACCCACACAGCAAGTGGAGACCTCAGCTTAACATATCATTCAAAGGGTGGCACCTCTAGCTACCCCCTAGTACTGCACTGTGGTGTCAGCATTGGATAGGAGTCTAAACACTGTTGTGGGAATTTGAACCCATGACTCTCTAACTCAGAGATAAGAATGTGCTACCAAGTGAGCTTTGCCTTTCAGCAGCTAAACTATCCCTGTCTGAAACATTTGCCATCAGTTTGTCTCTCAAAGATGAAGATCTGTGCCCAGATTGATCTTTATCAAACTTTAACCACATCTTTCTCTGAAGTACAGCCTCCAGTTTCCTTCTGATTGTTGTTTATTCCATCATCAGTGTGAAAACAGGAGCCTTTTTTTTGGTAACTCATTTTGCCCCACTGAATCATGCTCTGACATCCTTTGTGTGACATCATGTTCTATTCATAGCATCAGACACATACCTCATGCAGTGTGATGAACTTCAGTCGGCACGCAATGGTGTTGGCGAGGAATTGTGAAGGTGGTGCTCGGAACCACAACGTTGGTGATTGAAAAAACGGAGGAGTCGCTCTACCCATTGAACACCTCTAAAGAATATTCACCCCTCAAATCCATCTGCACTGCACTGATCTGCTTGACAAGGGTTTCTTCACTTTATTGACTCTTTAGTACCATTTTTATTGGCAAAAATTCATCATGGAAAATTAGAAGTTGGCTGATTTTTTGTTTTTAGGTCAATTTCAGGGGAAATGAAATCAGGTCACTAGTCAGAAGAAGCAGATCATCCTGATAAAGCCATTGCTAATTTGAATTAATCATTATTTTCCATACCAAAGGGACTTTCCTTTCTTAGGCTATGGCTACACTGGCGCTTTACAGCGCTGCAACTTTCTCGCTCAGGGGTGTGAAAAAACACACCCCTGAGCGCAGCAAGTTACAGTGCTGTAAAGCGCCAGTGTAAACAGTGCCCCTCGTGGAGGTGGAGTACCTGCAGTGCTGGGAGAGCTCTCTCCCAGTGCTGGCGCCGTGACCACACTCGCACTTCAAAGCGCTGCTGTGGGAGCGCTCCCGTGGCAGCGCTTTGAAGTTTTGAGTGTAGCCACGGCCTTAATGTGTGAGTAGAAAGGAGGCAAACCAAATGACCAGTATAGATTCCACTTGAATCAGGAAGCCAGAGTATTGAGTGAAGTTTGTGGGTTAAGTATTGCCAGATGTGGTCAAGTGTAGGTGATATAAGCAGAAGCAATCATTTTATCAGACATAATGATTTGTGAGTGAATGAAGGCATCCTGTTTTGTAGACAGCTTTGTAGAATTAGTACAGTCTCTTATTACAGAATTTTTTTTTATAATCAGGTAAATGTTTTCAGATGAGTTCTTGTAGAAGAAATCCTGAGGTCTTTATTGTGGTTATACTCTGATGACCTGATTCTCATTTACATTAATACCCCTTTAAACTGCTCTGAGAATGCAAAGGGGCCTATAAATGTAATGTACACATACTTTAAGGACACTGCCATAATGGTGTAGATGGGGCTTTAGTATAAACCGGGCCCATAAATGTGACCGTAAACATGGCATTGTAGGGTTCCTGATTTCCCTCAGTGACTGCGGATCAAATTTTACAAGTTAAAAGTCGAGACCCAAGATTTTCAAAAGTGACTGACGTGACTCTGGAAACCTCAATATTTGGGTGTCCAACTTGAGACATCTTGTAAGGACTAGGTATTCAAAAAGTGCTGAGCACCCACCCTTAGACCAGGCCTCTTTAAAATGTCACAAGTTGAGCACCCAAAAATAGAGGTTCCCAAAATCACCAGTTGCTTTTAAAAATCTTGGCCAGAGTGCTGGTATTTTTTTAACTGCCAGTCCTACAAACTCACCCTGGGATCTGAGTCAAGCTGCTTCATTCTGTCTGTCTTGTGCATCATCACCAAGTCAAAAGCTTGTGCAATTGAAAAATGGACATTCAGATACAAGTACCAATGTGCAATTGAGCTACCCTATTAAGGCTTAAATTGGGCTCATAAAAAGCAAGTGAGAAGTACTGAAAGCTGAGTTCATTGATCTGTAGATGAGCTCCAAGTAGGGATGGACTCCAGCTCCCTCTCCCATAGCTGTGCAGGGAAAGCAGGATTAAAAAGTATTAGTGTCTTATTTTTGTCCATAAGGTCAGCAGATGTGACTTGGGGGAGACATATAGGGTGCAGATCTGTTGAAGAAGAAAAGGCCATTGTTATTGTTAGTTATTGTTGTTTTATTTTATTTTGTTTATTATTTGCGTTACCATAATGTCTAGGAGCCCCTGTTGTTGACCAGGACCCCATTTTGCTAGGTGCTGTACAAACACAGAGCAAAAAGATGGACTTTTCTGACTATAAATACACTTTTTAATAAAGGCCTTAGGGATGGGCTTACAGAAGGACTTTTACACATATTGAATCTAAAGCAGAAGCCCCTTCACTTACTTTTCATACTACTTCTATTTTTTTCAATGATTGAACAGGCTTGGATTTAAACAAGAACTTGCTGCTTCCAACCAAAGCTTCTCTTCCTATTTAATCCTCCAGTGTTTGACAAATGGGACAATATCCTCACCTGGTATATGTTAGCCAGGGTTGGCTCCAGGTTTTCTGTCGCCCCAAGCGGCAAAAAAAAAAGCCGCGGCAGCGCGATCGCACCGCTCCACTCTTTGGCGGCAGGTCCTTTGTTCCGAGAGGGACTGAGGGACCCGCCGCCGAAGACCCGGACATACCGCCCCGATAGTGGACGGAGTGCCGCCCCTTGGTATTGGCCACCCCAAGCACCTGCTTCTTTAGCTGGTGCCTGGAGACGACCCTGATGTTAGCCTAGTTCCATTGACTTTAATAGAGCTATGCTGATTTACATCAGCTGAGGATCTAGTCCACAATTCTATATTTTGATATTATGCTCCTCTCCACTGCTGTTCTAGTAGGTACCAACTTTTGAGTGGGGTAAGATACAGGGTTTCTACCTAGTGTTTTCATATATGGATACTTGCTAATGGAAATGGGATCTTGCAGTTAAATTAAGGTGTGTTGTAGACTGCTCTCTGTGCTGGTGTTTCTTTGAAGTTTTTGATCCATAAAGTATATTGGTGGCAGTATCTTGGGGCAGGAAGATAAAGATATCACAACACAAACATTTGTGTGTTTGATATTAAATGTTTAACACCTAATCTTTCTTGAACGGAAGTTCAGAAAGTGCAAGGCTCTGTTTGAGTGTGTCTTTTGTGGAGACTGAAGGTTCCATCCTGAAAAATGCTTGGTACTTTCAATTCCAACAGAGTGCTCAACAGCTTTTAAGAGGATTTCAGCAGATCAGGCTGATAGGCTGTTAGGGTATGTTTCTGTTGCAGTAAAAAACCTGTGGTACTGAGTCTCACAGGGCTTGGGCTCTGGGGCTAAAAATAGCAATGTAGATATTCAGGCTTGGGCTGGAGCCTGGGTTCTGAGGCCCCATGAACAGGGAGGGTCTCAGAGCTTCCAGCCTGAGCCTGAATATCTATACTGCAATTTTATAGCCCTGCAGCCTGAACCCCACAAGCTCGAGTCAGCTGACCCAGGCCAGCCACAGCTGGTCTGCAGGTCTTTTATTGCAGTGTAGGTATACCCTAACTCAGTGGTTCTCAAAATATTTGATTGGGGCCCCCTTCTTTGTGTCTATAGTCATTTACCCCTCCCCCCAACCCCCAGAAGGACATATACCACCAACCCCCAGCTCTGAAGGCAGAGTGGAACAGCAGCTGCTGGCTGGACACCCAGCTCTGAAGGCAGCATGTGCCAGCAGCAGCACAGAAGTAAGAGTGGCAATGTGAAAAGTGATATTTGTCAGTATCACTTTTCACAGCAGACTTAGTGCCCCATTGCCACCCTTATTTCTGCGCTGCTACTGCCAACCCAGGGAAGCCGGAGCACCCCCGCCTCCCAGTGAGGGATTGAAGGAGGGGGAGGAAAGCCCAAGCCTGGATGGCAGGGCTCCAGCTGTCCCCTTTATCCGCACCTTCCTGGTGTGCACGGTCCTTCTGCACAAGCCCCAGCCACCTGGGGCTCACAGCCGGAGCTCTTAAGAAAAAAAAAAAAAAGGCACACAGCTGGCATCTCCTTTGACACATTCCTGCCCCTCCCTTTTGAGGCCCGCCCCATTGTTTGAAAACCACTGTCCTAACAGGGCACTGGACAGGGACTCAAGGCCTGGGTGCTGTTCCAGGCCTGCTGTGTGAACTGGGCACGTCGCGTCAGCTCTCTATGTTTCCCATTCCATGCTTTTTCTGTTTTGTTTATTTATATTGTAAGCTCTGTGAGGCAGAGACTGTCTCCTACGATGTGTTTGTACAGTGCCTACCACAATGAGGCCCTGATCTTGTTTGCTTCATCCAAGCATCAAGGCCCTAGCAAACTTTTTGCAGGATAGATCAGAGCCATCCAACCAAATATACACTTACCACCTGGACTGAGATCTCATTACAAGATGAGTACAAGGTTGCCGTGTGTACATATCCACATGTTTTTCTCTCATACGGCAAGCTGTGCCTTGAGGCCTCAGAGTGGTTCCTAGTGACCTGAGGAGTTTTAGCAAACAGAGTGAAGGCCTAATTTTTTTAAACGTTGTTTAATTCTGCCACCTAGTCTTAAGAAATCTTTCAGTTTTCCAACAGGCAGTGGTTGCTGCTGTTTCTGGGAAGCCTATGCTATCAGGTAAAAGGGGAGTAACAAATCAAATACAAACTTGGGCAACCAAAAATAGGTTAATTTAATAATTGCACGGTGCCTTTGTAATTTGAAAACTATTCAACTTTTAATTTCAAATTCACTTGTTTCTGATTGCCTGAGGGACTGACCCCTTATTGAAGCCAGTGGGAATGCAGCCTTTCATTGATGGGACAGTATAACATCAGTGTCCATCGGACAGAATGACAGCATCCTGTTAGTGACTAAGGCTGTGATCTTACAGTCATATCCATGAAGGCAGATTGTGGTGAGTCCCACTAATACAGATGGGCCTTTGCCTGGATGGGGTTTGTATAATGTTGTCCTTGATGTCTGTGTCCTATGATCTTCCCACTGAAAACAGTTTTTAAAGAGTCGGGGGACAGAAAGCCATTGCAAGGTGAAAATTTCCTGCTGCAGCATCTCAGCTGAGTGATGGAAGAACATTTTTTGTAGTATCTTAAACATTATCTTAAACATTTGCAAAAAAAGCTTATCTCTAGTCCTCTTATCAACACAATGCTGTATCTGATGAGAATTTCCCAGAACATCTCTCTTCCAATACAGCTGGGGTTATTTGCACCCAGTCAGTGCAAAGAGAAATTCAGAGCTGAGTTTGCCGCTTCCCTTCCTGTTAGGCCATTCTGGGAGGAACAAGACAGCACTGTGAGGTCAGGAAATTCCTGGCTGCTTCTCTTGGTTCTCGTCAGATTCTTAGTTGTGTCTTGGATAGGGCCATTCATTCTCTGCATGAGTTATTCTCAAGGATAGGATTCTTTCATGGAGGTCACGGATTCTGTGACTTTCTGGGACCTCCATGACTTCTGGGGCAGGTCTGAAGCAGTGACTGGGGTTGAGTCAGCACTACTGGGACTGGAGCAGTGGCCGTCAGCCCCTGCCGCAGGAGCAGTGGATGAGATAGAGCCACTGCTGGCGGCCAGCCCCAGTGCTGCCGGAGCACGAGCAGCGGCCCCCAGGGCAACCAGAACAGTGGCTGGCGGTCTGCCAGACTAGCAGCCAGGGTTGGGTCAGCTCCTACTGCAGGAGCAGGGGTGGGGCTGGAGCAGCTGCAAGTCCCTGGCAGTGCTCTATTTGTCTCCCCACTCCCCATGGTATTTTTAGTAAAAGTCAGGGACAGGTTGTAGGTTTCTGTGAATTCTTGTTTATTGCCCATGACCTGACCCTGACTTCTACTAAAATACCCATGACAGAATCTTAACCTTAGTTATTCCTGTCTAGGGTGCAAGAAAGAGTGTCCTAGTGATCTGCACAATGGGAAGTGAGGTTTGCTTCCCAGTAGAGCTGGTGGGGTTTAGATCTGATACCCTCAGATCTCCTGAGATCTGCCAGAGGGACATCCACATGGATGCCCAGAGCCTCTGCCACTGGCTGTCAGTCTCCATAGCAGCACTATCTCCACAAGATGTTCATGGTATACATGCTGGCCACTGGCTCCCAAACCCCCTCTGGAGGAACCCTCAAAAGTTAAGAATGACTGATTCAGCATTAACTTTGATATCCCCTGTGGTCTGAGTAGGGTAGTTGCCATGAAGAATGTCCATCAGTGGGTCAGCATGGAAGTTTGATAAAGCAAGGATGATTTAGTTGGTGTTAGTCCTGCTTTGAGCAGGGGGTTGGACTGAGGTCTCTTCCAACCCTAATATTCTATGATTCTAAGTGGGGAGCATGCCATAAAGCTGGGCCCCAATCTTGCAATCAGATATACTAATGATCCACAAATGAAGAATGCTTGGTAAGAGCCAGAGACACAAGGTGGGTGAGGTAATATCTTTTATTGGACCAACTTCTGCTGGAGAAAGAGACAAGCTTTAGTTTAGAGCTACACAGAGCTCTTTATCAGTTCTGTTAGGCTCTCATATCTTGGGACCAACATGGCTACAACACCACTGCAAACAACAATGGTAGATAAGAGCTAGGTATTATTATTAATGCAGCCCTATGTGCCTTTGGGAGACCCATTGGGGCTTTGGTGAGGGAGTAGAGAGGATCTGGAACTTTTTTCTTCTGAGCCTGTTTTTCTTTTTTAAACTTGAACATTTTTTTTTTATTTAAAAAAAATAAATTAAAAAAAAAAGTTCAAGTTTAAAAAAGAAAAACAGGTTCAGAAGAAAAAAGTTCCAGATCCTCTCTACTCCCTCACCAAAGCCCCAACTTGAACATTCTGTTCCTAGTCCCTTAAAAGGCACAAGAGAAACCTCAAGGTAGAGATAAGGTCTGTGAGCTTCCCAGCCTGTGGAAGAGGAACTCATGTTTCATGATAGTGTTTTCACCACAATGAGCAAGGGGAAAAAGAAGAGTCACTAGTAGACAGTGACGTCTTCGCATAATTTACTGGGGACACAAGGATGGCAAGTTTCCATAGGAACGCTGCAATGACAGGGTTTCATTCTGCCTCCTCTACCCTGCGTGAATAGGTTTAAAAAACTAATAAGTTTGATTCTCCACTCATGCTGGTACAAGTCAGGAGTACCTAAGTCAGTGAAGTCACATCAGGGTAAACTGGTATCAGATCAGAATTGAGCCTTGCAATACCACTTTTTGCTTCTATAGCATCTTCCAGCCAGCGCTCTTGCTGCACTTTGTAAGCATGGATTAATCTCTGTCTGTGAGGTGGATAAGAATTACCCCCGTTGTAGAGGTGAGGTAGCGAGAGAGATTAAAGTGGCCATTGATTTGGGGTTCCTTGGGTTTTGGGCTCAGTTTGAAGAGCCTTGGGCCTGATTTTCAGAAGTGCTGAGCACTCCAGCTCCAGTGAGTCAGGATAAATTGCAGCGGATTACATAGAATGTATAGCACTTTTACCAGCTCACTTTAATTAAAAGACTCTTGAGATTATTTTCCCTCTTGAAAATTATCTGCTGTTATGACAAATCCCTGAGGATCATTCTGCTGTTTTACACCTTCCAGGTGTTGTAGATGCTGTCCTTCAGGCTTAGGTGATGGCGCATGACTCTCCTTAGCATCCATTGATATGCTCTTTAATTTACCAGGGGATGACTGTAAGTCACTTCCCTGGATTTGAACACTTTGGGACTCTGGGGTAAGGGACTTCCGTGCTGGCATAAAACATCAGGGTGGCTCTGCGCCAGCCCCACTCTCAGCCCCTACCATGCAGGCAAGCCAGGGAAAAGAGGGGGTGTGGCTGAATGCTACAGTTCTCTAGCTATTTTCTCCTTCCCATAATCCACTATGGGAAGCAGAAAATAAGTTAGAGGAGCCCTAGGTTTGCTTTAACTTACACTGAGGGCTTGGCAGGTCTGTGACTACTCTAGACTATGAGGGGGTCAAAGATGGCATAATGCTACCTGTTCACAGGAAATGGTGTAGAAGAGAACTGGACCCTCATTTTGCAGTGTGTGGCTGGGGACGGCGCTCCAACCCTGGTCTCTGCATGGTAGTTCAGATCACAGCTACTTGGCTGCCAGACCCTCCCCCCAGGCTTTAGGAGGGCTTTAATCTGGGCCTATTTTTAACATAATACCTTTTCCCAGACTACATCCAGTTGCCCTATTTAATGCCTGAAGTTAGTAATGGCATGATTCATATTTTAGCTGCAGTTCTACACAAAAAAATTCCACTAAGAAATATTGCACCTTGTCATGCAGTACAGTGCTGAAATGCATTGCATTCTGCAGGTCAGTACATAGTAGTGCAGGGGTTGGCAACCTGCAGCACGCGTGCCAAAGGCGGCACGTGAGCCGATTTTTACTGGCACGCTGCTGCCAGCCGGGGTCTCGGCCACCGGCCCGGCTCAGCCCGCTGCCGGCCTGAGTGAACAGAATCCCTGGCCAGCAGTGGCTGAGTGGGGCCGGCGGCTGGGACCCCGGCTGGCAGGAGCCAGTGGACGGAACCTCAGACTGGCAGCGGGATGAGCCGCTCAGCCCACTGCTGGTCTGGGGTTCCAGCCGCCGGCCCCTTGCCAGCTGGGGTCCCGGCCATCGGCCCCACTCAGCCTGCTGCTGGCCTGGGATACCAGCCGCCGGCCCCGCTCACCTCGCTGCTGGTCTGGGGTTCCAGCCGCCCAGCCCCCTGCTAACCAGGGTCCGGGCCTCTGGCCCTGCTCAGCCCTCCTGCCGGCCTGGGGTACCGGCAGCCAGCCCAGGGCTCTGCTCCTGGCCTGGTCCCAGCGCTCTGCATCCCTTATCAAAAATTACTACAATTAGCTTAAAAACTTGAAAACTTAAAAACTTTGTTGTATATTACAGTAATCGTTAAAACATGTATAATGTTAATAAATACATAGGTTTGATGAAACAAAGTAGTTGTACTTATGTGCCTGTGCTTAATTTGTGTTTTCGATGATTTACCTTCTAAAAAAATCTCGCATGTCTCGCACCCCCAGAAAGGGCATCTCACATCCCCAGGGGGTGCCTGCACCCCAGGTTAAGAACCACTGCACTAAACTGATAAGATCTGCATTTTAATTTAATTTTAAATGAAGCTTCTTAAACATTTTAAAAACCTTGTTTACTTTACATACAACAATAGTTTAGTTATATAATATAGACTTATAGAGAGAGACGTTAAAATGTATTACCGGCACGCGAAACCTTAAATTAGAGTGAATAAATGAAGGCTCGGCACACCACTTCTGAAAGGTTGCAGACCCCTGTAGTAGTGCCTTTGCTTACATCCAAGGAGGTGGTGTGATCTAGTAGATAAGGCTGTGGACTAAGAGTCTAGAGACCTCTATTCTGTCCTAGCTCTGCTGCTGAAATTGGGCAAGACTTTCCCTTTCCACCTATTTTCTGTCTTGTCTATTTCTATTGTAAGTTTATGGGGGCAGGGACAGTCTCTCACTCGTCAGTTTGTACAGAACCTAGCACAGTGGGACCAAGCTTGGGACCTCTGTGAGCTGCTGTAATACAAATAATAACATTGCCTTTTTCTGAACCTTTTCCAATTCCAATATATCTTTTGTGAGATGGGGCTACCACATCTGCACGCAGTATTCAAGATGTGGGCGTACCATGGATTTATATAGCGGCAATAGGATATTTTCTGTCTTATTATCTATCCCTTTCTTAATGATGCCCAACATTCTGTTCGCTTTTTTGACTGACTCTGCACATTCAGTGGATGTTTTCAGAGAACTATCCACAATGACTCCAAGATCTCTTTCTTGAGTGGTAACAGCTAATTCATACCCCATCATTTTATATGTATAGTTGGGATTATGTTTTCCAATGTGCATTACTTTGTATTTATCAACATTGAATGTCATCTGCCATTTTGTTGCCTGGTCACCTAGTTTTGAGAGATCCTTTTGTAGTTCTTTGCAATCTGCCTGGGACTTAACTATCTTGAATAGTTCTGTATCATCTGCAGATTTTGTCACCTCACTGTTTACCCCTTTTTCCAGATCATTTATGAATATGTTGAATGGGATTGGTCCCAGTATAGACCCCTGGGGAACACCACTATGTACCTCTCTCCGTTCTGAAAACTGACCATTTATTCCTACCCTTTGCTTCCTATCTTTTAACCAGTTACCAGTCCATGAGAGCACCTTTCCTCTTATCCCATGACAGCTTACTTTGCTTAAGAGCCTTTGGTGAGGGACCTTGTCAAAGGCTTTCTGAAAATCTAAGTACAACATATCCACTGGATCCCCCTTGTCCACATGTTTGTTGACCCCCTCAAAGAATTCTAGCGGATTGGTGAGGCAATGATTTCCCTTTAGTAAAACTATGTTGACTCTTCCCGAACAAATTATGTTCATCTCTGTGTCTGACAGTTTCATTCTTTACTATAGTTTCAATCAGTTTGCCCGGTACTGAAGTCAGGCTTACCGGCCTGTAATTGCCAGGATCACCTCTGAATCCCTTTTTAAAAATTGGCGTCACATTAACTATCCTCCCGTCATTTGGTACAGAAGCTGATTTAAATAATAGGTTACAGACTACAGTTAGTAGTTCTGCAAGTTCACATTTGAGTTCCTTCAGAACTCTTGGGTGAATACCGTCTGGTCCTGGTGACTTATTACTGTTTAATTTATCAATTTGTTCCAAAACCGTCTCTAATGACACCTCAATCTGGGACAGTTCCTCAGATTTGTCACCTAAAAAGAATGGCTTAGGTTTGGGAATCTCCCTCACATCCTCAGCCATGAAGACCAATGCAAAGAATTCATTTAGTTTCTCCACAATGGCCTTATCGTTCTTGAGTGCTCCTTTAGCATCTCGATCGTCCAGTGGCCCCACTGGTTGTTTAGCAGGCTTCCTGCTTCTAATGTATTTAAAACAAAATTTGCTATTACTTTTTGCTATTCTTTTTTGGCCGTCCTAATTATATTTTTACACTTCATTATCCAGAGTTTATGCTCCTTTCTATTTTCCTCCCTAGGATTTAATTTCCACTTTTCAAAGGATGGGGTTAATACTTGTCTGTCTTCTGGGGGTGTTGCAAAAATCTTTATAGTTCCATACTCAGATCCTTATGCTGCTCATGCTATCTGTTGTGAAGGGGAACAAAGCTGCACTGGTCTCTGTGGAGATAAAATCAGCTGCATGGAGTCATTGGGATTCTCCCATGGACACTCCTCTCCATGGCCATTTTCTTCCACCTAAAAATAGTCCAGGCCATGTGGGAAATCTAGGTGGGATCAGAGAAGAGGGAAGAGTTTCACTAACCAGCTTGCTCTGCCTCAGGACCCACAAGAAGATGCGCAGATGCGTTAATGTTGGGTGAAGTAACTTGACTGTCCCTGAATGCTTTGTGGTTCTGCTGAAGGGAATACAACATACTTGTGATCTACCAGTCAGCAGTGATTTGACTCCTATTCCTGCCATGGCGAGAGCAGCACAGAAGGAGGGTCTCCCTACACCGCTAACTGGGAATCTGGCCTTTGATTCATCATCTGGCCAGTGGGAGAATGTACTGACCCAATAGTTTCCCTCTGTGCACCCTTTGTGTGGGATAAGGAAGCAGATGGGACAAAGCATTCCATGGGGTATAGCATAAATACCTGCTTGAAGTGCCTGTTTGAGCAGCCCTTCTCAACTTGGGGGCTCTGACCTAGAGAGCTGTTCATTGCTTAGGGTTGCCAACCCTCCAGGATTGTCCTGGAGTCTCCAGGAATTAAAGATTGTCATTTGATGAAACCTCCAGGAATACATCCAACCAAACTTGGCAACCCTATCATTGCTCCTTTCTTATGCAAAAACTTCCTTTTGATTTCAGTGGGAGTTTTGCTGGCGTAGAGCATGCCTGCCTCACTTTGTGGTTCTGTTTTTTTCCATTTTTGAATTAAGAAAGGAAGTTGTTAGCAAGTGTGTCTCTGCTTTGGTAGGTAATGAAGAGGAGGAAAGAGAAACAAGTTAAAAACACAGATTGAATCATGGAATGGGGGAAAGTTTGGACTATTTTCATGCTACCTGTAATCTGTGTATTTCACATGTTTGAAAGACCATAGATACGTACATGTTACGTATGGGCTAGATCAGGGGTCTCAAACACGCGGCCCGCGGGCCACATGCGGCCCACAGGGTTATTACCCGCGAGCTCCTCACGGCCCCCCCGCCCTCCCCCAACGTTTACCTAGAGCGGCTCCGGCCGACCAGCACCAGGGGCAGGGCAGGCTCCCTGCCTGCCTGCCTGCCCTGCCCCCGCGCCGGGAATCGGCTGGAACCTGGGGAAGGAGGGGCGCAGGGGTGTGTGTGGCTGTTGCTTCAGGCACCGCCCCCAGCAGTTCCCATTGGCCGGGAATGGGGAACTGTGGCCAATGGGAGCTGCTGGGGGCGGTGCCTGAAGCAACAGCCACACACACC
>QXTE01000236.1:263224-469360 GCA_003942145.1 Platysternon megacephalum | reverse complement strand
GGGGGGGGGGAGGTGTCAGTAAATGCGGCCCTCGGCCCAATGTACTAGTCCTCATGTGGCCCTCGTGGTCATTTGAGTTTGAGACCCCTGGGCTAGATTGAAAGTCTTGATGATATGACTGAGAAATTCTGCAATGACCACATCATGCCAACTAGTGGCCTTGAATATGTGTTGTATTGGGAGCATCCCTTCAGTTCCTAGCAGTAAGGGCTAGATTACCAAAGATTGTACTTTACATCTGCAATAAGGGACAATGACATAAGCAGCTTTGAGTGCAATGCGAGATCATTATTTTGAAAAGTACAAGTGAAGTGTCTAGTGCAACTGAAAACGAGTAAGGAAGTTTTTGGTCTGTCTGTCTGTCTACACTAATCACCATGGTATTTTGTTTCCAGTATGTTTGGTATCTAGGTATCCACAGTGTACTCCTAAATGTCTACCCTGAAGTTTAATAGCCCTGCAACCTGAGTCCCACGAGCCCGAGTCAGCTGACACGGGCTAGCCGCCAGGTGTTTAATTGCAATGTAGACATACCCTATGTCTCCTGCTAAGAACCAGTTTCCAGCTGCCTTTTGTTTAGTACATGCAGACATAAAGAACACCATCCTTCTGCTCTTTGTTTGAATGGCTAGATGAATTTGGTGACAAGAGTTTTTACACCCAAATGCTAATCAGCTCCCCAAAGATTTCTCTTTCAGCAGTGAGGAATGGATGCTGCTCCTAGTAGCTGCCAGATGTGCTCCCGCTCTGTGAGGCTGAGCCTCCTGCCTTGACAAAGCGACCAGCCCAGGTTGTTCAGGACCCTAGTTTTGATTCCCTGCCTGATTTCCTTTCTAGAGAACAAGGCTGAACTAGTCAAACCAAAAGGATCCCTGAAGTAAGATGTGGGATTTGAAGTTTGGTTTTCTTGTCTCATATTTTGCTTAGAAACCACCCGGCAGTCTGTGCTATGAGCATGACCTCCTTCTCTGGTGGTTCTTGCAGACATACAGCCTGGACCTTGCATTTAGCCAGGAAGAGATGATGAAGCCAAGGAAGAAGAGGAAGGTCAGTGAGCCAGTGCAGCTGCTTCCAGCAGGCAGGAACTGATAGCTGCTGTAGCATATAGGACATTTTAGAATGTGCTGAATTGGATTATAACACACCTTATGCATTCTTTTAGTGATGTCTAATCTTTTCTCTTCATATTTAACTCTCTAGACAGTGTACATATTTCTATTTTTACATAGGTTATATATCTCTCTTCTGGTTTTAAACCTTTTATTGAATAGAGATAGCAAGCAAAGTTACTCTCACAGCACTGTAGATTAGAGATACTTGTTGGATGCTCTGAAGCTGAGGACCAGTGATCTCTCCTGGGCAGCTTCTCTGGGTTTCATTCCCACACTGACTGCGTTCCCTCTCACTTTCTAACGTGGCCCCCAGCATCAGTGGCAGTATTTCAGGATGATCTCTCTAAGGTGCCAGTGTCTGCAAGCAGCACAAGTCAGATGGTTTGGTGTTTGTACCTAACTGCATCAAATCTGCCATTTCCGGAGAATAGTTCTGGTTTGTTATTATCTGTGGAAATAAACTATCTAGACATTTTATGCCACTGAGTAATTTCTTCTGACTTTGCAAATAGTGTTGCTATAGTTATATGATCAATTTATTTCTAAAGCATCACCCCACCTCATACCAAGAGGCTTAGGCTGTTGTGTGATGTAAACCATTTTGAAATACAGCACACTTAAAACATTACTATAATGAAAAGCCTCCTTGGTTACAATTCAAATCAAATGTAAGAAGATCCAAAGCAATAGAAAGTGGTTTCTGTGCTCTTTGGGGTAAGGAATCTATTTTGTATCTTGTACAGCCCTGAGTGCATTGTCAATGCTTAACATTAATTCAGGGAAGTTCTCTGGCCTGTGTTATATAGGTCAGTCTAGGATGATCACAATGGTCCCTTCTGGTGCTTCTATGAATAGATAATAGAGGAATGGGAGGAATGTAATAGCTGAGGTCAGTCCTGGTCATACTGATTAAAAAAAAACTCTGGGGAAAAGGTTTTAAATCACTTTATAGTCATGGTGGGGAGCGAGAGAGACTAGGATGGATAGCAATGGAGATGAGAACCAAGGACCCACCACAGCAAAGATTCCACTGCCTTAACTGCTCAGATACCATGGTGATGAGCACAGTCTAAGAACCAGAACTAGGATAGGTTTCAGAGTGGTAGCCATGTTAGTCTGTATCAGCAAAAAGAACGAGGAATATTTGTGGCACCTTAGAGACTAACAAATTTATTTGGGCATAAGCTTTCGTGGGCTAAAACCCACTTCATCGGATGCATGCAGTGGAAAATACAGTAGGAAGATATATATACACAGAGAACATGAAAAAATGGGTGTTGCCATACCAGCTATAACGAGACTAATCAATTAAGGTGGGCTATTAACATCAGGAGAAAAAAAAACTTTTGTAGTGATAATCAGGATGGCCCATTTCCAATAGTTGATAAGAAGGTGTGAGTACAGCAGGGGAAAAATTAGCATGGGGAAATAGTTAAAACGATGACCTTACTTTTGAAAGCCTATTTTTAAATGAACTTTTAACTATGTGGTGTTTTATTTTATAATGTATAGTTGCTGAGTGCATATAATATGGTTGCAATTGGCTTGATCACATTCTGGGGTATATACACCCCTCAAATCCAGGGCAACAGGGCCCATTTCTCAGCTTGTGTAAATCAGTGTAGCTCCATGAAAGTCAATGGAACTACTCCAGTTCACACTAGCTGAGGATCTGGTCCATAGTGTTTAGAAGTCATCCTTCTGTATGTTGAACAGTGGAGATGGGACAGATACGTGAGGGACCTCACCTGTCCAATTCCTCTCCAAAGACACACAATTGCCCATCACTGTCAACTGACTCTACTGCTGGAACCACTGCAAGCTTTTCCAGACATCCAGCAACCTCTTTTAATTGCCAAAGCAACCTTTGATTGGTCATATAAAAATCTGCTGGGAAATCCAGTCTGACCAAACTGGCCGGCTGACCCTCATTTAAACCCAGCAAGAGATCTTGCATGACCTGACCACTGTGGCCTCTAGAAGAGCCAGAAGCTAGACTGGAATGTACTAACTTGAGTAAAAGAGCATCTGAAATTGAACAATACTGAATACTCAACTGAACTCATCCCCACAGCTAGCTGAGTCATGCATTACAAATGGGATGATATCACAGCTATCTTTCCACTTTCTTCTGTACAAGGTAGGTGGACCACAGAGTAGCCTGCTGATACTAGGCATTGCTGAACCTGCAACAGCATCCAACTGGGTTTTACTGACTGATGCCTAATCCAAGAGACATGCCACAATAGAAACCTGAAAGACCTGAATTTTTGCCTGGCCTTCAGTATTGTGGCTGTAACTTTACACTTGTTTGTAACTAGCTGATTTGCCCACTAACCAAAAACAAGCAGGAAAATAAGTTTTCTCAATAATCTTGTTTATCCTGTTTATTTTTAATTAATTTCACACACACACTTTAACTGGAGTCCTTCATTTCTCCACAGGGCAGTTATAACATGGGTTCCACCAATGTGTGTCAACCTGGAAGTTTTGACACTAAAGTCAGTAGAATTCATCACCCTCCTTGTCTATTCAGTCCTTGGCCTCTTTGCCAGCCCAGGGACCAGTTGTGGGACTGTGTTTTTGTGATGTGGAGACTTGATCACGACAAACTTGGACTGAGACTCACTGACTCATTTCACATAGGCTCCTAATCAGTTATTACATGGTAAAGACTTTTGGTCCCTGCTGATCTTGGCTGATTAGAAATAATGTATCTCTTGATGAATTTCCACAGTATTATCTGATTCTCTTTTTCCCACAAACCACTGATTACCACCAAATTCTAGAACAATTACTTTTTACTGCAAGTTGCAGTTGTCCAAGCCACTTATATATCTATATATTTTTTTTATTCATTAGAAATTCTGTCATGCCAGTTAAAGCTAAAACCTCTTTTTTCTTGTGCTTGTTTCAACCACATTTCTAGTTCAATGATCAATAACTGATTTTAATATGTTACATGTTAGTCATCATCAACTGTGATACACCCCAACATAAAACAAGTTACTTAGTACCAGGTCCATGATTCTTAGTGAACTAAACTACCTTGTAACAGTTTTCTCCAAAGGGTCTCTTCTTTCTTATGCAGCATTTGATAAATCCCATGAATGCGAAAAACAGCTATGTGTGTGCAGTGAGAGGAGACTAGGTAAGCCAGAATACCTAGTCCTCAAGGAATCAATTCTGAAGCACTTAGAGGAGAGGAAAGTGATCAGGAACAGTCAGCATGGATTCAACAAGGGCAAGTCATGCCTGACTAACCTAATTGCCTTCTATCATAAGATAACCGGCTCTGTGGATGAGGGGAAAGCAGTGGATGTGCTATTTCTGGACTTTAGCAAAGCTTTTGATACAGTCTCCCACAGTATTCTTGCCAGCAAGTTAAAGAAGTATGGGCTGGATGAATGGACTATAAGGTGGATAGAAAGCTGACTAGATCGTCGGGCTCAACGGGTAGTGATCAACGGCTCCATGTCTAGTTGGCAGCCGGTTTCAAGCAGAGTGCCCCAAGGGTCGGTCCTGGGGCCAGTTTTGTTCAATATCTTCATTAATGATCTGGAGGATGGCGTGGACTGCACTCTCAGCAAATTTGCAGATGACACTAAACTGGGAGGAGTGGTAGATACGCTGGAGGGTGGGGATAGGATACAGAGGGACCTAGACAAATTAGAGGATTGGGCCAAAAGAAACCTGATGAGGTTCAACAAGGACAAGTGCAGAGTCCTGCACTTAGGACAGAAGAATCCCATGCACTGTTACAGACTAGGGACCGAGTGGCTAGGCAGCAGTTCTGCAGAAAAGGACCTAGGGATTACGGTGGACGAGAAGCTGGATATGAGTCAACAGTGTGCCCTTGTTGCCAAGAAGGCTAACGGCATTTTGGGCTGTATAAGATGGGGCATTGCCAGCAGATCGAGGGACGTGATCGTTCCCCTCTATTCGACATTGGTGAGGCCTCACCTGGAGTACTGTGTCCAGTTTTGGGCCCCACAGTACAAGAAGGATGTGGAAAAATTGGAAAGAGTCCAGCGGAGGGCAACAAAGGGGGCTGGAGCACATGAGTTATGAGGAGAGGCTGAGGGAACTGGGATTGTTTAGTCTGCAGAAGAGAAGAATGAGGGGGGATTTTATAGCTGCTTTCAACTACCTGAAAGGGGGTTCCAAAGAGGATGGATCTAGACTGTTCTCAGTGGTACCCGATGACAGAACAAGGAGTAACGGTCTCAAGTTGCAGTGGGGGAGGGTTAGATTGGATATTAGGAAAAACTTTTTCACTAGGAGGGTGGTGAAGCACTGGAATGGGTTACCTAGGGAGGTGGTGGAATCTCCTTCCTTAGAGGTTTTTAAGGTCAGGCTTGACAAAGCCCTGGCTGGGATGATTTAGTTGGTGTTGGTCCTGCTTTGAGCAGTGGGTTGGACTAGATGACCTCCTGAGGTCCCTTCAAACCCTGATATTCTATGATTCTATGAATACAAGAAAATGTAACTTTCATGCTAGTAAATCTGTGAGTAATACAGAGAATAATAGACAGCATTCTCCCTTTTATTTGTAAAAGAGATGCAAATTATAGTGAATGTTACAAAGCAGTTATTTAAAAAAAAACCCATATATTGGGAAAGTGCAGTATGGTGAAAGTGAATGTTTCCTTCAGGGTTTTCAGAAAGTTGGTGAGTAGTGGTAACCCTTTTTGGTCTATCATGACCACAGGCCTTTTAACCAAGTGCGTGTGGAAATCCTACACCTGTGGGAGCCACGTCTGAGTCATCGATGTTTCTAAAAATCACACGCTAACTCAGGTAGCATTTAACAAGAAGAATAGCATCTTTGTGTGACTTAGCCAGGAAGTCAAGCTGAATATGATTAGCAGGGTCTCAAACCACATCCTTACACATAATGCACAGTTAGCACTCAATAACAAAATACACCTACTTGCAGCATCACAGAGCAGAATTACAGCAGGTATAAATGTGTGGTTTTCAACTGAAAATTGAAGATTTTTTAGGGATTTCCACAGCTCCATGGGAGCTAGTCTGAAAAAAAAAGTTTCTTTAATCTGATCTCTTCAGGCTTTCAAAATAGACCAGCAAGAAGAAATGAAACTTAACCTCCTGTAGGTAAGAGAAGCTGATGCTTTAGATTCTTTACGTTAGATCCTGCTCCCATTGAAGTGAACAGGAGAATGAGAGTTTTGCCATTGATTTCAATGGGAACTTGACAGAAAGCTCTTTATTACCAAGCACAGTACTATCATAAGTGGCAGTACAAACCAGATCACCATAGTGCCTGAGTAATTGATCAAGGACTAAACTCTGCTCTCCTTTCCATTGGTTAACATCTAGAGGATATCGAGCGATTCCTCTAGATTTGCACAAATGTAAATGAGATCAGAATTCCCCCTGTATTTTTCATCAGTACAGTTCAACTGATAAAATCGTGTCTCAAGAACTATGTTCCTTGACCATCTCAGTATTTTGAATGGCACTTTAATTTCTAGTGCCCTTCATCTTTCCTTTTCAATCAGCAGGTAATATAGACAATTGTGGCCTGCTGCTGTATACTGCATCCCTTAGTCATGCCCCACTGGGTTGACATTCTTGAAGTTTTTATGGTCGAGGTCTCCTACACCGAAGCATAATTACCCTATCAAAAGCCCACGCATACCCTTGACTGAAGTGAATACATTTTTTTGGTGGGTGAGTAAAATACCATTAGATTTCTCACTGTCATGGTACAGGTGGGGAGTGGGTTTTGTGTCTGAGATGGTACTTTTTCCATGATCAGTTTACAAGACTGATTCATGTCAAGTGGCCAAGTATACCTTAAATGGGCTGAAATTTTTAAAGCCATGTAATAACTTTTTATGGAGCTAATTTAGAGTCCAGCAAACATAACATGGCGTTTTCTAAATATCCTTTAATGAGACACATTGCTTTAATGCTAAATAAATAGACTTTTAGGGCAATCTTGTCATATTCAAAATTTTCCATTGACTTAGCACAATTGCAGTAGAGCACTCTAAGTGCTACTGTAATCCAAATCATAATATATAATAAGGATGCACTCATGGTACAGTTAGCCCTGGCTTCTTTTGGAAAGGGAGAATGATTTCCCTGCTCTCCAAGGCCTGTGTTCTAAACACTCTTCTGTCTGCCCAGCTAATGCAGTTAAAACACCTCTGTATTTAATGGATTCTTTCCTGGATGAGGTGCCTCTGAGAGCATGCACCCTTAAATGTATTGTCACTAAAGTTAACATTCATTAACACTCTTTACAACACAGGATCTGCCCCAAGGGCCAGAAGCACATAAGGTCAGACCGCTGTGGTTTATAAGTGCAACGTGGTTGTTTCCTTCACAAACATTTCACAACATGTTCTCTTCATGATACTCAGGTGTTTTACGGGAGGTGCAGGGAGGGGTTATTTGTGCTGTTGAAAGTTTAGGCTTGTCAACAGGAAACCAAAGTCCTTGATACAATGAAGTGGCATCAAATCTCACCCAGACTTTTTCCCTTTTACTGACATACCCAGGGTAAGACGGCTGAAAATGCTTAAAGGAAAATAGTATCAATAGGAAATAAAGTTGGTATTTTAAATTCCGATATTATCTGCTTAGACCTGTGACTGGTATCCGATCCATGAATGTCCAGTTTGCTCAAGCATCCAGAGCCAGTGGTACTAAATTAAAAATATAATACCTTAGCCATGAGAATCCTCAGGGGAGCCAGGGAGCTGCTGCTGAAAAGATGTTTTCCTTGTGTATTTTTGTTTAAAAGGGCAGGTCTGCCCTCAAGAACTGACTCTGTAAATTGAGCACAGTGAGATCCAATGACTATGGAGAGTTATGTGCACCATATGGGCTACCTACAAAAAGGGGGACCCCAGGCTGTGATCACTTCATATTTCTCTGAGAAAGATAAGGGTATTGCCATTGACCTGGTGGACTTCCTAATGTCAGCCAAACAAGAAGATCTCCCTTGGCTAAGGAACATGGCTAAAGGGTAACTTTGATTGAGCTCACCTTTGAGATAGGTTGGCCCTGAATAGAAGGAGCTCCCAGGGAGCCTGAACAATTAAAACCTCTTCAGACAAAGAGGTCTGAGAGGGACCCTAACTAACTGTGGCAAGGGGACGGTTAAAAGCTCTCCAGGTAGAGAGACCTGGGAGAAAGACCCTGAGAACCAAGGCACAAACTACTATGAATAGCTCTCCAGTTAGAAAGACTGGAGAGAGAAGTACCCTGAGGAAGCAGGGCAAAATTAGTAGAAGGCATGTCCCAGAGATACTTAAGGAAGGAGCCTGAACTGGAAAAATCTCTCCAGGTAAGAGAGGCCTGGCAGGGAGCCCTGACCAAAAGGGGCAAAGATTATAAAAGCTCTCCAGGTAGATAGGCCTGAGGGAGAAGACCCTGATCCACTGTGGTGAGAGACTGCCAAATCTCTCCAGGCAGAGAGGCCGGGCAAGGACTATAAAGCTCCCTAGGTAAGAGAGGCCAGGGAGGGAGATCCCTGACAAACAGGGGCACATGCAAAGGAACTTTCCAAACAGAAAGGTTGGAGAGAGTAAATACCCTGCTAAACTAGGGCAAAAGACTGGGTAAGCAGTGACATTACCTGCAAGAGCACCACCTCAATCTTGTCTGAAGGGGGAGGGCTGTGATGGAGTGGACTAGGCCCTGAGGCTCCCTGTTGGAGGCCTTGTGGCCCTGCCACACCCCTCCCCAGAAAAGGGCAGTAGAGAGATCCCCAGGCTGCCTAGAGCAGCTGTGTGGAAGCAGCCAATATAAGCAGGTCAGTATAAGAAGAACTGCAGGGCCAGAGGGAGTTCAGTTCCTTGCTAGAGCTGGAGAAGAGCAGATGGTGCTCCAGGCTGGCTGCTGGAACGCCAGCAGGACAAGGCTCTGAGGTAAGGGTGAAGAAAGTGCTGGAGCTACAGGGAAGTGGCTGCTAACTATAGGGTCCCTGGGCTGGGACCCAGAGTAGAGGGTGGACCCAGGTCCTCCCCACCAGCCACTGGGAAAGTGGCCTGAACATTGAGACACCCCAGAAGGGGAACTGAACTGTAGTGGTCCAGTTGGAGAGCTGCACCCAGAAAGGCCATGAGAGGGTGAAGACATTGCCTCCAGGGAGGGAGCCCTGGGGCACCACTCTATACCGGAGCAGGGACAGCTTGAGAGAGTCCCAGGGCTCTGAGAGAGGTCCCAGTTGGACTTTTACCCTGGAAGGGGTTTGCTTTGCTTTTATCTCAAAGACAGACTGTGTGAGACTCGGCCAGAGGGCTGAGTTGCCAAAGACCCACCACAAAGAGCGAGAGAGAGGATGCAGGCACAGGCACTGAGACAGGGGGTGTTTGTGAGAGGTGGGTGTGCTCCATTGCAGTGACCTTGAGTGAATCACTTCCACTCTCATGCTTTGACTGTTGTGCCTATTTAGACTGCAGGCTCTTTGGGGCAGGGACCGTCTGTGCAGTGCCTAGCACAGTGAGACTTTGGTCTTGATTGAGTCCTCTAGGAGCTACCTCAGTATTGATAATAATAAAATAGCATCATAGGTTTCCATGTTTAGCAATGATTCCAGAGCAGATGAGCTCAGTTTACACACACACACAAAATGGGGGAGCATCTGACTCTCACCCTTACCTAATCTCTGTAGGCTTTGAGAATTGAGCTGGGCTCTTAATTTATCAAATCATCAGCTCTAGTACATAAGAACATAAGAATGGCCATACTGGGTCAGACCTAAGGTCCATCTAGCCCAGTATCTTGTCTTCCAACATTGGCCAATGCCAGGTGCCCCAGAAGGAATGAACAGAACAGGTAATCATCAAGTGATCAATCCCCTGTCACCCATTCCCAGTTTCTGGCAAACAGAGGCTAGTGACACCATCCCTGCTCATCCTGGCTAATAGCCATTGATGGACCTATCCTCCATGAATTAATCTAGTTCTTTTTTGAATCCTGTTATGATCTTGGCCTTCACAACATCTTCTGGCAAGGAGTTCCACAGGTTGACTGTGTGTTGTGTGAAGAAATACTTCCGTTTGTTTTAAACCCGCTGCCTATTAATTTCATTGGGTGACCCCTAGTTCTCGTGTTATGAGAAGGAGTAAAAAATACTTCATTATTTACTTTCTCCACACCAGTCATCTCTTTTCCAAGCTGAAAAGTCCCAGTCTTATTAATCTCTCCTCATATACCCATTCGATACCCCCAATTATTTTTGTTCCCTTTTCTGAATCTTTTCCAATTCCAATATATCTTTTTTGAGATGGGGCGACCACATCTGCACGCAGTATTCAAGATGTGGGTGTACTATGGATTTATATAGAGGCTATAGGATATTTTCTATCTTATTATCTTTCTTAATGATTCCCAACATTCTGTTTGCTTTTTTGACTGACTCTGCACATTGAGTGGATTTTTCAGAGAACTATCCACAATGACTCCAAGATCTTTCTTGAGTGGTAACAGCTAATTCTTCTTCGAGTGATTGCTCATGTGCATTCCGCAATAGGTGTGCGTGCTCGCCACGTGCACCAGTGCCAGAAGTTTTTCCCCTAGCAGTACCCGTAGGGGAGCTCCCTTAGCGACCCCTGGAATGGCGGCTCTAAGGCACAGTATAAGGGGCGCTGGGCGCTCCCCCCACCCTCAGTTCCTTCTTGCCGCCAGTGAAGGTGCATCGGAACTGCTCTGCTCCAGCTTGGCTGCAGCTTCCCTCTTGGACTCTGTTAGTTCATAGTTAGTAGTACCTGTAGTTAAAGTAGTTTAGTTTAGAGTTCATTTAGTGTGCCCGGGTTGGGGCATGCACCGTGCCCCAGGCTTTAAGTCGTGTGACACTTGCAAGCGGCTGATGCCCATGGGTGATCCACACGCAGACTGTTTACACTGTCTGGGGGAAACCCATCTCAGCGATCGCTGCATGATTTGCAGATCCTTCAAGCCTCGGACCAAGAAGGAGCGGGACATTCGGCTCTGAGCCATTTTGATGGAGTCAGCCTTGACCCTGACACCGTTGCGCCGCTCCAAGTTGGCACTGAGCACCATGGCATCAGTGCGCGGCGACCCTTCAGTGCCTTCCACCAGCCGGGACCGCTCCCCGTCCGCAGGACACTCCAAAAAGGCTAAGAAGAGGTCTTCTCCACCAAGACACCGGAGCAAGACCAGGGGAGAGACTAGACCCGCGTTGGGCAGTTCTCGGTCCCCATCGGCCTCCCGGCCTCCAACTCAGTTTGAGCGGAGTAGCCCGGGCCACTCTGCGCCGACCTCCCCGGACGTCCGGGTGCCCTCCACGCCGGAGGCCCTGCAAGCAGCCCGGGACGTTATGTCTCTGCCGGTACCAGGGGCACCACCACTGTTGGCTCCCCAGTCCAGAGGCAACCCACCACTTGGATCCCAGCAGTCGCTGCCTGGTCGGAACCGTTCACGGTCTAGGGAATGTTCCCGATGCCGTTCTCCACTCAGTGACTGCCCCGTGCGCAGTCCACGCCGGTCCCCATCGACCCCCACCAGGTTGTTTGGCTGGGTACCAACTGGCAGGTGTTCCAGGCACCGCTCCGCCTCGAGGGACCATAGACCTCGCAAGGAGAGCATAGCCCTTTGCAGCATGAGCGCCAGGTTTGTATAATTTTTGGTGGTGCCCAGAACAGGTCCAAGCAGAGCTGTTCCGTCCATAGGATGGACCGGGGCAACTGCCCCGGGCCCCGTGCTTCAGGGGGACGCAGGATCCAGGGCGGCCTTGGGGGGCTAGCTGGGGGCCTGTTGCTGGCAGCAGCAAGTGATCCGGCCCCAGCCCGCCCCGCTCTGCTCTGTCCTACCCTGCCAGCTCCCGGCATCACTTGCGGGAGAAGGCAGAAGCTGGAAAGAGGCGGGACAGGGGCTTGGGGGATGGGGTGGAATGGGGGTGGGGAGGGGGCGGAGCAGGGGTGGGAAGAGGCAGGGTGGGGAGGAGCAGAGTGGGGCAGGTTGCCAAGCCCCCTGCTAACCCCCCAGGCCATCCTGGACCCCGCGTCCCCCTGAAGCGCAGGGCCCCACAAAGTGGGGCGGTTGTCCCAGTCCCTCCTATGGATGGGACAGCTCTGAAAAATATAAGCCCAAACATTGGTGGAGCTGGGCCCACGTTCCTGAATATTGATGGAGCACAGGCACCACGGGCCCATATAACTCACCACCTATGCTTTGCGGTTCAGGCATCGACGCCGTTCCTGTTCTTCGTCTCACTCGAGATCCCCACCGCGGCACCACTCCTGCAGCCCCAGGCGTCGATCACTGGCCCCTCGCCGTCACAGATCTGCCCGTTGGAGCCGATCACGGAGCAGCTGCTACTGGCAGTACTCCCGCTCCTCCATGCCGGGATCACGGTCTCATGGTCGGCACCGTTCCCGACGCCACCGCTTGTCCCAGTCTCTGGATAGTGGCAGGTCATATGCCAGCCCGGCCTCCCTTCGCAGTCATCAGTTGATGGGACAGGCTAGTCAGGCTGAACAGCCTGCTCCGCCGGTGCCACAGCAGGAGCAGTGGCACCAGGCTCCTTGGCTGGCACCATGGTACCAATGGGCCACGTAGCCCCCGGTGGTGGCTCGCTCGGTGGCCGGAGCCTCGGAGAGACCGTCGGCCTCCCTATCTCAACCTCCCAGGACTCTAAAGCCCACCAGGAACTGTTGAAAAGGGTGGCATCAAGCCTCAACCTTCAAGCCGAGGAGGTGGAGGAACCCTCGGACTCCCTCTTCAGCATCCTCTCGGCTTCGGCACCGGGCAGGGTGGCTCTCCCACTCCATAAAGGGGTGGCAAAGATTTCGAATGCCTTGTGGCAAACCCCGGCTCCCTTGCCCCCTATCTCTAAGAGGGCGGAACGGAAGTACTTCGTGCCTGCCAAGGGGCATGAATACCTGTACACCCACCCTGTCCCCAACTCCCTGGTGGTCGAGTTGGTCAACCACGGGGAGAGGCAGGGCCAACCAGCCCCTTCTCCTAAGAATAAAGACTCGAGGAGACGGGATCTATTCAGGAGAAGGGTTTATTTGTCCTCGAGTTTCCAGCTGAGGGTGGCGAACCACCAAGCCCTTCTGGGGAGATATGGGTTCAATTTGTGGGGCTCTCTTCCCAAATTTGAGGACTCCCATCAAGAGTGTGACACAAAAGAGTTCAAGGCTCTGGTGGAGGAGGGTACAGCGGCTGCCAGGGCGGCTCTTCAGGCAGCTTCAGATGCCGCAGATACGGCTGCAAGGTCTATGGCCTCCGTGGTGTCCATGAGAAGGGCGTTGTGGCTCCTGCCGTCTGGGCTGTCCAGCGAGGCGCAGGACTCCTTACAGGACCTTCCGTTAGATGGCAAGGCCCTGTTTGCAGAACAGACGGACGTGAAATTGCACGGCCTGAAAGATTCCCGCACAAAGCTTAAGGCCCTTGGCCTCTATGTCCCGGCCCTGGCCAGGACCAAGTTTAAGTCGCAGCAGGCTCCCACCCAGACCACCCACTCTAAATATGAGCCCCCTTATAAAAAGTCAAGGGACTATAAGAAACGCCCGGAGAGGCAATCCCAGTCTGCACCCCAACCTGGGCCCTCCAAGGGTAAACAGGCGGGTTATTCCTTGACTTTAGCAAAGCTTTTGATAGGGTCTCCCACAGTATTCTTGTCGGCAAGTTAAAGAAGTATGGGCTGGATGAATGGACTATAAGGTGGATAGAAAGCTGGCTAGATCATCGGGCTCAACAGGTAGTGATCAATGACTCCATGTCTAGTTGGCAGCCGGTATCAAGTGAAGTGCCCCAAGGGTTGGTCCTGGGGCCGGTTTTGTTCAATATCTTCATTAATGATCTGGAGGATGGCGTGGACTGCATCCTCAGCAAGTTTGCAGATGACACTAAACTGGGAGGAGTGGTAGATATGCTGGAGGGTAGGGATAGGATACAGAGGGACCTAGACAACTTAGAGGATTGGGCCAAAATAAATCTGATGAGGTTCAACAAGGACAAGTGCAGAGTCCTGCACTTAGGACAGAAGAATCTCATGGACTGCTACAGACTAGGGACCGAGTGGCTAGGCAGGAGTTCTGCAGAAAAAGACCTAGGGGTTACAGTGGACGAGAAGCTGGATATGAGTCAACAGTGTGCCCTTCTTGCCAAGAAGGCTAACGTGATTTTGGGCTGTATAAGTAGGGGCATTGCCAGCAGATCGAAGGACATGATCATTCCCCTCTATTAGGCTTTGGTGAGGCCTCATCTGGAGTACTGTGTCCAGTTTTGGGCCCCACACTACAAGAAGGATGTGGAAAAATTGGAAAGAGTCCAGCGGAGGGCAACAAAAATGATTAGGGGGCTGGAGCACATGATTTATGAGAAGAGGCTGAGGGAACTGGGATGATTTAGTCTGCAGAAGAGAAGAATGAGGGGGGATTTGATAGCTGCTTTCAACTACCTGAAAGGGGGTTCCAAAGAGTATGGATCTAGACTGTTCTCAGTGGTAGCAGATGACAGAACAAGGAGTAGTAGTCTCAAGTTACAATGGGGGAGGTTTAGGTTGGATATTAGGGAAAACTTTTTCACTAGGAGGGTGGTGAAGCACTGGAATGGGTTACCTAGGGAGGTGGGGGAATCTCCTTCCTTAGAGGTTTTTAAGGTCAGGCTTGACAAAGCCATGGGTGGGATGATTTAGTTGGGGATTGGTCCTCCTTTGAGCAGGGGGTTAGACTAGATGACCTCCTGAAGTCCCTTCCAACCCTGATATTCTATGATTCTAAAGCATCAGTTTTGATGGGATGCCTGCGGGCGACTTACCAGTTCATACCATGGATCCACCCGCAATAAAGCTTCCCTTCTCCTACCGGTTGTGTGCTTTTCTCACGGAATGGTCGCGGCTGACCTTGGACCAATAGGTCCTCAACACCGTCTCCCGGGGCTACACCCTCCAGTTTACTTCTACCCTGCCCACCCACCCTCCATCCCCTCGGGGACCCCTCTCACGAGGCCCTGCTCAAGCAGGAGGTGGGGCGGCTCCTTGGCCTAGGAGTGGTGGAGGTGGTACCAGAGGAGTTCAGACACAAGGGCTTCTACTCCCGCTACTTCCTTATCCCGAAGGCCAAAGAGAGGCTCAGGCCCATACTGGACCTGTGAGGCCTGAACCAGTACATGGTAAAGCTCAAGTTTTGCATGGTCTCTCTGGCCTTCATCATCCCCTCCCTGGATCCCAGGGACTGATCCTCGATCTGCAGGACGCATACTTCCACATTCATATATTCGAGGGACACAGACGTTTCCTCCGTTTCACAGTTGGGCAGGAGCACTACCAGTTTATGGTCCTCCTGTTTGGCCTGTTCACTGCTCCCAGGGTATTCACAAAGTGCATGTCTGTGGTAGCGGCCTACCTCAGACGTCGCGGGGTCCAGATCTTTCCCTATCTCGGTGACTGGCTGGTCAAAGGCAGCTCCAGGTCGCAGGTGCGGGATCACATGGCGCTCCTCCTGTCCACGTGCGCCACTCTGGGCCTGTTGGTAAACGACACCAAGTCCACATTAGTCCCGCCGCAGCGCATAGAGTTTATTGAGGCAGTCCTGGAGGCGACATCAGCCAGGGTCTCCCTCCCACCAGACAGATTCAAGACCCTAAGGGAGCTCATCGGCACAGTCACAAGGTTCCCCATGATCACAGCCAGAGCATGCCTCCAGCTCCTGGGTCACATGTTGGCGTGCACATATGTGGTTCGCCATGCCAGATTCAGGATGAGGCCCCTCCAGTTTTGGTTGGCCTCAGTGTTCTCCCAGTCCAGAGACAGGATGGACAAAGTCCTCACTGTGCCCGAATCGGTGATCACCTCTCTACAATGGTGGTCCTCCCCGGGGAACATGCTCCACGGGGTCCCATTCAGGGGCCGGCACCCATTAGTGGAGCTGGTATCCAACACGTCAGACCTGGGGTGGGGAGCCCATGTGGGGAACGTTCAGACCCAAGGTCTGTGGTCCGCATGGGACCTTGCCCTACATATAAATGTCGAGCTCAGGGCGGTCCGTCTGGCATGCGTGGCGTTCCGCTCACACCTGGAGGGCAGAGTGGTCAGGGTTCTCACAGACAACACAGCCTTGATGTTCTACATCAACAGGCAAGGTGGAGCCCGCTCCTCTGCCAGGAAGCCCTCAGGCTGTGGGACTTCTGTATAGCCCATGATATTTGCCTTGAAGCCCACCACTTACCGGGAGCCTGGAATTCACGGGCAGATCACCTGAGCCAAGACTTCTCCTCTCAGTACGAGTGGTCACTACACCCAGAGGTGGTGCACAGTATTTTCCAAAAGTGGGGCACTCCCCAGGTGTACCTGTTCGCGACAAGGCAGAACCGCCGGTGTCCCCCACATCTGCTCAGAGGGTGGGCGGGGGGTTGGGCGCGGGTGTCATCTCCGACGCCTTCTTCCTGTCCTGGTTGGGCCAGCTTCTCTATGCCTTCCCCCCGATCCCGCTGATCGGCTAGGTCTTGGAGAAGATAAAAACGAACAGGGCCCGGGTCCTCCTGATCGCCCCGGCATGGCCCAGGCAACATTGGTACGGGACTCTCACGAGCCTGGCAGTTGCCCCGCTGTGGCCGTTGTCATCCCACCTGGACCTGCTATCCCAGGACCAGGGCTGCCTCCTGCACCCCAACCTAGCGGCACTCCACCTCACGGCGTGGCTGCTCAATGGTTAGGCTGGGAGGAGAGGACGTGCTCAGAAGGGGTTCAGTGCGTCCTCCTGGAAAGCAGACGTCCCTCCACACGTCGGGCCTACCTGGTGAAGTGGTTTCGGTTTTCCCGGTGGGCAGCATTTCGCCTGTGGCTGCTCCGATCCAGCTCATTTTAGACTGCCTCCTTCACCTTAGAGCCCAAGGCCTAGCGCCCTCGTCCATCAAGGTGCACTTGGTGGCCATATTGGCCTTCCACCCGCCAGTGCAGGGCCACACGGTATTCTCCCATGCTATGACTGGCCGATTCCTTAAGGGGTTGGATCATCTCTTCCCGTATGTTAGGCCCCCAGTCCCACAGTGGGACCTGAACTTGGTGCTGGCTGGGTTGACGGGTCCCCCGTTTGAACCACTAGCTACATGCTCCTGGTCGCACCTCTCGTGGAAGGTGGCCTTCCTGGTGGCGATCGCGTCAACTAGACGGGTCTTGGAACTCAGGGCCCTGACCTCCGAGCCCCCGTACACGGTGTTCCATAAGGATAAGGTCCAGCTCTGACCACATCCTTCGTTCCTCCCCAAGGTGGTCTCCACCTACCACATGGGTCAGGACATCTTCCTGAGGGTGCTCTGTCCCAAGCCCCATGCGTCCAGTGAGAAGCGCCGCCTCCACATGCTGGATGTGAGACGGGCTCTGGCCTTTTACCTGGAACATGCAAAGCCGTTCAGGAAGTCCTCGCAGCTGTTCATCGCCTCAGCCGAACACATGAGAGGTCGGCTGATCTCCACTCAGCGGCTCTCCAACTGGATCACCTTGTGTATTCGTACCTACAGGATCCTGACACAAGGAAGAAAGGAGAGCAGGAAGATACGGACCCTGGACTTCAGAAAAGCAGACTTTGACTCCCTCAGGGAACTGATGGGCAGGATCCCCTGGGAGAACAACATGAGGGGGAAAGGAGTCCAGGAGAGCTGGCTGTATTTTAAAGAATCCTTATTGAGGTTGCAGGAAAAAACCATCCCGATGTGTAGAAAGAATAGTAAATATGGCAGGCGACCAGCTTGGCTAAACAGTGAAATCCTTGCTGATCTTAAACGCAAAAAAGAAGCTTACAAGAAGTGGAAGATTGGACAAATGACCAGGGAGGAGTATAAAAATATTGCTCAGGCATGCAGGAGTGAAATCAGGAAGGCCAAATCACACTTGGAGTTGCAGCTAGCAAGAGATGTTAAGAGTAACAAGAAGGGTTTCTTCAGGTATGTTAGCAACAAGAAGAAAGTCAAGGAAAGTGTGGGCCCCTTACTGAATGAGGGAGGCAACCTAGTGACCGAGGATGTGGAAAAAGCTAATGTACTCAATGCTTTTTTTGCCTCTGTCTTCACGAACAAGGTCAGCTCCCAGACTGCTGCACTGGGCAGCACAGTATGGGGAGAAGGTGACCAGCCCTCTGTGGAGAAAGAAGTGGTTCGGGACTATTTAGAAAAACTGGACGAGCACAAGTCCATGGGGCCGGATGCGCTGCATCCGAGGGTGCTAAAGGAGTTGGCGGATGTGATTGCAGAGCCATTGGCCATTATCTTTGAAAACTCATGGCGATCGGGGGAGGTCCCGGATGACTGGAAAAAGGCTAATGTAGTGCCCATCTTTAAAAAAGGGAAGAAGGAGGATCCGGGGAACTACAGGCCAGTCAGCCTCACCTCAGTCCCTGGAAAAATCATGGAGCAGGTCCTCAAGGAATCAATTCTGAAGCACTTAGAGGAGAGGAAAGTGATCAGGAACAGTCAGCATGGATTCACCAAGGGCAAGTCATGCCTGACTAACCTAATTGCCTTCTATGAGGAGATAACTGGGTCTGTGGATGAGGGGAAAGCAGTGGATGTGTTATTCCTTGACTTTAGCAAAGCTTTTGATACGGTCTCCCACAGTATTCTTGCCGGCAAGTTAAAGAAGTATGGGCTGGATGAATGGACTATAAGGTGGATAGAAAGCTGGCTAGATCGTCGGGCTCAACGGGTAGTGATCAACGGCTCCATGTCTAGTTGGCAGCCGGTTTCAAGTGGAGTGCCCCAAGGGTCGGTCCTGGGGCCGGTTTTGTTCAATATCTTCATTAATGATCTGGAGGATGGCGTGGACTGCACTCTCAGCAAATTTGCAGATGACACTAAACTGGGAGGAGTGGTAGATACGCTGGAGGGTAGGGATAGGATACAGAGGGACCTAGACAAATTAGAGGATTGGGCCAAAAGAAACCTGATGAGGTTCAACAAGGACAAGTGCAGAGTCCTGCACTTAGGACGGAAGAATCCCATGCACTGTTACAGACTAGGGACCGAGTGGCTAGGCAGCAGTTCTGCAGAAAAGGACCTAGGGGTTACGGTGGACGAGAAGCTGGATATGAGTCAACAGTGTGCCCTTGTTGCCAAGAAGGCTAACGGCATTTTGGGCTGTATAAGTAGGGGCATTGCCAGCAGATCGAGGGACGTGATCGTTCCCCTCTATTCGACATTGGTGAGGCCTCACCTGGAGTACTGTGTCCAGTTTTGGGCCCCACACTACAAGAAGGATGTGGAAAAATTGGAAAGAGTCCAGCGGAGGGCAACAAAAATGATTAGGGGGATGGAGCACATGAGTTATGAGGAGAGGCTGAGGGAACTGGGATTGTTTAGTCTGCAGAAGAGAAGAATGAGGGGGGATTTGATAGCTGCTTTCAACTACCTGAAAGGGGGTTCCAAAGAGGATGGATCTAGACTGTTCTCAGTGGTACCAGATGACAGAACAAGGAGTAACGGTCTCAAATTGCAGTGGGGGAGGTTTAGATTGGATATTAGGAAAAACTTTTTCACTAGGAGGGTGGTGAAGCACTGGAATGGGTTACCTAGGGAGGTGGTGGAATCTCCTTCCTGAGAGGTTTTTAAGGTCAGGCTTGACAAAGCCCTGGCTGGGATGATTAATTGAGATTAGGTCCTGCTTTGAGCAGGGGGTTGGACTAGATGACCTCCTGAGGTCCCTTCCAACCCTGATATTCTATGATTCTATTATGACCTGGCGGGAGTCCCCCCGCCTCCGATTGTGAGGGCACACTTGACTAGGGGGCAAGCATCGTCGGCTGCCTTTTTGGCCCATGTCCCCATTCAGGACATTTGTAGGGCTGCCACATGGTCTTCGGTTCACACGTTCACTTCGCATTACGCTATCGTCTCCCAAACCAGGGAGGACACTGAGTTCAGCAGGGCTGTACTCCATCCTGAGTGTCTATGAACTCTTACCCACCTCCGACAGATATAGCTTGGAATCACCTACTGTGGAATGCACATGAGCAATCACTCGAAGAAGAAAAGACAGTTACCTTTTCCATAACTGGTGTTCTTTGAGATGCGTTGCTCATGTCCATTCCACATCCCGGCCTCCTTCCCCTCTGTCAGAGCCGTCTGTCAAGAAGGAACTGAGGGTGGGGGGAGCCTGTAGCGCCCCATATACCGCGCCATAAAGGCCCCACTCCAGGGTTCACTAGGGGCACTCCCCTACGGGTACTGCTAGGGGAAAAGCTTCCGGAATTGGTGCATGTAGCGAGCACGCACACCTATTGTGGAATGGACATGAGCAACACATCTCGAAGAACACCAGTTATGGAAAAGGTAACTGTCTTTTTAGATATTCTAGCACTAGAAAAGGTTCAGAAAAGGGCAACTAAAATGATTAGGGGTTTAGAGAGGGTCCCATACGAGGAAAGATTAAAGAGGCTAGGACTCTTCAGCTTGGAAAAGAGAAGACTAAGGGGGGACATGATAGAGGTATATAAAATCATGAGTGATGTTGAGAAAGTGGATAAGGAAAAGTTATTTACTTATTCCCATAATACAAGAACTAGGGGTCACCAAATGAAATTAATAGGCAGCAGGTTTAAAACAAATAAAAGGAAGTTCTTCTTCACGCAGCGCACAGTCAACTTGTGGAACTCCTTACCTGAGGAGGTTGTGAAGGCTAGGACTATAACAATGTTTAAAAGGGGACTGGATAAATTCATGGTGGCTAAGTCCATAAATGGCTATTAGCCAGGATGGGTAAGAATGGTGTCCCTAGCCTCTGTTCGTCAGAGGATGGAGATGGATGGCAGGAGAGAGATCACTTGATCATTGCCTGTTAGGTTCACTCCCTCTGGGGCACCTGGCATTGGCCACTGTCGGTAGACAGATACTGGGCTAGATGGACCTTTGGTCTGACCCGGTACGACCTTTCTTATGTTCTTATGTTATCATTTTATATGTATATTGGTAGTATGTTTTCCAATGTGCATTACTTTGCATTTTTCAACATTGAATGTCATCTGCCATTTTGTTGCCCAGTCACCTAGTTTTGAGAGATCCTTTTGTAGTTCTTCGCAGTCTGCCTGGGACATAACTATCTTGAGTAGTTTTGTATCATATGCAAATTTTGTCACCTCACTTTTTCCAGATCATTTATGAATATGTTGAATAGGACTGGGCCCAGTACAGATCCCTGGGGGACACCACTATTTACCTCTCTCCATTCCGAAAACTGACCATTTATTCCTACCCTTTGTTTCCTATCTTTTAACCAGTTACCAATCCATGCGAGGACCTTCCCTCTTATCCCATGACAGCTTACTTTGCTTAAGAGCCTTTGATGAGGGACCTTGTCAAAGACTTTCTGAAAATCTAAGTCACTACAATCACTGGATCCCCCTTGTCCACATGTTTGTTGACCCCCTCAAAGAATTCTAGTAGATTGGTGAGGCATGATTTCCCTTTACTAAAACCATGTTGACTCTTCCCCAACAAATCATGTTTGACAATTTTGTTCTTTGCTATAGTTTCAACCAGTTTGCCCGGTACTGTATTCAGGCTTACCAGCCTGTAGTTGCCAAGATCACCTCTGGAGCCCTTTTTAAAAATTGGCATCACATTAGCTATCCTCCACTCATTTGGTATAGAAGCTGATTTAAATGATAGGCTACAAACTACAGAACGCCACTAGCCATCACCTTCAGCCCCCAACTAAAACCTCTCCAGTGCATCATCAAGGATCTACAACCTATCCTGAAGGACGATCCATCACTCTCACAGATCTTGGGAGACAGGCCAGTCCTTGCTTACAAACAGCCCCCAAGCCTGAAGCAAATACTCACCAGCAACCACACACTTCACAACAAAAACACTAACCCAGGAACCTATCCTTGCAACAAAGCCCGTTGCCAACTCTGTCCACATATCTATTCAGGGGATACCATCATAGGACCTAATCACATCAGCCACACTATCAGAGGCTCATTCACCTGCACATCTACCAATGTGATATATGCCATCATATGCCAGCAATGCCCCTCTGCCATGTACATTGGCCAAACCGGACAGTCTCTACGTAAAAGAATAAATGGACACAAATCAGACGTCAAGAATTATAACATTCAAAAGCCAGTTGGAGAACACTTCAATCTCCCTGGCCACTCGATTACAGACCTAAAAGTCGCAATATTACAACAAAAAAACTTCAAAAACAGACTCCAACGAGAGACTGCTGAATTGGAATTAATTTGCAAATTGGACACCATTAAATTAGGTTTGAATAAAGACTGGGAGTGGATGGGCCATTACACAAAGTAAAACTATTTCCCCATGCTTATTTCCCCCCCCCCTTCCCCCACAGTTCCTCATATCTCCTTGTCAATTGCCGGTAATGGGCCATTTTCATTACCACTACAAACAGTTTTTTTTCTCTCCTGCTGGTAAAAGCTCACCTTAACTGATCACTCTCCTTATAGTGTGTATAGTAACACCCATTGTTTCATGTTCTCTGTGTGTATATATATATCTTCCTACTGTATTTTCCACTACATGCGTCTGATGAAGTGGGCTGTAGCCCACGAAAGCTTATGCTCAAATACATTTGTTAGTCTCTAAGGTGCCACAAGTACTCCTGTTCTTTTTGCAAACTACACTTAGTAGTCCTGCAATTTCACATTTGACTTCCTTCAGAACTCTTGGGTGAATACCATCTGGTCCTGGTGACTTATTATTGTTTAGTTTATCAATTTGTTCCAAAACCTCCTCTAATGACACCTCAATCTGGGACAGTTCCTCAGATTTGTCACCTGAAAAGAATAGCTCAGGTTTTGGAATCTCCCTCACATCCTCAACTGTGAAGACTGATGCAAAGAATTCATTTAGTTTCTCCGCAATGGCCTTATCATCTCTGAGTGCTCCTTTAGCATCTTGATGGTAAAAGAGAGTAAGATCACATCCTTCCCTCGGTGACACTTTTACAAACCCAGTGAAGATAATGGGACTGAAAAAGTGTAACTGACTGCAACTTAATAAAAAATGAAGGCTGCTCTAACCTGTGCCAGTGGGTAATGGTCATCCCCATGGGGCTGTTGCACTAAGGGATTCCCAGGGCATAGGAGAGCCCTGACCATGCTCCCTGCACACAGCTGGGAGGTGGGTGGAATAGGTGGCATACAACGTCTGTATGCTATCTGAAGATTCCCCTATGCAAGGGAGGCTAGATCAACTGAAACTGGAGATACTCTAGCAGTACATAGAGACTGCATTGTGGCCCAGGAACAGGGTCAACAATCCAAATTCTGCTTCTATTTACCCTGGTGTAAATCTGGGGTATCTCTATGGAGGTCAATGGTGTTATTCCAGTGTAAAACTGGAGAGAATCAGGCCCAAGATCTGCCCCAGAAATGATCCCGAAAGAATTACATATAGTCAAAGTGTAGTGGCCTGTAAGCACAACATCGCTGTTCCCTTCACAAACATTCCATGTTGTGTTCTCTTCCCGTTACCCAAGTTTCTTTACTGGAGGTGCAATGGGATTGCACTGGGGTAACTGAGAACAGACGTTTGCCTGTCATCCCAGAGCATGCACTTCTCCACTTTCAAAGTACTCCATGAAGGTCTTAGCCAGTGACTCTGGAGCAGAAGTGTCCGAAATGGGTTCTGAGGACCAAACATGGTCAGTCCTCCAGCCATTCTGCAACTGCTGGGTGAGCCTAAGGGAGGTCATCCACCAGTGCTTGCTGCTGATGAACTCAGGGTGGGAGGCTCCTAAGTCCCTCAGGCATTCTTGAACATCTGACCCTCAATCAGCAGGCAATATCTCTGGGAAGGAAGGTACAAGCATGAAAAAAGCATTCTACTTCTGTGCATCTATTTTTGGTTTTAAAGAACAATGTCAACTCACAGGCAATTTTTGGCCCAGTGGCAAGTTGCAGTCACAAAGTTTAGATACCTGCTGCTTTAACAGGAATCACATGGCTAGCTGGCCCACATTCTTTTTCCTAGGCTGATCTTAGGAGCCAATATGTTTGGCTCCCAGCGATGGGAAGTCATCATTTCTCTGTTAAATTGGCAGCTGTTCATCAGAGAGGAGGATTAGCACATTAGCCACTGATTGCAATGCAAAAGGGAAAACATATATTTTCCAGTTCTCCTTTCACTTCATTTTGCTCTAAACAGGGAGACATTGTCTGTAATGGGGTGATATTTATTACTGAGGAATTGCTGAGGGTTTGGGGTTTTGTTCTTCCCCTTTCACTTAAGAACAGTGAAAAAAATACTCAGGTCTCACAAATGTCTCAAAACACAAGCTTACTTTCCTCATGCTTCCTGGGAGCAAGCTGGTGTCATGTTACTAATTCGATCAGCGCTTACACAGCAAGCTCTTCCACGTCATGGCTTCATGAGTCAGGATTTTCGGTCTGAAAAAGATCACGTCAAGGGTCCCAGACAAAAATTCCCCAGACCCTAGCAACGGGAGCACGCTGGACTCGAGTGAGAATGTTTCAGTGGTGCCAGTGTGTGCCATAGTCGGCGCTTGCAAAACTATTTCTGCCCTTGGCAATCTTCCCTGTTGGACAAAGGGAGTAACGGTCAATGAGACGTCTCATGACTCAAGTGCTTTGGTAATTGCTTCTCAAGTAGAGTGTGTGAAACTCCATAAACCTGCAATACATCTAGACGGAAGTGTAAAGGGTGGGTTTGCTGATGCAAGGATGCCTTTGAAGTCGCGTCTATGAACTGTTTGCTGCTCAGTTTCCTTCAGCACTAAGGAAACTCCAATGGTCTATTGCGTGTGGTTGTGGCTGTTGTTATTGGCAGAAAACTTCAGGCCCTGCTAGGACATGTAGTGATCTTAGAGCAACACATAGACAGCCCATTGCTGAGTGATTCAGATTCATTACATCCAGGGTCTTTACTCTGTCATACTTTGATGCTTCATGCTTTTTGATGGCCGGAAGTTTTGTTTCTGTGTAAATTTGGAATTTTCATGGGCTTTTAATTCTTTGATATTTCCTCTTCTGTCTGATAATTATTATAATCCTCAACACTTCTCTTTTCATCTATAGGTCTCAAAGTACTTTGTACAGAAGGGTAAGTGTCATCCCCATTTTACAAATGGAGAAACTAAGACACTGAGCCAGGCAGTGACTTCCCTGAGATCATACTTCCCATCAGTGATAGGCCCAAGAATAGAACCCCAATCTCTGGTGTTCTGTTCATTGGAAACTTTTCTGGAGTTTGCACTAACATAACCCTGTTTAGAATTTAATCTACCATTAAAATACCAGGAGAGCCTTGTGAAACGGGCTCTGGGAAGATGTGATTCCTTTCTTTGAAGGCAGAATTTCTATTTATAGGGCACAATTCTGGTCTCTGGTCTGCACTGTCTCTCTTATCTTTAGTCTGAATCTCTGTTACATATTCCGGCCACATTTCAAATCTGGAACTGTCACAAAGAGTGACAGAACAGTTGCAGAATATGCAAAAGGAATTCCTGCTGCAGAGATTTTGTAATAATACCTAGCCCCTATATCAGGGGTCGGCAACCTTTCAGAAGTGGTGTGCCGAGTCTTCATTTATTCACTCTAATTTAAGGTTTCGCGTGCCAGTGATACATTTTAAAGTTTTTAGAAGGTCTCTTTCTATAAGTCTATAATATATAACTAAACTATTGTTGTATGTAAAGTAAATAAGGTTTTTAAAAGGTTTAAGAAGCTTCATTTAAAATTAAATTAAAATGCAGAGCCCCCCAGACCAGTGGCCAGGACCCAGCCAGTGTGAGTGCCACTGAAAATCAGCTCGTGTGCCACCTTTGGCACGCATGCCATAGGTTACCTACCCCTGCCCTATATCATCTGTAGCTCTCAAAGCACTTTGTCCAAGAGGTCACTATCATTGTCTCACTTTGCAGAAGGGGAAACTAAGGCATAGGGAAGGGACTTACCCAAAGTCACTCAGCAAACTGGAGTTAGAACCAGGAATTGAACCATTGTTTCCTGAGTCCTAGTCTTCCACCCTAACCACTAGGCTATGCTATTTTAATAACCTCGCCTAACCCTAATATCTATCAGTGGACACTATCGTATGCATTTGCAAGAGCTACGGGGACCTAAATGTGGCGTAGATTAGCCCACATTTTCCTGTGAGCTGCTTGTACCTTTCTCTGAAGCTTCTGGTGCTGGCCACTGTTGGAGATGGGATACTGGAGTAGATGGACCTCAGGTCTGACCATCTGGTCTAATAAACGTTTATGCATCGCTAGCTACTCTCACTGGAGATGAGAATTTTGCTGACACTCAGTACTTCTGCAGTCCTTTAAGAAACAGAGGGTATTTTCCTTGGGTTTCATAAGAGTGGAGCTTAGAGAGTTGATCCATATAAATCCCTCAGTACATACAGGATTCCATATGGAGTATGGATAGGCCACCGTCTCTCTGCCTAGCCCCAGAAGTAAAGCAACTTACCTGTTTCACAGTTGCCTTGAGAGCCCTGAGTGTGGGAAAGAACTGCTGGGGAGAGTTGAAAAAGGATCCCGCTTGCACATAACAATATAATGAGGAACAAGTGAACGTGTGTGTGTTGAAAAAACTGTATGGTATGAAGAGCTTTGCAAGCAAAGTGTGGTAGAAAAGGATTATATCAGGTACATGGACAGTGCAGGGAGGCATCAGTGGCTAGAAACTAGGACTGTGAGACAGGGCTTGTAACTGTGACCTGGCATTCACTTGCTGTGTGACCTTCATGGCTGTCTAAGCCTGAAGGCTCTGCTTGGAAGACTCCATTGGCTTCTTTGAGGTGGGATTATTAGGCTGATACCATCAGGATCTTCTCTCCCCCACCCAAAAACTGTATGTGGAGCTGACACATCCTTCTGCATAGAGTTAGAGCTGTCCCGTCCATAGGATGGACTGGGGCAACCGCCCCAGGCCCCACACTTTGGGGGCCCCGTGCTTCAGGACGTGGGGTCCAGGGTGGTCTGGGAGGTTAGTGGGGGGCCTGGTACCGGCAGCAACGAGCAACCCAGTCCCAGCCTGCCCCGCTACGCCTCGCCGGCTCCCAGCATCACTTGGGGGAGGGGGCGGAAGCTGGAAAGGGGGGGTCGGGGTGGAATGGGGGCAGGGAGGAGGCGGAGCAGGGGGGAAGAGGGGGAAGGGGTGGAGTGGGGGCGGGGCCTGGGCTGGGGAGGGGTTGTTCCGCTCCCCAGGGATGGCCCTGATTGTCTCTGTGACAGTCATTGGCTGCTGGGACCTGCTCCTTAGCCGGCTACAAGAGGTTCTTCAGCCCACTGAGGAGCCTCAATCACAACCCTACTCTTGATGCTGTGTCTTGTGGCCCCCGTTCCTCTGGCTGAGGTTGGCGAGGAAGACTCCCTATGGAGCTCCTCAGAGAAGACCCTCCTTAATTACCAGGAGACAATGGGAAGCATCTGATTCCTTTAGAGCAGTGGTTTTCAAACTTTTTTCCTGGGGACCCAGTTGAAGAAAATTGTTGATGGCCACGACCCAACGGAGCTGGGGATGAGGGGCTTCAGGTGTGGGAGGGGCTCGGGGCAGAGGTTGGGGTGAGGGGTTCAGGGTGAGGCCAGGAATGAGGGGCTCTGGGTTTGGGGGGCTCAGGGCTGGGGCAGAGGGTTGGGGTGCGGGAGGGGTCAGGGTTCTGAGCTGGGGATGAGGGGCTTGGGGTGCAGGAGGGGCTCCGAGTTTGGGGGGGGCTCAGGGCTGGGGCAGGGGATTGGGGCATGGGCACAGACTTACCTCCAGCAGCTTATGGTCAGCGGTGCAGCTGGGGTGCCAAGGCAGGCTTCCCACCTGTCCTGGCACCACAGACCACTCTGTGCCCCGAAAGCAGTCAGCAGCAGGTCTGGCTCCTAGGCGGAGGCACGCAAGTGGCTCTGCGTGACTCTTGCCCCCTCCACCCCCCACCCCCCCATTCCCATTGGCTGGTTGCTGGCCAATGGGAGTGTGTAGCCAGTACTCGGGGTGGGGGCAGCGCATGGAGCCCCGTGGGCCCCCTGCCTAGAAGCCAGACCCGCTGCTGGCCACTTCCGGGGCACAGCATGGTGTTGGAAAAGGTAGGCACTAGCCTGCCTTAGCTTGGCAGTACCGCCGACAGGACATTTAACGTCCCGGTCAGCGATGCTGACCAGAGCAAGGCAACCCAGCACCTGACATGCCGCAACCCAGTACTTGGTCATGACCCACGGATTGAAAAACACTGCCTTAGAGGCTGAATGCTTCACCCCTGCAGCAGTGCCCATCCAGGTGCAAGTCCCATAACTCCCAGCTTTGTGCCCCAGACTTGGGGGAGGGGAAATGATGCTTCTCATGACCCCCAGTCTGCCTCAGATTCTGGGAAGAGGCGGGTTATGCACAGTACACCTCCTTCTCTCCCCTACCACCTTTTGTGGGGGGGTTCTCCCCAACCCTCAAAGACTGCCCCCCAGATTATCGGAGGGGTGCTTCCCTCAGTGGTGCTCAGGCTGCTGCTCTCAGAAGCAGTGATGGCCTCCTCTCTAGGAAGCCTTGGGTGTCATGTGTGCTGAGGTTGTAGTTGGCCCTGCCCCTTGCTGATGAGGTACCAACCTTCCTGAGCATGAGACAGGGCATCTACTTACAAGGAGGAAGCCAGAGGGAAGGGCTCAGTGGGAGCCCAGATCTACACTAAATTACATGTATCTCTACATGGTAAAGTCCAAGCTAGGCTGTTTCCTCCCCTTGACCCTCAAAGTTATAAGAGTCAGTGAGCAGGACCTCACTTGAAGCCTTTACACTGTCTGCCTTGTCTGTCAGAGAAGCTGCTTTGGCTTATATGGGGCATGCAGGTCAAGAAGCCTTTAGCTCCCAATGGAGAAGTTCCTTCTTGAATAGGCTTAGAATGGGGAGTTGGGTTGTTCCTGGGGAGGAACAGCCATGAGGGACCTTTTGGTTCACCTCCTTCCTCGTCTAGCTGGGGTATGTCTATACCTACTGCAGTCACACTCCGAATTGCACTGTATACAGACCCTCGTCAGCCCCAGGTCCTTATAACTGATTTACCTCAGGCAAGTCATACTGCTGGCTCTGTGCAACAGGAGCCCATGCGGTGTGTTTCAGTGATGTCTGGGAGGGGTGGAGGAGCACACTTGCAGCAGCCAGAAGGCTTAGAGAGAGCTGAGATTCTTCAACAGCGAAGAAGCTGCAGGGTGCAATGGGGACAGGATTCTACTAACGCTGGTTGTAAATTTCCCATCAAAACTGTTTTCTGACAGAAAATTGGGTTTTAGAGTGAACAAAATTTTTCACGAAAAGCACCTCTTTCTACAGAATTTTTTAGAAGAACTGAAGCCCAAAATATTTAGAACGTGATATGTCGCCACAGATCCTCATGGGAGTTATAGTTCAGTTGTTGCATGACCCCCATTCTCCTTTATGGGCAGGGCTTCCCATTCAGACTACATCTCCCATTATGCAGCATTGCCATGTGACTGCCATGATGCACTGCCTCCCCCCACCAACAGAGGAGACCGTGATGCATCATGGGAGATGCAGTCCAACCAGGGAGTCGGTACCAGAGAGGAGAATGGGGACATGAGACACCTGAACTACAACTCCCATGAGGCACCATAGTGACATATCAGAATCTTACATCTATTGGTTTGAGATTTTTCACCAATAACTTGAAATTTTCTATGGTAATTTTTTTTCCAACCTGGTTTAGCTCCTCCCTCTTTCTTTCATTAGCCCTGGGCAACAGAAGTGGGGGCATCAAACTTATCTGACATTAGAGGCTTATGCAAAAGACTGCCCTCGTAGGAATCCCAGCACCTTCCCCCTTCTCAGCAACTGAGGGTGGGCGTTTCATTAGAGCATTGCCCCGGGCCTTGTTGGGTTCCCAGCTTCTTCTTTCCTATCAGCCGCTGGCTAGCAGGGCTACTCCTTTAGCTAGGTCTGTAGGTATTTGGTCTTTTTTTTTTCAAGACCTGCTCGCAGCAGAGTTGAAATAAAATTCTGGTTTGATTGAAGCTGGATGTGAGTGTTGCGATTGACTTCAGTGGGACCAGAATTTAGACTACTAGGTATAAAATATGAAGGAGCTGGACTGGCCTACTTGAACAGGAGAAGAGAGGGAAAAAGGCTCCTTGACCTCAGAAAGGACCTGCCAGCTATTTCGCCTGTTCCCAGAGCCAAGGAACACACCTCAGCTGCAATCAAAGAAAGCACACGAATAGGCAACTCTTTGCAAAGAGCATAGCTCCTTGTGGGGGTGGTGGGAGGGGAGTGAGACCCAGCCAGTTCTGGGCTCCGCTGTGAGACAAAAAGCTATTTAGAAGACAAGGAAGTCTTGATAGCTGCTGAGTAAGAATAAATTCTAAAGCAGGGGAAGGATGCTGGATTTCACTAGGCAAGGTAAGTCTGTTCTTGGAGGAAATTTTCCTCTCTGAGGCCAGTTAGGAAATAAAAAAGGGAACATAGGAACTGCCGGGGTGGATCCGATCCATAGTCCATCTAATCCAGTGGCTCTCAAACTTTTTTACTGATGACCCCTTTCACATAGCAAGCCTCTGAGTGCGACCACACCCTTATAAATTAAAAACACTTTTTTATATATTTAACACAATTATAAATGCTGGAGGCAAAGCAGAGTTTGGGGTGGAGGCTGACAGCTCGTGACCCCCCATATAATAACCTCACGACCCCCTGAGGGGTCCTGACCCGCAGTTTGAGAACCCCTGATCTAATCCATTAGTCTGACCGTGACAGTGGCCAGTACCAAATGAGCCAGAGGAACCCCACAGTAGCAGATATGGGATAATCTGCCTCCACATTTGGTTTCACCCTGAGCTCTAATAGTTAGAGATCAGCTTAAGCCCTGAAGCAGGGGGTTTAATATCCCTTCCCAAAAAATTGTTTTCAGGGGCCTGGGAAACATCCAGCGGAGGGCAACAAAAATGATTAGGGGGCTGGAGCACATGACTTATGAGGAGAGGCTGAGGGAACTGGGATTGTTTAGTCTGCAGAAGAGAAGAATGAGGGGGGATTTGATAGCTGCTTTCAACTACCTGAAAGGGGGTTCCAAAGAGGATGGATCTAGACTGTTCTCAGTGGTACCAGATGACAGAACAAGGAGTAACGGTCTCAAGTTGCAGTGGGGGAGGTCTAGGTTGGATATTAGGAAACACTTTTTCACTAGGAGGATGGTGAAGCACTGGAATGGATTACGTAGGGAGGTGATAGAATCTCCTTCCTTGGAGGTTTTTAAGGCCCGGCTTGACAAAGCCCTGGCTGGGATGATTTAGTTGGGGATTGGCCCTGCTTTGAGCAGGGGATTGGAGTAGATGACCTCCTGAGGTCCCTTCCAACCCTGATATTCTATGATTTCTAAGAGGCATAGTCAAAACCCTGACATGCTGGGACACCCGCACACACAAATACACACAGAAACACGCGTGCATAGACACACACCACACAGAAACACACATGCATAGACATGTCCACGTAGACACATGCACACAACACACACCAATGTGCACACCCAGGCAGGTGCACACACACACACACATGTGTGCACACATTCACACCGATCCATACATGCACTGACATGCACACACCTATGCATGCACACAAACACAGAGAAACATATGCAGACACCCATGCCCACATGCATGTACACACACAGAAACATGCACAGACAGCATAAATGATTATTCCTTCATGGGCCTGAGAAGTGCTGTCAGCATATTCAAGCTCATATTTTTCCCTTTCATGATTGAAATTAAACATGGCTCATTGGTTCAAGGTTTTCTTTGCTTCGGTGTCTCTGGAATATTGTGTCCAGTTTTGGGCTCCCCCACTACAGAAAGGATGTGTACAAATTGGAGAGAGTCCAGCAGAGGGCAATGAAAAGGATTAGGGGGCTGGAGCACATGACTTATGAGGAGAGGCTGAGGGAACTGGGTTTATTTAGTCTGCAGAAAAGAAGAGGGGGGGGGGATTTGATAGCAGCCTTCAACTACCTGAAGGGGGGTTCCATAGAGCAGTGTTTCCCAAACTTGGGACACCGCTTGTGTAGGGAAAGCCCCTGGCGGGCCGGGCCGGTTTGTTTAACTGCCACGTCCGCAGGTTCGGCCAATCGTGGCTCCCACTGGCCGCGGTTCGCTGCTCCAGGCCAATGGGAGCTGCTGGAAGTGGCAGCCAGTATGTCCCTCAGCCTGCGCTGCTTCCAGCAGCTCCCATTGGCCTGGAGCAGCGAACCGCGGCCAGTGGGAGCCGCGATTGGCCGGACCTGCGGACGTGGCAGTTAAACAAACCGGCCCGGCCCGCCAGGGGCTTTCCCTACACAAGCGGCGTCCCAAGTTTGGGAAACACTGCCATAGAGGATGGAGCTCGGCTGTTCTCAGTGGTGGCAGATGACAAAACAAGGAGCAATGGTCTCAAGTTGCAGTGGGGGAGGTTTAGGTTGGATATTAGGAAAAACTTTTTCACTTGGAGGGTGGTGAAGCACTGGAATGGGTTACGTAGGGAGGTGATGGAATCCTTAGAGGTTTTTAAGGCCTGGCTTGACAAAGCCCTGGCTGGGATGATTGAGTTGGGGATTGGTCCTGCTTTGAGCAGGGGGTTGGACTAGATGACCTCCTGAGGTCCCTTCCAACCCTGACAGTCTCTGATTCTATGATTCTATGTTAGATGTCCAATCGCTACTAACCTTTTTGGTGAAAACTGAAACAAAAAAGTCATTTAGCACTTCTGCCATTTCTGCATTTTCTGTTATTGTTTTTCACCCCTCTTGTCTCCAGTGTAGGGATAAGGCCAGGATGTCCCTATTCCCTGGTGATCCCCAGCTGCCAGAGCGACCCCTTCAGGGCCATTGGCAGCTGGAGTAAATTAGAACAGCTTTGAGGCTGCTCTAATTTATACTGGGGACTGGCCCAGTTTCCAGATGGCCCCAGGATTTGTGTCATCATGTTCTGAGTGCAGGGTTGGCAAAATGTCCAGGCAAGGAAATGAACAGTCCAAACCTCCTTACATTGTAAATGGCCTGGTGACCTAACGCAGCCTGAAGCCCAGAGAGTTCTACGACTTCATCTTTAACAAGGCGGGGTGGCCCACAGTATCTGCAATAATAGCTCCTTCTGGAGAGAATCACTGGTCCAAATTCACCTTGGGTGTAACTCTGATGAAGTCAAGAGAAGGATGGATTTGGCCCAATCCCTGCTTCATCTCCACTCCCAACATGGCTTTGTCTTGCTCCCAGATGGTCACATATTGTATTCATTAGTCACATGCTGTCCTGTAGAAACACCAGCCTAGGAACTGAGCAGAAGAAACCATCTGGGCCAAATGCGTCTGACAAAGTGGGTATTCACCCACGAAAGCTTATGCTCCAATACATCTGTTAGTCTTAAAGGTGCCACAGGACTCTCTGTTGCATCTGGGCCAAATGTAACTGTCAAAAAAATCTTTGGGAAAAGAACTTTTTCTATTATGAAAATAACTGAATAGGATTTTGCTNGTAGGGAGGTGATGGAATCCTTAGAGGTTTTTAAGGCCTGGCTTGACAAAGCCCTGGCTGGGATGATTGAGTTGGGGATTGGTCCTGCTTTGAGCAGGGGGTTGGACTAGATGACCTCCTGAGGTCCCTTCCAACCCTGACAGTCTCTGATTCTATGATTCTATGTTAGATGTCCAATCGCTACTAACCTTTTTGGTGAAAACTGAAACAAAAAAGTCATTTAGCACTTCTGCCATTTCTGCATTTTCTGTTATTGTTTTTCACCCCTCTTGTCTCCAGTGTAGGGATAAGGCCAGGATGTCCCTATTCCCTGGTGATCCCCAGCTGCCAGAGCGACCCCTTCAGGGCCATTGGCAGCTGGAGTAAATTAGAACAGCTTTGAGGCTGCTCTAATTTATACTGGGGACTGGCCCAGTTTCCAGATGGCCCCAGGATTTGTGTCATCATGTTCTGAGTGCAGGGTTGGCAAAATGTCCAGGCAAGGAAATGAACAGTCCAAACCTCCTTACATTGTAAATGGCCTGGTGACCTAACGCAGCCTGAAGCCCAGAGAGTTCTACGACTTCATCTTTAACAAGGCGGGGTGGCCCACAGTATCTGCAATAATAGCTCCTTCTGGAGAGAATCACTGGTCCAAATTCACCTTGGGTGTAACTCTGATGAAGTCAAGAGAAGGATGGATTTGGCCCAATCCCTGCTTCATCTCCACTCCCAACATGGCTTTGTCTTGCTCCCAGATGGTCACATATTGTATTCATTAGTCACATGCTGTCCTGTAGAAACACCAGCCTAGGAACTGAGCAGAAGAAACCATCTGGGCCAAATGCGTCTGACAAAGTGGGTATTCACCCACGAAAGCTTATGCTCCAATACATCTGTTAGTCTTAAAGGTGCCACAGGACTCTCTGTTGCATCTGGGCCAAATGTAACTGTCAAAAAAATCTTTGGGAAAAGAACTTTTTCTATTATGAAAATAACTGAATAGGATTTTGCTAGTGGGAATTAAGGGTCCGACCCTTGGGCCTGGTCTACCCTAAAAAAATGAATCCCCTAGAACATTTTACATACCCACAGATATATGTCAAAAGATCTAATAATTGGCTAGAGCAGGCCACCTTTCAGCAGCTAGTTAAAGCTGAGCTGCTTCAGTCTCAGACACAGACAAGCTGATATGGTTCAAATAGTCCTCTCCAGGCACAGCAGTGGCCTTTTGAAATCTCCCATAATGCATTGCTTCTGGGAGATTGGCTGGGAAACTTGTGGGACAGGCACCCAGATTGCAGCTGAAGCGGTTCTGGATACCACCGTTGTGGCAAGGGTCAAAACTGACACTGATTCAGCATGGCTAGTGTGAATGCACTTAACTATTTGTGCTTAAACCAGTTTGGTTCGACTACAAACATTTCTATTCATTAGTGCAGACAAGGCCTTGCGCTTGGTTTGCAATGAAGCTCAGAGCCAGTAGCATGGAATGGGAAATCTACAGGGTAAGGAGTTGACAGGTTGTGAGGAGGGAACCTGGACCCTGCCTTGTAGATGAAAGCCAATCTTTGTACCAGGTGAACTCTTCCTCCTGCTTAAAAGTCCCAGTCTGGTTCAAAGGAAGATGGAACTCCAGCAGCTGGTTCCTCCATTGCTACACTTGATGTGCCACTCGGCTGCAAACTTTGTGTATCAGCATCAGTGATCACAGCAAAGGCAGATGGAAACTTTGCAGAAATGAAATGATATGAAAAATACCAAAGGGAGATTAGATCTTGGTCATGACTCTTTCATCGCCCTTGTCTCTAGGAAGAGACTTCTCACCCCCACTTTCTTTCTTGCTCTTGAAGCCTTCACCTTCCCAGCTAATTTTCTGGCTGTGTTCCTTGCTAGGGCTAGAAAATGATGCAAAACATTTGGCTACATGACAGTGGTGCCGGCTTAACCACAGATGTGTGTTTAAAACCAACGTAATGAAACCAATGCAAAGGGCTGTGTGGACACTCTTATTTACCTAAAACCAGACTTAGTTCAGTTTAACTTAAATCCACTGGGAACACGTTTAAGCTAAACTTAAATAAGTTGCTTGTGATGGGGCAGTCGGGCCCCCACACTGGCAAGGAGAGGGTTAATGAGAGCCTGTGGACCCAACTGGCCCCACCCCGCTACACCTGCAGCAAAGCTCAGGCATTGAGAAGGAAGCTAAGGACGAGACCTAGCCCAGTTCAGGGTGGAGTAGGGACGAGAACAGAGCTCTGCTTCTCTGATGTGCAGAAGCCTGTTTGCACAGAGGTTGTGACAGTTTGCTGGGTGGACAAGCATCCTGGGGAAGGGATTGACCAGACCTAGGAGGGTGGTGAAGCACTGGAATGGGTTCCCTAGGGAGGTGGTGGAATCTCCTTCCTTAGAGGCTTTTAAGGTTAGGCTTGACAAAGCCCTGGCTGGGATGATTTAGTTGGGGATTGGTCCTGCTTTGAGCAGGGGGTTGGACTAGATACCTCCTGAGGTCCCTTCCAGCCCTGAGATTCTATGATTCTATGACCCTGGCAGCCAGTCAAAGTACTAGTTCTGTAAAGTCCTGCTAGAGGGAGGGGTCCTGCCAAAGGTTCCTTAGAAGACCCTGTTAGAATGGTGGTTTGTCCTGATTTCTGTGGACATTAATACTCCAGAAGGGATAAGGCTGGCGGGCTGGGCTAGAGGGCTCAAACACTACTCCATTGGACCTTGCAAGCGACAGCAACCTACCAGCAGAGACCTGTGGCAGGGTGAGTCATGCCAAGATGGGTCACAAGGGGGCACTGCAGAGGCAAACCTGATCACATTGCCCTTAACCAGAATAGGCAAATCCACACAAAGGGCTGCACCAGTGTAAATTTGACAATGGTGGGGTTACTCCTCATTTACACCTGAGTAAGAGTTGAATCAAGTCCATATTTTCACTTTACTCCCCTTTCACTGGTCTAGCACTGACCTTTCACACTGTCATCACAGCTGCTGCTCTTGGCATCTGCTCTCAAGCATATTGACTTTGCTGCTGTTTTCAAACCTCTTCTGAAATGATTCATCATTTTTATCTCCCCTCTTTCTTTGCTTCTTTATGATTCATACAGAAGGCCTGGAAAATTGGCTTTGGTTGTTTGATTTTGTTTTGTCACAGTATCAGTTCAGAGTGGTAGCCGTGTTAGTCTGTATCACAAAAACAACGAGGAGTCCTTGTGGCACCTTAGAGACTAACAAATTTATTTGGGCATAAGCTTTCGTGGGCTAAAAGCATCATCAGATGCATGGAGTGGAAAATACAGTAAGCGGTATATATATGAAAAGATGAGAGTTGCCTTACCAAGTGGGGGGTCAGTGCTAATGAGGCCAACTCAATTAAGGGGGAAGTGGCCTATTCTCAACAGTTGATTACTTTTGTAGTGCTAACAAGGCCAACGCAATCAAGGTGGACATCGCCCATTTCCAACAGTTGACAAGAAGGTGTGAGTATCAGCAGAGGGAAAATTACTTTTTGTAAGCCCCTTTCCATTGGCTGCCCCAAGCACCTGCTTCCTGCGCTGGTGCCTGGAGCCGGCCCTGACAATCACCAATGAAGTTAAACTTGGTTCATTGGGAGGGGGAAGAGTTTTGGGCTCATATACTTGGTCCCATGGGATTTAGGCACCTAGATACCTTTGAAGATATGGGCCTTGGTATCAGACTGTTTACAATTGTTTTCTGTTTGTTTTGGTTTTTGTTAACACTTTTTAACTCGTACACCTGGCAAACAGCTGGGAGAAAAGAACTCAGTGAAAGTTTCAGTATCTTCGCCCTGAGAAAGCACCCACTCAAGTTCTCTAGTTATCCACGGAGACCTCCAACAAAAACAGAGAAAATTAGACTAGAAATTTCAGAGATTTTTAAGGTAAAAACCAAGAAGAAAAAAAATAAAAACTAATTCAGGCCTTCTTTCACCATGATGTGGAAGAAAAATAGGATAAAACACCATTATTTTCTCCTTTGCAAGTCACATTTAAGGCCCTGCAAAGGGCTTGCACAGCCTTAAGCATGATTAACTTTACACAGTGAGCAGTTCCAACTTTGTAGCTGTTTCATTTAACTGTGTGGTCCATTTTGGGCTATAGTTTTTAAGCAAGATTTTATGCCAAAGAAAGTTGCGTGAGGTTTCAATGTGCCATAGTAGCTAGAGTGGACTGGGACTCAGGAGACCTTAATTCTATTCTCAGCTCAGCCAATGACCTGCTGGGTGACCTTAGGCCAGTCACGTTGCTTCTCTGTGCCTCAGTTTCCCCACCCGTAAATTGAGATAACTAAACTGATCTCCTTGGTGAAGTGCTTTGAGTTCTACTGGTGAAAGCCTGAGACATGGTTAATGAGACGTTGGGGCTATTGCTGTGCGTTTGATCATTCTGGATTTCTTCTGCTCTTTCTAAGGCCTGCTCTTTAAATGCAGCATAGCTGAGAGCCTCTTTGCAGAGAAGGTTCTTATTAATGCTGCCCCATCAGAGGCAAAAAGCCACAGACACAGTAGCAGAAGTTTCTGCATTTTCTGTTTTCAGCCAAGGCCAAGATAACTGCATGCTGTGATCAGATACTTTATCTGATTGTGGTGCTGCCGTTGATGATAAAGTTGGATATTATAGCTGACTCAGGGTATAAGACGAAGCAGAATGTTCTGTTCCCAGAGTTGGCCCCATTTGCCCCCAACCTCACACACACATTTGATTTCCTTTTTAAGGAGGAGTGAACATTTGTGATGGTGAAAGGTAGCAGACAGGCCACTTGCAGGACAAAGCAAGGGTGGTAATCGAGGTGGCTGGGGAGGGTGAATGCCCCCCCCCCTCAGGTTTTTGCAGTTGCTCAAAGTTTCACAGGCAACAGAGCCAGGGGGCCCATGGCCCGAACACTTTTAAATGCAGCCACTGTTGGAGCGGTCTGGAACATGGCTCTGGCTGCATGGTCACAATGCCACTGGAATGTGACAGACGGGGTGGCCAGGCCAAATTTCAGCAAGTGGCATTGTGACCTGGTGCACAGGGTCGCAGCAACACTCAAATTGCGCGGGCTGCCCCTCTGCCCAGAGGGAAGGTGGCTGGAGCCTGGGCCAAATGAAGCTGTAATTAACACACAGGGAGTCTGTTCCTGTGCAGCAGCGTGCAGGGGAGTCTGCCGAGAACCCAGCTCCTCCTGCTAGCACCCCCATGCACTAAGTGGGGAAGAGAGGGGAGACTCCCCAGCAGAGGGACACCCAGTGTCCCTGCAGTAGGAGGGGGGGCACGAGTGGGGACAGGACAGGGTTCCCAGTGGGACAGGGCACGGAAACAGGGAGTGGAATCTCTCCCTCCCCCCAAAAAATAGCTGAATTGACACCACTGGAAATCCTTTTCTCCTTCACTGAGAAGGTCCAGTCACAATGCAACAATTGGCCTCAAACCTAATCTGGGGCCATGACCTGTAGGGCCTGGGGCTGAGTTCTGTCTGTCTGGGTTTGTCTGATTGCTGAGTCTCTGGGATGCATTCATTCCTAGATCTCCCCTGTGAAACTAGCAACAAGGATCAATTTAATGTCAGGTGGGATGTGGGCATCTGCCTACCAGGAGCTGGACTGCAAGGGTACAATTACACGTCAAAAAACCCCTGGAAGCAAGTCTCGGAACCTGGCCCTCATGGGCGGCCACTGTGAACCCGGACATTGAGGGAGGCTAACCCCCGGCACCTCCCCTTCTGTCCAGGGCCCCGCCCCTCCTCCTCCCCCACAGGAGTCCAGAGCACCTCCACTGCGGCCCCCGGCACCTCCCCGTCCGCCCAGAGCCCCTCCCCCTCCGCCACAGGAGTCCAGAGCACCTCCACCGCGGCCCCCGGCACCTCCCCGTCTGCCCAGAGCCCCTCCCCCTCCCCCACAGGAGTCCAGAGCACCTCCACCGCGGCCCCCGGCACCTCCCCGTCTGCCCAGAGCCCCTCCCCCTCCCCCACAGGAGTCCAGAGCACCTCCACCGCGGCCCCCGGCCCCACCGGGTGTCCCAGCCCTGGAGCCCCAGGCAGCGCAGTCCCAGCACCTCCAGCCCTGGAGCACTGGGCAGCCAGGTGGTACGGTCCGAGAACTGGGCGAGCAGCTCAGCCCAGGCCCCAGCACCAGCCACACCGAGTCCTGGCGGCAGGCCGGCCTGCCCCAGCCAGCCTGGGCCACGGAAGAGCGCTGGGAACTGCAGCAGGAGGCCTGGGGGCAGAACATGGGCAGGGCCACGCCATGGGCAGGGCTCAGGCTTGTGGGGCTGATGCTGCAGCACTAAAAATAGCTATAGAGACGTTCCGGTGTCAGGCAGAGCTCAGGCTCTGGAGCCCAGGGGGGTGGGTGTGTTTCGGAGCCCGAACTCCAGCCCAAGCTGGAGCGTCTCCACTGCTATTTGCAATGCTGCAGCGTGAGCCCGGGTCTGTAGCCTCAGGCTCAGAGGCTTGCTGCCAGGTTTTTGCGGGGTTGTTTTTGACGTGTAGACATTCCCTTTCAAAGGGGTCACAAAGTGCTGTGAGAGCCTCACTCTTTGCCAGTTCTAAGATGACAAAACAATGACAGACTCCATAACTCATTTCCGGCCCTCTGAGCCTTCCAGGCCCTTAGGTAATCTCTGTGGAAAGGGACTGGAAGCTGTGGTCCCTCTCTGTTTTCAGCACTCTCGCTGAGTGTTACCCACTGCTGCTTGCTGTCATTGCTTTGAGGGCTGTCTCGGTTACAAAGAGTCTAAACACTCGCTCGTGAAAGCTTTGTACACCAATCTCGGATGAGTCCAAAGGGCTTGTTTCTGCTCTCACAATGAGTGTTACATCTGTCTTTACCTTTGATGGAATTATTCCTGATTAACCCCTGTACAAGGGCAGAATCCAGCCCATGTTTTCTATATTTCCCTTCAACTCTTGATGTTCTATCCCCTTCTTTGTGATAGAATAAATGCTTGAGATTTAGCTAGTCTAAGTAAAACATGCTGAATTACTGGGGCTCTGCCCTCACTTCCTCTTCAGGCCCATTTATTTGTTTGACTTGCCGGTTACGTCTTGTCTTTACTTAAGGTTGTGAGTTCTGTGGAGCAAGGCCCGTCTCTCACTATATGTTCAGCACCCAGCACAATGGGGCGCCGATGTGGTTGGGGTCTCTAGGAAGTTCTGTACTAATTATACATATGCGGTGTTGTTGTAGCCATGCTGTCCTGGGATATTAGAGACACAAGGTGGGGGACGTAATGTCTTTTATTGGACTAACTTCTGTTGGTGAGAGAGACGAGCTTTCAAGCTACACAGAGCTCTTCCTCAGGGCTGACCTGAAATTGGTCCAATAAAAGATATTGCCTCACCCATCTTGTCTCTAGAATCATAGAATATCAGGGTTGGAAGGGACCTCAGGAGGTCATCTAGTCCAACCCCCTGCTCAAAGCAGGACCTAATCCCAACTAAATCATCCCTGCCAGGGCTTTGTCAAGCCTGACCTTAAAAACCTCTAATCTTCTTCTTCTTTTCCCTTTATGCCACTTTTCCTGGTGAGGGTCACAGTGGCAGCATGGAGAGTAGGGAGGTCCAGACCTCCTTTTCCTCCGCAAACAGATTCCAGCTCATCCTGGAGGATTCCCCAGCGTTCCCAGGCCAGACAGGAGATATAATCCCTTCAGGAGGTCCTGGGTCGGCCTGGGGCCTACGTCCAGTGGGATGTGCCCAGTACAATTCCAACAGAAGCCTCCCGAGGAGCATCCTTATCAGGTGCCTGAACCACCTCATCTGGCTCCTCTCAATCAGGAGGAATAGCAGCTCTACTCCAAGGCCCTCCCAAATAGCCGAGCTCCTCACCCTGTGTCGGAGAGCAAGTCCAGCCACCCTGCGGAGAAACCTCATTTCCACCACTCGTACCCACCATCTCGTCCTTTTGGTCATTACCCAAAGTTCATGACCATAGGCGAGGATGGGGACGTCGAGCGACCTGTAAACCAAGAGCTTCATCCAAGAACTCAGCTCCTGCTTCACCACCACAGATCGATACAGCACCCGCATCACTGCTGCTGCCGCCCCAATCCACCAGTTATCTCATGCTCCTGCTTGCCATCACTTGTGAACAAGACCTCTAGATACATGAACTTGTCTACTAAAGGCAGCTGCTCCCCCCTCACCTGGAGAGAGCAGTCCACTTTCTTCCGGGAGAGGACCATGATCTCTGATTCGGAGGTCTCTATAATAATAATAATAATTAATAATGTCTCTGGAACAGGTGAATTTCTAAAATACTAAGATCTTGTTTTCATGTCCTTGGCTATGTGAATTTCAGATCCACAATCTCTTTTCAAATCAGAACCTTCCAGAAGTGGTGGGTGCAGGGATCTGGTTTAAATTCCCTTAAAGACAGCCCCAAGTTATGGAGATCAGTTCCAGATCTAAGGCCTGGTCTACACTACGATTTTAGGTTGAATTTAGCAGCGTTACCTCGATTTAAGCCTGGACCCGTCCACCCGACGAAGCCCTTTTTTTCGACTTAAAGGGCTCTTTAAATCGATTTCTTTACACCACCTCCGACGAGGGGATTAGCGCTGAAATTGGCTTTGCCGGGTCGAATTTGGGGTATTGTGGACGCAATTCGACGGTATTGGCCTCCGGGAGCTATCCCATAGTGCACCATTGTGACCGCTCTGGACATCAATCTGAACTCGGATGCACTGGCCAGGTACACAGGAAAAGCCCCGCAAACTTTTGAATTTCATTTCCTGTTTGCCCAGCATGCACAGGTAACCACGCAGAGCTCATCAGCACAGGTAACCACGATGGAGTCCCAGGATCGCAAAAGAGCTCCAGCATGGGCCGAACGGGAGGTACGGGATCTGATCGCCATATGGGGAGACGAATCCATGCTAGAGGAACTCCGTTGCAGTAAACGAAATGCCAAAACATTAGAAAAAGTCTCAAAGAGCATGAAGGACAGAGGCCACAACAGGGACGCACAGCAGTGCCGCGTGAAAATTAAGGAGCTAAGGCAAGCCTACCACAAAACCAGAGAGGCAAATGAAAGGTCCGGGGCAGAGCCGCAGACATGCCGCTTCTACGCCGAGCTGCATGCCATGCTAGGGAGTGCAGCCACCACTACCCCAACCCTGTGCTTTGACTCCGTCAATGGAGACTCACGCAACACAGAAGCAGGTTCTGGGGACGAGGAAGACGATGATGATGAAGAGATTGAAAATAGCTCACAGCAAGGAAGCGGAGAAACCGTTTTCCCCAACAGCCAGGATATGTTTATCACCCTGGACCTGGAGCCAGTAAACCCCGAACCCACCCAAACCCAAAGCGTGCTCGCAGACCCTGAGGGCGGACAAGGGACCTCTGGTGAGTGTACCTTTGTAAATATTACACATGGTTTAAAAGCAAGCGTGTTTAATGATTAATTTGCCCTGGCATTCGCGGCCAGGACAGCTACTGGAAAAGTCTGTTAACGTGTATGGGGATGGAGCGGAAATCCTCCAGGGACATCTCCAGAAAGCTCTCCTGGATGTACTCCCAAAGCCTTTGCAAAAGGTTTCTGGGGAGGGCTGCCTTATTCCGTCCGCCATGGTAGGACACTTTACCACGCCAGGCCAGTAGCACGTAGTCTGGAATCATTGCATAGCAAAGCATGGCAGCGTATGGTCCCGGTGTTTGCTGGCATTCAGACAACATCCATTCCTTATCTCTCTGTGTTATCCTCAGGAGAGTGATATCATTCATGGTCACCTGGTTGAAATAGGGTGCTTTTATTAAGGGGACATTCAGAGTGCCCGTTCCTGCTCGGCTGAACAGAAATGTTCCCCACTGTTAGCCACGCGGTGGGGGGAGGGGTGAAGTGATCATCCCAGGGAATTGGGTGTGTGTGGGGGGGGGGGGGGGGGTTAGTTGGGTTTGTGCTGCACGTTAACCCGGCAACCGCATCCCTCCCTCCTTTTAAATTGCCATACCATTTTAAATGGCCAACCCAACGGCTGCTTGGTATGGAAAATGAGGGTGCTGCTGTTTGAAACCATTCCCACATGTTATTAAGGTTAAAGAAGCCAAAAGACTGTGGCTTACCATGGCTGCCTGCAAGCCGAATTCTGTTGCCTGGCCCTGCGTGAGTGATCTCTCACACCAAATCGGCAGACCCTCAATATAAATAGAGGCAAAATACGACCTTGTAACGAAAGCATTTGTGCTATGTAATGTGAACAGCAAGGTTTAACGGGAAAGAGTGATCCTATTGTTCTCTAAAATGTGTCTTTTTAACTACCTATCTCCCTTTTCCCCCACCAGCTGCAAATGTTTCTCCTTCGCAGAGGCTAGTGAAGATTAGAAGGAGGAAGAAGAGAACTCGGGATGAAATGTTCTCGGAGCTCCAGACGGCCTCCCACGCTGACAGGGTTCAGCAGAATGCTTGGAGGCAGACAATGTCTGACTGCAGAAAAGCACAGTTTGAACGCGAGGAGAGGTGGCGGGCTGAATCGCGTGCTGAATCGGAGAGGTTGCGTGCTGAATCGCGGGCTGAATCTGAGAGGTGGCGTCAGATTGAGAACAGAAGGCAGGAGTCCATGCTCCGACTGCTGGAGCATCAAAGTGAGATGCTCCAGCGTATGGTTGAGCTGCAAGAAAGGCAGCAGGAGCACAGACCGCCACTACAGCCCCTGTGTAACCAACAGCCCTCCTCCCCAAGTTCCATGGCGTCCTCACCCAGACGCCCAAGAACGCGGTGGGGGGGCCTCCGGCCACCCAGCCACTCCACCCCAGAGGATTGCTCAAGCAGCAGAAGGCTGGCCTTCAATAAGTTTTGAAGTTTCTAATTTTTAAAGTTTTAAAGTTTTATAGTGCACGGTGTCCTTGTCCTTCCCTCCTCCCCCACCCCACCCAGCGCTTCCCTCCTCCCCCATCCCTCCTGGGCTACCTTGGCAGTTATCCTCCTATTTGTGTGAATTAATAAAGAATGCATGAATTTGAAGTAACAATGACTTTATTGCCTCTGCAAGCGGTGATCGAAGGGGGGAGGGGAGGGTGTCTAGCTTACAGTGAAGTAGAGTGAACCGGGCGGGGGCGGGGGGGAGGTTCATCAAGGAGAAACAAACAGAACTTTCACACCGTAGCCTGGCCAGTCATGAAACTGGTTTTCAAAGCTTCTCTGATGCGCACCGCACCCTGCTGTACTCTTCTAATCGCCCTGGTGTCTGGCTGCGCGTAATTAGCGGCCAGGCGATTTGCCTCAGCCTCCCACCCCGCCATAAACGTCTCCCCCTTACTCTCACAGATATTGTGGAGCGCACAGCAAGCAGTAATAACAATGGGAATATTGTTTTCGCTGAGGTCTAACCGAGTCAGTAAACTGCGCCAGCGCGCTTTTAAACGTCCAAATGCACATTCTACCACCATTCTGCACTTGCTCAGCCTGTAGTTGAACAGGTCCTGACTACTGTCCAGGCTGCCTGTGTATGGCTTCATGAGCCATGGCATTAAGGGGTAGGCTGGGTCCCCAAGGATAACTATAGGCATTTCAACATCCCCAACGGTTATTTTCTGGTCTGGGAAGAAAGTCCCTTCCTGCAGCTTTTGAAACAGACCAGAGTTCCTGAAGACGCGAGCGTCATGTACCTTTCCTGGCCATCCCACGTTGATGTTGGTGAAACGTCCCTTGTGATCCACCAGTGCTTGCAGCAGCATTGAAAAGTACCCCTTTCGGTTTATGTACTCGCTGGCTTGGTGCTCCGGTGCCAAGATAGGGATATGGGTTCCGTCTATCGCCCCACCACAGTTAGGGAATCCCATTGCAGCAAAGCCATCCACTATGACCTGCACATTTCCCAGAGTCACTACCCTTGATATCAGCAGGTCTTTGATTGCATGGGCTACTTGGATCACAGCAGCCCCCACAGTAGATTTGCGCACTCCAAATTGATGTCCGACTGACCAGTCGCTGTCTGGCGTTGCAAGCTTCCACGGGGCTATCGCCACTCGCTTCTCAACTGTGAGGGCTGCTCTCATCTTGGTATTCTGGCGCTTCAGGGCAGGGGAAAGCAAGTCACAGAGTTCCATGAAAGTGCCCTTACGCATGCGAAAGTTTTGCAGCCACTGGGAATCGTCCCACATCTGCAACACTATGCGGTCCCACCAGTCTGTGCTTGTTTCCCAGGCCCAGAATCGGCGTTCCACGGCATGAACCTGCCCCATTACCACCATGATTTGCACATTGCTGGGGCCTGTACTTTGTGAGAAGTCTATGTCCATGTCTATTTCCTCATCACTCGCGTCACCGCGCTGCCGTCGTCTCCTCGCCTGGTTTTGCTTTGCCAGGTTCCGGCTCTGCATATACTCCAGGATAATGCGTGTGGTGGTTATAGTGCTCATAATTGCCGCGTTGATCTGAGCGGGCTCCATGATCCCAGTGCTATGGCGTCTGGGCTGAAAAAAGGCGCGAAACGATTGTCTGCCGTTGGAGAGAGGGAGGGAGTGAGGGCCTGACGACATATACCCAGAATCACCCGTGACACTGTTTTTGCCCCATCAGGCATTGGGATCTCAACCCAGAATTCCAATGGGCGGCGGACACTGCGGGAACTGTGGGATAGCTACCCACAGTGCAACGCTCCGAAAGTCGACGCTAGCCTCGGTATTGTGGACGAAGTCCGCCGACTTAATGCACTTAGAGCATTTTGTGTGGGAACACACACAATCGACTGTATAAAAATGATTTCTATAAAACCCGACTTCTATAAATTCGACCTAATTTCGTAGTGTAGTGTACCCTAATTCTCACCAGAGCTCAGGCATGTTTTAAGCCAGATTCTGGCTTGAGCCAGGCTCTCTGGAAGAAAGACCCTAAAACTCTACCCAAGCTTGAAGAATCCCATGTATAGATTCATAGATGGTGAGGCCAGAAGGGATCATCTAGCCTGACTTCCTGTATAGCACAGGCCAGAGAATTTTACTCAGTGACTCCTGTAGTTTGGGGAATTTCTCTCACCTACTAGATAAGTGACATTATCAAGCCCAATAATTTGTGGCTGAACTAGACAGCATGTCTTTTCGGAAAGCATCCAATTACATTGCAAAGACTGCAAGTGATCAGCCACATCCCTTGGTGAGTTGTTCCAACGGCTAGTTGTTGCCACTGTAAGGTAGGGGGCTCCAGTGGATAATTGCCCTCTCTTCAGGCAGACATCACATATCTGACATCACATCTTTCAAAAGCTCCTGCTCCTCTCCTCTGGGTAACTTCCACCTAGCAGCATCTGTGGACTATAGGGGTTTCTTTAACCATTGTAAAGGGCAAGTTGATTGTTTAAATTGGAACTCCTTCTTTCTGGGGCTTAGTCATTCCACTTGTGTCTGATGCTCTGACCCACTCGGTGGCCTATTCCATGGTGAGCATTTCCCAGGTTTGGTGAAACCCTGAAGAAAATCTCATATTTCAACAGTGACTTTCTGAGCCAGATCTAGAACTCACTGACATCAGTGGAAAGACTCCCATTGACTATAAGGCCTTTGAAACAGGTCCAGGATCCATCGGTATTAGGGGTGGAGCTGGCCTGCGGCACGGCAGGAGACACATTTCCTTCTGCCGTCCCTTTGCCTCTGCAGCATGTGAGGAGAGAGGAGAGAGCAGGTCGCTGGGGTGACCGTGGAAGGCCAGGACTCCTGCTTCTGCTTTGCACCAGGAAGTTTTGCTACACTGATTAGTGCTGCTTAATCTTTCAGTAGGATCATAAAATGTTACTATCTGCTTTTGGCTGACTCAGTGGTTCTAAAATGATGAACTGAAACTAGGGTGAGGAGCAGGGCCTGGATATGCCTGGGCTTGAGTCCAGCGAGTCATTCTGAGTTCAGGCTGCAGGCCTGAGTCCTTTAGGAAGCACGAATTTCTGTAGGGATCCAGTGGCTGCCTAGGCCGCTGCTGTGCATTAAGATTGAAGTCAGAAATTTGTGCTGGAAGACAAGAAAACTGAACCACTTCACCTTTGGAAGCTAAGTGTGGTGAGCAGTCTGCTGACTGCCGCTTAGGTCTAGATCCTGGGCTGAGGCATCTCTTTGTAAACGTCAAACCAAATACAAAGTAAGTTTCTATTTGGTAGCCCCCTCTTTCTTTCCCCTCTGAGCACCCACAATCGTTCATGTGTCTATCTTTACAACCCCCTCCCTGCACAATGGCAGGGTTATTATGTGCATTTTACAGCTGGGAAACTGAGGCACAGATAGGGTAAGTGATTTCCCTGAGACTGCACAGAAGTCTGCAGCAGAGCAGGGACTTGAGCCCAGGTCTCTCAAGTCCCAGGATGCTTGTAAATTCCTAGATAGCCAAGGATTAGTTACTATATGAGGAAGGATGGACTTGTGGTAAGTGCTCTGTCCTGGGACTTGGTAGCAGTCCTGGGAGCCCCAGCAGGTAGCCTGCCAGCCCAGAAAGCCCCAGCTGCAGCAGAGCAGCTAAGTGAAATTGACATTCTTGTCAGTTTCATGGCTGCTAGCTAGAATGTCAGTATCACATTTTGTTTCAAGAACACCATATTTTAGTGTTTTTGAAACAACATTTTTGGGGATCTCCAGCTGGCTGGAAAACTTTGGTAAATTTGATTTGGTTTCAAATTGGAACCAAAGCAAATTCATAAATATCAAAATTCCCTGCATCCCCAAATCCCCAACAGTGGCCAGCTCTCGCTCCTTGCCACCCACAGAGGCTGGTAGTAACACAGAGCAGCAGCTCTCCGACAACAGCAAGAGAGCCACAGGGCAGCGATGAAGTTGCAGAGGCTGCCAAAGAATAAATGACATTAACAACTTCGCATTGCTCTGGGTCAGATGGCAGCCTTAGACTCTCTCCTTTACAGAGGTGTGCCTGAGCAATTGTGATTAGTAAAGCCTGGGCTGAACAACCTGATGGGGCATGTTATTAAGAGAAAGAGATTTTGTGCTCCTCTGAGACACGAGGGATGATCAAACAGGATCTTAGCTCATCCGCTTTGTCTCATGCCTGGGAGGCTTGGCTGGAGGCCCATGGGCTCTGGAGGAGGATTTCATCACACTGCTCAAGTGTGCTCATAATCGCCCTCTTGTTAACTGATACAATCCCATTTGATTGGCCAGCACAGGATCATTGTTCTGTATGAAAGTTAGGTGGTCTGGACTTAGCCAGACTTTTATGAACCTCTCCAAGGGCAGGGCTGGAGTCTTTGAGGTGGTTATTTTTTTATCTGATTTGGTTTGTTTCTCCTCACTGGCCTGTGGGCTTTTTAACACCTGTGATCTCTCCTGCTGTGCAGCCATCCTTTGGCCGCAGCATTATTTATGGAATGCTAGCAGTGTGCTGGTTGCTTCACGCACTGAATCTCATTGGTGTCCCACAGCGCTTACGCTGCCTCTGATGGCGTAAAGAAGCTGCCAAGCTGCCATAATCCATTAGATGCCCTCTGGGGGGTTGCCCAGCATAGGGGGAGTCCCTGGCAGGCACAGAGTTGCAGGCAACTCTGCAACCCACTGCTGCAGCGTCTGGCACAGGGGCGGTCCTGGAGAGAAGGGGGTATGGCCAGAGCTACTCCCTGGCTATTTCCAGCTGTTGGAAGGGTCTGTTGGACCATGAGCAGCTGGACATAGGTTAGGGCAGCAACTCTGGCTGTTCTAATCTCACTGAGGGACGACATGGCCCCCAACATAGTGGTGCAGAGGTGGCATATGGCCAGCTGTCTCCAGTAGCGGCGCCAGCTCTTCCGGCACCCTATGCGGCGGAAGGTCCCGCCCCCAAATTTGAACGGGCGGCCGCGGCGCCGGCACCCCCAAAATAGCTGTGCCCTAGGCGACCGCCTAGGTCGCCTAATGGGTTGCGCCGTCCCTGGCTGTCTCACAGCCAGCTCCTGGGCCAAGCCCAGCTCTGTCCCCAGTGATTTCAGCCCCATGGTCCTATTTCTGAAGAGCAGATAAGGGCCTGACCCTGCCAACCCTTGGATCCACAGCCCAGACTCACAGCCCAGACTCCTCACCGCCCAGACTCACAGCCCAGACTCCTAGCCCAGAGGGAGGATAAAGGTGGCTTTATGCCACTTGGACCCTTGGGTTTCCAGCTGCTTCAAGGACTGCAACAGCTCCTGGTGTAATTTAGGCAACTAGAGCGGCTCTAAGCCTCCCCCAGGCTTCCTAGGGGCACGGGCACTGCCAGGAATGACCATAGTGCATGCTCCCTCCAGCCTCTGCCCTGCCCCCAGCATGTGCCCATCTGGGGGAGGATGTGAAACTTTTACAGCCCCTATTCAGGGGCCAGGCCACGGGGATATTCCCCCATATTGAGCACTTTTTAAATTCTGCCCCAATTGTCGGTGCTGAACACTTGAAAATTTGACTCCTAGGACCTGATCCAAAGTCTAGAAAGATGCCCATTGTCTACAGTGGCCTTTGGCTCGCGATCATAATGAAATAGCTTCCGGAGAAACTGATCCAGCATTGCTGAGATGCATTCACAGCTCTACAATTACTGCAGTTTGGGGGAAGACCAGAGGTAACAAATGTAACACAACAGGGGAGTGCTAAGAAAACCACAGGGAAAAAAGAGACTGTTTCAGAATATTTATTGTAAAAAAGACATTCTAAAAAGTATAAAAATAAATATTTAAATATCATACAATATATTATTATTATTAATAATTATTATTAAAAGTCCTGTCAAACATGTGGCATGGGGCATACTTTCCCATAAGGCTTTACAGACACACAGACACCGTGACACACACAGACTACCCTGTCACTGTGGAGCACATAAATAGTTTTCCATGTCATCGTAATTAGCATTCATGTCAAATATTAAATAGCCTCACAACATCTCTGCGAGGTATGGCCCCTTGCACAGCAAAGCCATGTGGAGTCTGAGCCCACTGCAGGGGTGCAAACTGTGATTTGCATGAATGTAAGGAACAGGGGAAATAGAGGCCACAGAGCTACAGCAAGTAGGTCATGCAGATCATTAGAGCTGGGATTAGAACTCAGGTTCTCTTTACTCCCAGCCCTGGGCTGAATCTACTAGACAGCTACTTCTGTGGTCTGGATACAGTATTCATCTGTCAGTGTAAGAATACTTGTGATACAGCCTTTAAAGTGCACTTAGATGGAGGGGGTTAGAATTAAAGATACTTGTGCCCAGCTGGAGGCACCCAACCCTGATTTTCAGAGGTGGTGGAAATCCCCTGACTTCATCTGGAGTTGCACGTGTGTGCCAGTACCTCTGAAAATCAGGCTCTCGGTGTCTCAAGTCGGACTCCCAAAAGCAGAGGTTGAAATTGTGCTGCCTCAGTTTCACCATCTGTAAAACGAGGTGAATGAGAATACAAACCTTGTCTGCCTCAGGGATACTATGGGGGTCAGTTAGCTAATAGACCTGGTTCCCTCGCACTTACCGTGCTTGAACTGGTGTCACTGCTGATTTACACTAGAGTAAAAGGGGAACCAAGGTTGCCAGATTTACCCGTGCTGGTCAGCTCCTAACTCTACAAGGGGGCCACTGACACGCTGGAGGAAGGTGCTTGAAATAAGGGCACCAGAGCCCGGCTGCCTCGAGAGAACCAGCACTATTGTCTTCCCCTTGAGACATTCCAATCACTCATCTAGACGTGACATAGAGCCCTTTATAAGGACTATTAATTACATTCACGGGGTCCTGAGCCCCTTTTTGCCTTCATGATGAGAAAAGCCCTTTTCCTCACTACAGGGGTGAAGTCACTGAAAACGTAAGTGAAGATTTAACAAAATCAGTGATATTTGAGCCTTTTAAACTATGGGTTCTGTCCCCAGCTGCTTGGGGTTTGGGGAGAATGATCCAAAATAGTAGCTGGCCAACCAGCACTTCAACACCCACCCTCCCCCACATAGAATCATAGAATCCCAGGGTTGGAAGGGACCTCAGGAGGCCATCTAGTCCAACCCCCTGCTCAAAGCAGGACCAACCCCAACTAAATCATCCACCCCTTGCAACTGCCCTTCGATTTGAGTGCCTTTCTCATCATTCTGGTTTAACAGTCCAAGCGACGCATAGTAAATAGTCAAGTTTGCAGAGCCAGCTGCGTGGAAGATGCCAGTGCAGAAGAGAAAGCATGTCTGTTTCAGAGTAACCACACCTTTCACTCACCTGACAAGTGCCTTAATACTGTGTGCAAGTAACAACAAGGAAATACAAATAGATGGGAGTTTACAAGATTGCTCAGGTAGTGCAATGTTTCTGTCCAACTCCCCACTTCTAATTGTTATGGGCCATAAATAAGAAATTCACCATCCTAGATTTTAAGGCTAGAAGAGACTGTTATGATCATCTAATCTGACCTCCTGCCTAACACAGGCCATCTGATTCATCCAGCATTGACCCCAATTACTTGAGGGTGAACTAGAGGAGATCTTTTAAAAGGACACCCAATCTTGAGCTGAAGATCACACAGGTCAACTGTGTCCTTTAGCTCCTTCTGGATGCTCTCAGAGTATCTTATAGAGATGGGCAAAACTAAGGCTGCTGTAGATTTTGAAAAGTTTTGTCAAGATCCTGGTAGTTCAAATCCAGGTCTCATTTTATCTGATCCCAGACACTTTTTTTGGAGGATTGTGATGGGGAGAATGAGCTAAATGGTTCTGGTTTTCCAGTAACCCATCTTTTGATATCTTTCTTTAGAAACAGACCCTCTTCCTCCACAAAGAGGAAAAGCATCTCAAAAACCAAGCAGCTGCCATGGTGGAAGTTGGTACTGAGTTTGATAGGGAGTTTTGGTTTCTGTTTTAAGTGAAATTTTGTGAGAAAACTCATTCACTGGATTTAAAGCACCCCAAGGCCTGCCCCCGAATGGTTCAGCCCCATGATAGAAAGGCTGCCACTTTGAAAATGAGCCAGGAAGGAATCCAGTAGCCTGCAAGACTGCATTCGCCATGTGGTGCATAGTGCACAAAGGGGAGCCAGGACAGAGAGCGATCTGAGGGGCGTTCCCTTTCCGTGTGACTGGAGAGGCCAGGATGGGATTATCAAAGCCATTCATTGGGTGTCCATAGTCTTTAGGCAACGTGGAAAAGCTCAGCCTCCTGGCCTGAGCTGAAGCCATTAAAGATTCCTATGGATTTCAATGGGCTTTGGACCTGCTCTCTGAGACATTCTCCTCAGTTAACCCTGAGCAAGGCCGAGTCTCACGCTGGCGTTCACAAAGACAATGTGTGCAGGGACGGCGTTAGACTCGCTGGGGCCCAGGACAGAAACTCCCTTACCTGCTCACACACTGGATTTCTGCAACATTTCGGAAGGTGAAGCCCGAGCTCCACCATGTGGGGCCCCCTGTGGCGTAGGGCCCCAGGCAATTTCCCTGCTTGCTACCCCCTAACGCCAGCCCTGAATGTGTGGACTTTGCAGCGGCTGTGTGACCTCAGCTCAGGTTCACAGAGGGGCATGCCACAGTTTGCCCAACCCATGGGACACTCTCCAAAGAGTCAGGTTCTAGGCTGGAGTGGAATACTTGTAGGACGCCCATTACTGCAGAACCTGGACTCAGCTGAGCAGACCCTGTTCTTAAATCCCTGCCACTGGTGATTTTATACCCGTACGTGAGGTGTGTCTCACAGAGCACCTGGCCTCCTGTGACAGGCCTGGTGCTCCAGCAGTTCCAAAGCTTTGTTTCTAATCAAGATTAAAAAAGGCCCCAAGTGCGGAGGGGGCTGGAGAGTGACAAAGAAGAAGCAGTGAAACCAAACTCCCAGCTGCAGTGCAGAACCTCCTAGAATCAAAGGACCAAACTCTCCGCTCATTTCCCCCTTGAAGTCAGAGGAAAGGGTGGCCCACAGATGGACAAGAGCTACCCAATCCATCTCGCTGGGGCTTGGGCCGTGTCCTTCCCTCATGCTTTCCCCAGCCTGCTTTTCAGCAACCCAAGCAATGGTGCATCCACGAGGGCCATTGCCAGACTGCTCAGCAGCCTGGCGCATCTCAGTGCTGGGCCATCATTCCTTGGTCTTCTGCCCAAACCGTCCTTTGTCTCAATTCCAGCCCATTTGGCCTCCCACAGACTAATAATTCAGGTAATTTATAACGCGCCCTATCCCTAAGGCACTTGGGCACTGAACAGCATCATAAAGATACAATTAAAATACCAGACAAACATGATAGAACTCACCCTCATTAACATTCAAATAAATAACGGCGCTGGGGGAGCAATATTACAAAAGGGATTGGGGAGAGATAATAAATAGGAAGCAAACAAGGCTTATTAATAATAGACCACCCGTGAAGGAAGAGTCCGGCGGTGCCCTAGCAAGCGCAGAGGGCTTGATGGAGGCGGATGTCAAGGGGAACCAGTCCCACGCCAGGGAGCCACTGCAGCCCCTGAAAGCTGAGTGTCTTAAAGGTCAGGGGCTTTCCAAACCAAGAGGGCTGACCAAAGGGCAATCATGCCTCCTTGCCCTCCGGAGTCTGTAGCTGGTTGTCATGTGCCCTCTCAGACGCCCCTGACTCAGATCCCCGCTCACCTCAGCCGGGCTGCACTGATCCCTCCGCAGTCGGGCTTAGCAGGCCCTGTGGGAGCGGCAGGGTCCGTCTGTCTGGCAGCTCATGCCTGCGAGAGGTGAGGCAGCAGGACCTGTGCCGCCTGGGAGACGACCTGCACGTACCTCCTCAGCACCTGGCAGCCCTGCTGCTTCTTCTTGAAGACGTTCATGCCCTTACTGCTCTTGCCGTAGGTGACGTCCACCTGGGAGACCTTGTAGTTGGTGCACAGCAGGCAGGTCAGGTTGGAGATCAGGCCCCGCGTGGTCTTGGTGGTGTTGTGGAGCCGCTCCAGCAGCTCCTTGGCCGTGGGGTTAAGCTCCTCCTGGTCCCTGGTGATGTTGCCCAGCGAGGCGTTCAGGAAGGCAAAGACCTTGTACAAGGCCACCATGATCTCCTTCTTATGGCTGGTTCGGTTCACGTGGAAGTCAGGGAAGTTGGTTCCATTGGCGTTGCAGAGTTCATCCAGGTGGCTGCTGAATGAGTCGCCCTGGCAGTCCAGCTGGGGGAGACAGGAGGGGAAAAAATGACTAGGGAATCTCAGTCACTCACTCAATCACACTGCCCCACCTTCAGCCCTCCCCCGCTCACTGTTTTATCACAGGTCTCATGCTGCAGGGTGGGTTTTAAAGCCCTGCCCCTGGAGCCCTGCGAGAATCTCAGCTGTCGTTAAACAAGGAGGTTTCTAGCCCTCCTAGCTGTGCACAAATGCTTGGAAACTTGGCCCAGTTGTGCCCGAAAGGCTCAGAAACCTCAGTAAACAAGAGCCTGACTCAGGATTGTTGAACCCTTGTGGTTGGCAATGCTGTAAGAGCTGAGGCACCTCTCGCAAGGTACTTCTCTGTCCCCCCGAGCCATAGCACCTGAGCATCTGGCAGTCTGCAAAGGATTTACAGGGCTAATACCCCGTCCGTCATACGGGTGGAAAACCAAGGCCCTTTGCCCAAGGTCACGTGGGCCAGCTGCGGGGAACAGGCATTAGTGTGCAGGTCTCCTATGCCCAATCCACTGGGCCGTCCTTCTTCTCTGCCATCCCCCGACTGCACCAATAACTCACCTACCAGTGCACTTTGGTGCTGCTTTGCAGTCCTTCCTGCTCCGTCCACGGCTGGGACAGGGACAGCAGGAGCCATCAGGTGGGCCGAACTGTGCAGTGGGGAGGGGTGATAGAAATGTAACCCCCCAAGGGCTGGAAGGTGACCCACCAATGGCTTTCCCCAGCTGAGACTGGCATCTAAACTCAGCACTCCACTCCTGAAAACCTAGCCCACGAATCCCCACTCCTCCCTGCAGGCCAGCGCTCCATCGCCCGTCCTATATTTGTGATGGGAAAATCCGGGGCAGGGTCTGATTTTCAGAGGTGCTGAGCACCCGCATCCCCAGCTGACATCCATGGCTCATCCCCGAGGTCCTGCCAGTTTTATGTAAACTCTTCCCGGGGGGTTCTAGCAATAAGCACGTTCCGCTTGCCCGATGCAATGTCCTTGGGGACGAGCAGCTTGGCTGGCCGAATAGGACAGGCCTGTCTCCTGCCTGAGTAGCTCACACAGTTTTAATTCAGGAGGAGCTGAGGCTCCAATGGGAACTTACGTAGATGCTGAAGAGATCCTGAGCTGTCGCATTGAGCAGCAACACTAGCTTCCGGGTCTGCTCAGCCACGTTGGGTTTGCACACGTGTGTGTTCTCGCACATGGGGCTGGGGGTGTTCACCGGCAGTGCCTTGCCAACCACCAATCTGCAGTGGATCATCAACAGCAAGGGGACAACACCTGTGCACAGAGGAAAGCGGGAGCGGTGAGATGATGCCACGGGGAACCAGCCATCAGAGCCATTCACTTCAGAGTCCAGTGCCCACCGAGCCAGATGAGAGCTCTGAGATCTCCCCCGGGAAAGCGTCCAGTGTCACGGGGACTGGACAACCTCCTGATCTTGCCAATGCTGGAGGGAAAGAAGGATCAAAAGAAGCTCTCCCCCATGGCCTCCGGGCAGGGTCAGATCACTGGGAAGGGAACCAGCTATTGCCTGGGCTGGAGCGGCTGAGCTCTGGGACCAAGAACATTTCCATCCCCCTGCAGTCAGAACCACGTGCTACTGAGGCACATGGGCTGCTCTTTGATAAAGCAGAGGCAATGTCCTACCTGCCCTGAACCATCCGGCTTGCACCCAGTTTCCCTTTGCTCCCCCATGCCCACGTATCCGGTGTAGCTCCTGTAGATAGGGGCTGGAGTTTGTCCTAAGGGCCATATTCTCCTCTCACTTCTACCAGTGTAGCTAAGAAGAAAATTCCCATTTCCCCATGTCTCCCCAACCCCCAATGCTCTGCTGTCTGCATCCTCCAGCACCCCCTGAGCACTGGCCCCTGGCTCAGCACTGCCCTGCAATGGAGCAGGAATTCCCCTGCGTTTTTCTTTCCTCTGGGAGCTTTTTGTGTTCTCAGGTTGCGCAACTGCCCGTGACTACCTGTCAGATTTAGTCAAGCATGCAAAGCAGGGGGTAGGGCTGGGTGTGGGTTTTGTGCCCATTCTCCAGGCTCATGTTGTTGACTCATAGACTCATAGACTTTAAGGTCAGAAGGGACCATTATGATAATTTAGTCTGACCTCCTTTGATCAAAGTTTCGATAGTGGCCAACTGAGGTGTCTCCAATGGGGTCATCTAAAAGGCAGGGTGGTCTAGTGGCTAGCACTGTAGCTTAGGACTCAGGATACATGAGTCCTATTCCCAGCTCCACCCCTTACCTACTGGGTGGCCATGGACAAGTTTCTCAGTTTCCCCTTCTGTGAAGTGGGGATAATGATACTATCTGCTTTGCCATCTACTGATGATAAGCGCTAGGAATTATTAAAGAACCCCCCTAGACCAATGAGCATTCTTGAAAAAATGCTGGTTTGAATGCCTAGTAGGAGAAACTGCTGATATGCACAGAACTGGGTTATGGATGGGTCCAGCCAGCCAAGCTAAGTCTGAGTGGAGTAGTGATTTCCCCCAGCACCTGTCATAAGACAATAGTAAAGAATCACAGAACCAGCCGTTCTCTTCTAACACTGAACAAGGAGATTTATTAGACTTAGGAGGTTGGCATTATCCCTAAAGCGTCTCTCTCTCTCTGATTCACTGTAGAGTTTCTGCCTCAGACCTTTCCTGGCCCTGCCCCAACCTGGTTGCCTGCTATTTAAAGACACAGTGCTATTATTCTTCAAGCAGAGTCTTCTTTCTAGCCCCTCTCCACATCAAGGTGAGCTCTTGTCTTCCCCTGAGTTCCTGATCCTCCCCACCTGGGAGGTGGCCTGCTGCTGATCTGCAATCAGCTGTGTGCTGCATCACTGCCTGCTCGCTCACTGTGCACTGATTCGGGTTCCCCTCCTCTGGGGCGGCCCCCCCTAGGCAAAGATCCCACCTCTCCCTCGCAGGTTAGCCATCTTGCATGAGAGGCAGCCCCATCATGGGAGTGGATGCAGGAAGGCATCAATGCCTGCAGCCATGTGTCAAAATCCCAGGCTCCCAGTTGCACTCACAGGAGTCAGTGTGGTCTAGCGGGATTGGAAACCTGGGGTGACAGCCTGGCCCTAGGGACATCAACAGGGGTTTTGTCATCGATGTCCCCAGGATCTCACCCCTGGTTTCTAAACCTACCTCTGCCTCTGGGTGACCTAGGGCAAGTCACTGTCACTCGCTGTGCCTCAGTTTCCTCTGTCCCTCTTGTCTGTTTAGACTGTGAGGTCTTTGGGACAGAGACTAGCACAATGGGGCCCTGGTCTCGGGTATAATATGTCATTATTGTAGGCCCAACTGTAATATGAATAGCTAATAATAGCAGAAGCCTAATCTTGCATCTGATGATATTACCAGGCTGAGGCAGGGGGGTTTCAGGATAATTTTGGATGACCCATTGCCTTTGGGCTGAGACTCCAACTATCACCTCCCACACACCACACACACCCGCCCCCTCACTGCCTGGGGTACCAGCACCAAATTCAGCACACAGCCACAAGCTGGACAGGCTGCCAGGTGACCAAAGCCATGTGTCACAGAGGAACACAGCAGGGTTAGGTCAAATGATGTTATGAAAGATGAACTGTGTATCCTTTCCATCTCTGTTTCAACCGCTGGACGTTCCTGCTTGTTCTCTTGTTCGCCCATAGAGCCCAGAGATTAATATGCTGCCGTTTGGGAATAGTATCGCATAGTGGTAATGGTGCTGTTATGAATTATTATTATGAATAATAATCCTTGGCACTTACATGGTGCTTTTCATCCGAGGATCCCAAAGCCCTTTACAAAGACAGGTAAACCTTGTCATCCCCATTTTACAGATGGGGAAACTGAATCACAGAGTGACACACTCAAGGTCACCAGTGGCAGAGTTGAGAATACTGTAGAGATCTGGAGAGCTAGAACTTGGGGTCCTGACCCCCGCAGTCCTGTGCTATAAACTGCACAGCGAGGGAGAAAAATTACACTATTCAGGTTCTATGGAGCATAGTATCTTAAGGGCCTGATCCTGTGCAAAGTAGAACATACTCAACTCAACCTCTGCTGATTGGGCCTAGAGACAGCCAGTTCAACAAGCAATGTCACAATGCAGCTGCTGAAAAACCACATAGTTCTTGGGATCTGACAAACTCTGAAGTTGTCCACACTTGTCAGAACCTCAGAATCGCTGCAGGTCACAAGTCATACGATAATTACTTTATTTACACTCGCTGCAGCAGCATCCGTGCCCTAATTTGTACATTGCAACTGACAGGACTTCCCTTCTGTGTTGCAATCACTCACATAGCAGTGCTCATGTTCGGGACAAGGGCATTTTCAGGAAAAGCAAAGGAGGATGGAGAGCAAAGGACACAGCCAATGCCCTCCCTGATGTAATTAAACTCTCAGTAGGGAGGAACATGGTCTGGTGTGGGCCAGTACTATGCAATTTTCTCCCATGCATATTTCAGCTCTGGGACTGTCAGAGAGCCCAGCAATGCTGAGGTGGCTTGTGACATTCACCACTGAATTAATATTAATTTGCAATCTCATTCAGCTTCTCTAGCCCAGGGTCTCAGTAATACCTTGCTCTTCTGTAGCTGCATTCTTATTAGATCTTGACATGCTTTAAGGTGGCACTCACTACCATTATCCCCATTTCACAGAGAGGGAAACTTAGGCACAGTGATTTGTCCAAGGGCACTCATGAGGCCAGTGGCAGGGCTGGGACTAGAAGCCAGCGCTCCTGAGTCACAGCCAAGTGCACCAGCCAGTGGGCCATGCTACCTGCTCTGCTTAAAACCCTTAAAACTCTTTTCTCCCTATTGCACTGGTTTGCATAGCGCAATCTACCCCACAACACTTCACATAGACATGACTTGTACTCAGGCCACGAGAACAACATTCTGGCTTCAGTGCCTATCCTTTAGATAAGCTCTACTCTGATCTTTTCAATCCAAAAACATTTTGCAATTGGCAACTTCCTTATTTCTCTGATTTTTTCAAAAATCTAATTAAACAAGAGTTATCAATGTTTCTCAGCAGCGAGAAACCCAAAAGAATTCGAAAACCCTTTGGAAGAATTTAGAGTGGTATAAATTTCCAGATGTTTGTGGAAACATGCCAAAGAGGCATGTTTGCTTTTTACTGCCAATTCCCAGAGATGCTAAGACTAGGGGAAAAGTTTCTTAAGGGTTTCTCTTTGCGCCAAACAGAAGAGCCTCAGACAAAAGGTGTGACTGATTGCTTCAAAATCAGCAAAGTTTAAAAAAAAATCAAATAGGATTGACAAAGATGGTTTTACCTGCTGGAATGAACTTCATTTTGAGCTGTATCCCAGGAGCAACTTAAGAGAGATTGATGTTGACAGAAGGAGTTTTCAGAAATTCATGTTCATACTGGGGGATTTCACTGGTTTATATACGGTCTGTAAGAAAGAGGTGGGGAGGGGGGAAGAAGTTAGGCAGATTCATTCAAACTAACAATCAGGAAGTAGCGATCGGTTTGGAAACAGTGAATGGTTACTTCTAAGTAAGTTTTTGTGATAATGTTGAGGTCATCATGCTGTGGTTTTACTGAATGCTTCATTCTGGAATTGTTTGAAGCAGAGAGATGGGTTGATTAAAGGAAAACCCATGAATTTGCAAACTGACTCCCGAAAAAAAATTCTGCCTACGTTCATAGGACAATACTGCGACTCACCCAGGGAAAAGTGCTGCAGTTTCCTGAGGGTGAGTCTTCTTCCTTAGAGTACTTTCACCTCCCACCTCCCCTGCTGGGGGTTTCCCCCCAACAGTTGCTTGTCATCATTTCTAATGCACAGGTAGAGCACCGGGACTGTCTCATTTAGAAAATAGCAAGGGTTAGAGCTAATACTGAATGAAACCAAAGGTCATGCTGGCCGGGAAAGTATTTAAGTGGGAGGGGATGTTACAAAATAGACATTTACATGAATCAGGGAGGGGGAGAGAGAAAGGGATGGAATTGTAACTGTGTGTCATGGTCTCTAACATGGCTGCAATCAATTGGGAATTCTCTGCCAGCTCAAGTGCTGAAGTGTGCTAGTGAATGAGCTGTTCCGTGCTGTGCTATTGTAGGGATGTCCCGAGTCACTTCACTGCACATGCCTGTGTGACAATAGCCTATGGCCATGGAAACTAGCCCGTCTGCTGTTAGGGGGTCAGGGCTGGCTCCTTGCAACAGCCACCTTGCTACACAGGAAAGTGTTTCTGGTCCCAGGCATTGGGGGGTTGAATGTCTTTTACTGACAGCAAACGCTTTTCATTAAAAATCTTCATTAGGCTGAAACCCCAATTTCCTGGCAGAAAATAGTTTTGATGGAAAATTTTCCACTAGCCCTGCTGTGCTGGTGCTAGTGAAGGGTGTTAACCCTTTAGTTCTGGTAGCAACAGCTCATGCTTCTAGCTCTGTAGGTTGTGGACTCAGACCCTGCATTTGGTTCAAGAGGGGTTGATTTTATTATATTAGCACTGCCAGAAATGCAAGAGCCATCTTCCCTGGGATGCTCCCTGGCAGTGCGTGCTCAGGCTGGCTGCTAAGCCTGCTCAGGAAGATGCCGTTTATTTTCCAGCTGCAATGCTGAGATTATGCTGAAATCGCCTCCTCCCCAATTCCCACTTTGGCCCCTTTCGCCGTGTGGACACTGTCTGAACACACAGGGCCAGCTCCTCGGCTGGTGGCCAGTGATACAGCCCCAATGACGTCAGAAGCACAATTGCCCTTGAACACAGCTGTGCTGTAAGGTGCAGATAGGGCATAGCTGGGTTAAAGTCATTTTTTAAAGCCGTGCTCAAGCCCGGAAGCAGTTCTAACAAGTTTATATCCTGTTCACACCAGCAGGCTGAACATGTTCAAGTCCCTGGGTGGGAGAGCTCCAAGGAACAGTCAGGCAATGCTTGTGTCTCAATGCAGCAAGCTCATCCTTCTGGGTCAGTACTGAACCAATGCCCAGCAGGGTGCTAGAGGGCACTGTGCTGCAGGGAGCAGAGCGGGTGACTCAGTAGGGGGCACTCTCCCTTCTGAATCCATGTTGACCCCAATGCCTAAGCAGGTGCTAGGGTGCCTGTACTGCAGGCAGCGGCATGGTTAATTCAGTAGGGGGTGCTGTCTACTCTGCGTCAGTACTAACTCCAGTGCCCAGTGTGGTGCTAGGGAGAGTTGTGCAGCAGGCACTGGTGTGAGCAATCAGTAGGGGGCGCCATCTACTCTGAGTCCTCACTAATTCCAATGCCCCTGTGCAGTGCTAGGGGCTGCTATGCAACAGGGGGCACTTTCCTCCCTGAGTAATGATTGAAGGGAGTGTGCCCCCAACTGTGTCATCCAACTGAACCAATGCCTCGGCAAGGTACTAGGGGGCGCTATGATGGGAGGTGTGACGTTGCACTCCATATGCTTTACGAAAATATGCTTATAAATGTGAATATGATGTAACTGGAATATGCTTTATGCAAAAGATTTCTTGTAAGGTATCATTACAAAGCTTATACTCTACTGAGTGTGTTCATCCTATTTGTTTGCATGTATTATTTCTATGTCTTGAGTTAGGAGAATAAGATATAAACTTATATTACTGATGTAAACATATTAAGTGGAAGCAATTAAGGGTGCTTCAGAATCAATGAACTGTAAATGGCTCTGTTTACTTGCAAACCTTCCTGTGTATGTGTGGGCCGGCCAAGGAAGAATGGAGGCTGGGACATGTGACCATGTTGCCTGATAATGAAATCCATCTGAAATCTGGTGCTTTGCCATTTAGGAGGGGTGGGCACCCAGAGAGACAGAAGATTCCCGCCTTGTGCCAAAGCTATAAAAGGGGGTGGAACAGGACAAAGGGGACTGCCAGTCATGAGAAAGCCCCTGCTTACCACCTGAGATGTCTGCTGGATCTAACAAGGACTGTACCAGGGGAAAGGCTTGGGCCCAGACTACGAAGGAGTCTAATCTATAAAAGAAGCTCATTGGAACATCTCTGAGGGTGAGATATTACCTGTAATCAGTTTTGTAATGTATTAGGCTTAGACTTGCATGTTTTTGCTTTATTTTGCTTGGTGACTTACTTTGTTCTGTCTGTTATTACTTGAAACCACTTAAATCCTACTTTTTATACGTAATAAAATCACTTTTGCTTATTAATAGACCCAGAGTAAGTGATTAATACCTGGGGGAGCAAACAGCTGTGCATCTCTCTCTATCAGTGTTATAGAGGGTGGACAAGAAAAAGAGGAGACTAAGAGGGATATGATAGAGGTATATAAAATCATGAGTGATGTGGAGAAAGTGAATAAGGAAAAGTTATTTACTTGTTCCCATAATATAAGAACTAGGGGCCACCAAATGAAATTAATGGGCAGCAGGTTTAAAACAAATAAAAGGAAGTTCTTCTTCACACAGCACACAGTCAACTTGTGGAACTCCTTGCCTGAGGAGGTTGTGAAGGCTAGGACTATAACAGGGTTTAAAAGAGAACTGGATAAATTCATGGAGGTTAAGTCCATTAATGGCTATTAGCCAGGATGGGTAAGGAATGGTGTCCCTAGCCTCTGTTTGTCAGAGGGTGGTGATGGATGTCAGGAGAGAGATCACTTGATCATTACCTGTTAGGTTCACTCCCTCTGGGGCACCTGGCATTGGCCACTGTCAGCAGACAGGATACTGGGCTGGATGGACCTTTGGTCTGACCCAGTACTGCCATTCTTATGTTCTTATGAGTTTACCCTGTATAAGCTTTATACAGAGTAAAACAGATTTATTTGGGGTTTGGATCCCATTGGGGGCTGGGTGTCTGGGGGCTGGAGACAGGTAACCTGCTGAGCTGTTTTTGGTTAAAGTCTGTAGCTTTGGGGGCATGGCCCAGACCCTGAATCTGTGTTGCAGCAGACTAGTGTGTCTGGCTCAACAAGGCAGGTTCTGGAGTCCCAAGCTGGCAGGGAAAACGGGCTCAAAAATAGTTTCAGCACATCAGGTAACAGTCCCAAGGGGATCTCTGGGACTGAACCTGTCACAGGAGGAGATGCCAATTCCTTAGTGAAATGTAAAACCGAAGCCCTGGCCACTCAGAGTCATTGAAGAGCCCTGGCACTGATCAGGAAAGGCGATGGTGTTCTTGCTCCATTTCAGTTTGGGTGTCTATATCCCACCTCCCTACATTCTCCCTGTTCAATTCTGCAGGAATTCTTCTTCACTTCCTGTCTTAAACTAGTGTCTAGTAGGGCTGGGCACATGGTTGAGTCTTTGTAGCCAAAGTATTTGTGTTTACATTTTTCACTGGCTTTGTAATGCTCCAGGGAGCCATATACATGGGTCTGAAATAACCCAAGGTCTGATCCTCCCTCTGTATTGCTATTCCTGGACAGTGGCAATCTATGGGAAGAGCTGACCCTGAGTTATCTGGCCCCCTAAGGCATCCAAATCACAGTGAAACATACAACACAAATGCTGAGACATTTGGTTTTCCCCAAATAGCACTGGTTTGGGCTTTATTTGGGTTCCTGCCTTGCCCTGATGAGCTGCCCTCCTGCGCAATATTATGCTGTTGCACAGCGGCCACAACCTGTCCCAGAGGAGGCTGCATTTCACTGAAGGGTGAAGTAAGTCCCGATTACCAGTGCTGCATAACTCTGCAGGACTGACTGCGAGGACCACACTTAATGTGCATATATTGTTACACAGAGTTTTAATTTTAACACAGAAATTAACACAGGTTTTTGTGTTAGAGAGGAAGGATGTGGAGCTGAAATTTGGCCTCAGCTTCCTACTGTCAGGATGGCTGCAGTGAGTGGCTAGAGCTGAATAAATGATCACCTAAAATGTCCTGGCCTGTGCTAAGGAGGGGCTAACATCTAGATGGATACATGGAAATAGATTTTGACATAAACCTAGTTTAGCCTGTGGAACTCACTGCCACCAGATAGTGTGGTGGCAGCCAGGTTGGCATGACTCATAAAAGGGCTGGACATGTATATGAATAAAAAAAGAGCATCTTCAGTTGTAATAAGTAGGCTAAGCTTATGAGACAGAGTTATTATCCTCTGAGTGACTTGCCCAGCATCACATAGGATGTCTATTGTGGAACTGGGAATTTAATCCAGATCTTGAGAGGGCTATTGCAATGCCCTAACCACGAGACCCTAATGCTTCCCAGCCTCAGTCTTTATGATAAGTGAATCACTAACTGGGATCAGGAAGATCTTTCCCTCCTATACCCTGTTTAGTACGACACAACAAGGTGAATCATGAGATTTGTATGGCTTTGTCTGAAGCATTTTGGATTGGCTGCTCTCAGACAAAATAGGAATTGCTAAATAATAACACCTAGCTCTTATGCAGCACTTTTCATCAGATCTCAAAGTGCTTTACAAAGGACGTCAGTGTCATTATCCCCATTTTACAGATGGGGAAACTGAGGCACGGAGAGGGAAGTGACTTGCCCAAGGTCATCCAGCAAGCCAGTGGCAGTCAGCAATATAACTCAGTCCAGAGTCCCAGTCCACATGTATGAAGGCCAGTACCAGATTCCCCACTGGAAGGTGCAAGAAGCCCTGTAGTAGCCACAGGTGGGATAATCTTCCCCCCCAGGGAAATTTTCCTCCTGACCCCTTTAGTTAGTGATTGGCTTATGCCCTGAAGCATGAGGATTATTATTATTGTGCTAGCGCCTAGGGGCCCCACTCAAGGACCATGACCCTATTGTGCTAGGCACTGTACAAAACAAAAAAAGACAGTCCAGGCTCCAAAGAATTTGCAATCTCTAAAACTCATGAGATTTTAAAAGAAATCTTACTATTGTAACTATGGATGGTGTTGTTATCCACATAGATGTCCAGTCCCTATTTGACTCCTGCTAAGTTCTTAACCTCAATAACTTCCTGTGGCAATGAGTCTCACAGGTACATTGTGTTCAAGAGGATTTCTAAACCAGATGTGGCAAGGGAACGTGATACTGGACTCAGTGGTTCTGTTCCAAAGTGCCCCGTCCTGTGAGAAAGCATAGAAGTTATATACACATGAGCACATTACCTTGTCCCCAGGCAGGTCTGATCCATGTCAGCAGAGGAATATTAGAACATCAAAGAAAATTTAAAAAAAAAGAAGAGAGAGAGAGAGGTCAGGCAGGGGTTAATGCCATTGTACAAATGCTTAAACTGCATGTCTATAGGATGATGTATAAAAACTATATAGCAAAGATTTAAGCAACCGTTCTGTGGCCTGTGAACCTGGTAATGTTTTATGGAGTCATTCACCGCCCAGCGAGGGATATTACAGAGCATACAAGAATGTCCTTGATATGCAGGTAACTCCCTCAAGTCTTTCCAACAGCACATTATTCTGCAGTTGATTCAGAGCTGAATGCCTCTGATGCTGAACATGGTGGCAATCTGAGTGGCAGTGAGGAGACCCAGGCAGCTGTCTGTGAGATATTTACTCAGGTCATGGCTAGTGCTCATCAGTTAGGGAGCACCTTTAAAAAAGCATAAAGGGACAGCGCCTGCCCTCTGACATCCCCAGGTCCTGCTGGATCACTCATTGACCTTAAAGGTGAATTTGCTTCTTTATTACAGCAAAAGAAGGCCTGTCAAGTTTGATTATTGCAGTAGCACTGAGAGAGCCAAGTCAGGGATCAAGGCCCCCTCCTCAAGTCACTTTTCTTGCTGTGTCTCAGTTTCCCTGTCTGTCCAGTGGGAGCATGGCCTCTTTCGTAAAGCACTTTGAGTGCTGCTGATGCAAAGCGCTAGCTGAGCTCTGGTATCACTATTAATTATTTCTGTGCTAGGTGCTTATGCATATTCAATGTGAAAGATAGGGGGTTTTAATGTTTATTTTCTCGTCTTGGTTCTTTCCCTCTTTGTATTAGAAATTCAGCTCTTTCCTACCCCAGAAGGCTCTATGGATGACTGGAGAGATGGTGGGATTCTGACAGCAGCCAATTTCCCTCCTGAGTGTTTGAGTGAAACAGGTCATTAAACGGTCTGAATGAAAATGACTCTCCCCTCGATGAATCAGCTTTCACTTTCTTTGTACTTGTGCTAAGATCTAAGCATGTGTTTCCTTCAGCTAAAGGCGGGAAAAGCTACCAACTGGCATTTCTGAGTCACCCGACAAGTTCTTCAGCAAAAGAAGGAAGGCTTCAGTGAACACTGCTGATATTTCTAAGGAAAAAAACTTATCCGCCCCTGGTTAGGGCTTCATTCACCCTCACAAAGCAGAAAAACAGAGCACAAGCCCAATTTGGCTGGTTGTTGCAGCTTCACCTTTGCTGGCAGCCACAGCACACAGCTGGGGGCGGGGTGAATGTGGACGTGATGTTGTGTCCCAGGGAAGGTGATACAAGTGCTGATTGCGGAGCAGACGTGTAACCCCAGGTGAGGGTGCACTGCAGCCCCCCGTGTGCCTGTGCAGTACAGGCTATGAGTCAGTTCCGGAGCCATGGTGTTTTAAGCTCTGGAGGTTCCTAGTTTATTCCCCAGTGTACATGCCAAGATGGCAGGTGTTACAAATGCCCAATCAACTCAGGCCTCGCCCCTTTGCCACAACCTGCCCCACAAAAGGCAAATATTATAGAACAGAGGATGGCAGCTAGGAATCATTTTACCTAAACTATTACCACCCATGGGATAACACAGTCCAGTGCATGTACCAGATCCATGGGGATTTCACAGTAAGTAGCATCTGTGTGAGGCATTTGGTATCTATTTTTAATCATTTGTATTACTATCATATTTGGGCCCCACTGTGCCCCAGAGAGTTTACAGCCTCAGAGAGTAGAGCCAGGAATAGAACCCATGGTTCCTAGTCTAGTGCCAGATCTACTAGGCTGCGCTTCCTTCTCACTCATTAGCTTTGCGTTCACCTCTTTCACTGGATTTTGTAATGTCTCAACTAGCCCAAATGAGGCAAGGGCTGAACTTGTGATATTTCAGCTCCTGGATGGTGGCCATGAGAAGACTGGATCTCACTTTGCTTTGGCCCTAGAAAAGGCGGTGTGAGTAAAACAAACAATGGAGACCATATGTACAAATACGAAGATACTCNCTTATTAATAGACCCAGAGTAAGTGATTAATACCTGGGGGAGCAAACAGCTGTGCATCTCTCTCTATCAGTGTTATAGAGGGTGGACAAGAAAAAGAGGAGACTAAGAGGGATATGATAGAGGTATATAAAATCATGAGTGATGTGGAGAAAGTGAATAAGGAAAAGTTATTTACTTGTTCCCATAATATAAGAACTAGGGGCCACCAAATGAAATTAATGGGCAGCAGGTTTAAAACAAATAAAAGGAAGTTCTTCTTCACACAGCACACAGTCAACTTGTGGAACTCCTTGCCTGAGGAGGTTGTGAAGGCTAGGACTATAACAGGGTTTAAAAGAGAACTGGATAAATTCATGGAGGTTAAGTCCATTAATGGCTATTAGCCAGGATGGGTAAGGAATGGTGTCCCTAGCCTCTGTTTGTCAGAGGGTGGTGATGGATGTCAGGAGAGAGATCACTTGATCATTACCTGTTAGGTTCACTCCCTCTGGGGCACCTGGCATTGGCCACTGTCAGCAGACAGGATACTGGGCTGGATGGACCTTTGGTCTGACCCAGTACTGCCATTCTTATGTTCTTATGAGTTTACCCTGTATAAGCTTTATACAGAGTAAAACAGATTTATTTGGGGTTTGGATCCCATTGGGGGCTGGGTGTCTGGGGGCTGGAGACAGGTAACCTGCTGAGCTGTTTTTGGTTAAAGTCTGTAGCTTTGGGGGCATGGCCCAGACCCTGAATCTGTGTTGCAGCAGACTAGTGTGTCTGGCTCAACAAGGCAGGTTCTGGAGTCCCAAGCTGGCAGGGAAAACGGGCTCAAAAATAGTTTCAGCACATCAGGTAACAGTCCCAAGGGGATCTCTGGGACTGAACCTGTCACAGGAGGAGATGCCAATTCCTTAGTGAAATGTAAAACCGAAGCCCTGGCCACTCAGAGTCATTGAAGAGCCCTGGCACTGATCAGGAAAGGCGATGGTGTTCTTGCTCCATTTCAGTTTGGGTGTCTATATCCCACCTCCCTACATTCTCCCTGTTCAATTCTGCAGGAATTCTTCTTCACTTCCTGTCTTAAACTAGTGTCTAGTAGGGCTGGGCACATGGTTGAGTCTTTGTAGCCAAAGTATTTGTGTTTACATTTTTCACTGGCTTTGTAATGCTCCAGGGAGCCATATACATGGGTCTGAAATAACCCAAGGTCTGATCCTCCCTCTGTATTGCTATTCCTGGACAGTGGCAATCTATGGGAAGAGCTGACCCTGAGTTATCTGGCCCCCTAAGGCATCCAAATCACAGTGAAACATACAACACAAATGCTGAGACATTTGGTTTTCCCCAAATAGCACTGGTTTGGGCTTTATTTGGGTTCCTGCCTTGCCCTGATGAGCTGCCCTCCTGCGCAATATTATGCTGTTGCACAGCGGCCACAACCTGTCCCAGAGGAGGCTGCATTTCACTGAAGGGTGAAGTAAGTCCCGATTACCAGTGCTGCATAACTCTGCAGGACTGACTGCGAGGACCACACTTAATGTGCATATATTGTTACACAGAGTTTTAATTTTAACACAGAAATTAACACAGGTTTTTGTGTTAGAGAGGAAGGATGTGGAGCTGAAATTTGGCCTCAGCTTCCTACTGTCAGGATGGCTGCAGTGAGTGGCTAGAGCTGAATAAATGATCACCTAAAATGTCCTGGCCTGTGCTAAGGAGGGGCTAACATCTAGATGGATACATGGAAATAGATTTTGACATAAACCTAGTTTAGCCTGTGGAACTCACTGCCACCAGATAGTGTGGTGGCAGCCAGGTTGGCATGACTCATAAAAGGGCTGGACATGTATATGAATAAAAAAAGAGCATCTTCAGTTGTAATAAGTAGGCTAAGCTTATGAGACAGAGTTATTATCCTCTGAGTGACTTGCCCAGCATCACATAGGATGTCTATTGTGGAACTGGGAATTTAATCCAGATCTTGAGAGGGCTATTGCAATGCCCTAACCACGAGACCCTAATGCTTCCCAGCCTCAGTCTTTATGATAAGTGAATCACTAACTGGGATCAGGAAGATCTTTCCCTCCTATACCCTGTTTAGTACGACACAACAAGGTGAATCATGAGATTTGTATGGCTTTGTCTGAAGCATTTTGGATTGGCTGCTCTCAGACAAAATAGGAATTGCTAAATAATAACACCTAGCTCTTATGCAGCACTTTTCATCAGATCTCAAAGTGCTTTACAAAGGACGTCAGTGTCATTATCCCCATTTTACAGATGGGGAAACTGAGGCACGGAGAGGGAAGTGACTTGCCCAAGGTCATCCAGCAAGCCAGTGGCAGTCAGCAATATAACTCAGTCCAGAGTCCCAGTCCACATGTATGAAGGCCAGTACCAGATTCCCCACTGGAAGGTGCAAGAAGCCCTGTAGTAGCCACAGGTGGGATAATCTTCCCCCCCCAGGGAAATTTTCCTCCTGACCCCTTTAGTTAGTGATTGGCTTATGCCCTGAAGCATGAGGATTATTATTATTGTGCTAGCGCCTAGGGGCCCCACTCAAGGACCATGACCCTATTGTGCTAGGCACTGTACAAAACAAAAAAAGACAGTCCAGGCTCCAAAGAATTTGCAATCTCTAAAACTCATGAGATTTTAAAAGAAATCTTACTATTGTAACTATGGATGGTGTTGTTATCCACATAGATGTCCAGTCCCTATTTGACTCCTGCTAAGTTCTTAACCTCAATAACTTCCTGTGGCAATGAGTCTCACAGGTACATTGTGTTCAAGAGGATTTCTAAACCAGATGTGGCAAGGGAACGTGATACTGGACTCAGTGGTTCTGTTCCAAAGTGCCCCGTCCTGTGAGAAAGCATAGAAGTTATATACACATGAGCACATTACCTTGTCCCCAGGCAGGTCTGATCCATGTCAGCAGAGGAATATTAGAACATCAAAGAAAATTTAAAAAAAAAGAAGAGAGAGAGAGAGGTCAGGCAGGGGTTAATGCCATTGTACAAATGCTTAAACTGCATGTCTATAGGATGATGTATAAAAACTATATAGCAAAGATTTAAGCAACCGTTCTGTGGCCTGTGAACCTGGTAATGTTTTATGGAGTCATTCACCGCCCAGCGAGGGATATTACAGAGCATACAAGAATGTCCTTGATATGCAGGTAACTCCCTCAAGTCTTTCCAACAGCACATTATTCTGCAGTTGATTCAGAGCTGAATGCCTCTGATGCTGAACATGGTGGCAATCTGAGTGGCAGTGAGGAGACCCAGGCAGCTGTCTGTGAGATATTTACTCAGGTCATGGCTAGTGCTCATCAGTTAGGGAGCACCTTTAAAAAAGCATAAAGGGACAGCGCCTGCCCTCTGACATCCCCAGGTCCTGCTGGATCACTCATTGACCTTAAAGGTGAATTTGCTTCTTTATTACAGCAAAAGAAGGCCTGTCAAGTTTGATTATTGCAGTAGCACTGAGAGAGCCAAGTCAGGGATCAAGGCCCCCTCCTCAAGTCACTTTTCTTGCTGTGTCTCAGTTTCCCTGTCTGTCCAGTGGGAGCATGGCCTCTTTCGTAAAGCACTTTGAGTGCTGCTGATGCAAAGCGCTAGCTGAGCTCTGGTATCACTATTAATTATTTCTGTGCTAGGTGCTTATGCATATTCAATGTGAAAGATAGGGGGTTTTAATGTTTATTTTCTCGTCTTGGTTCTTTCCCTCTTTGTATTAGAAATTCAGCTCTTTCCTACCCCAGAAGGCTCTATGGATGACTGGAGAGATGGTGGGATTCTGACAGCAGCCAATTTCCCTCCTGAGTGTTTGAGTGAAACAGGTCATTAAACGGTCTGAATGAAAATGACTCTCCCCTCGATGAATCAGCTTTCACTTTCTTTGTACTTGTGCTAAGATCTAAGCATGTGTTTCCTTCAGCTAAAGGCGGGAAAAGCTACCAACTGGCATTTCTGAGTCACCCGACAAGTTCTTCAGCAAAAGAAGGAAGGCTTCAGTGAACACTGCTGATATTTCTAAGGAAAAAAACTTATCCGCCCCTGGTTAGGGCTTCATTCACCCTCACAAAGCAGAAAAACAGAGCACAAGCCCAATTTGGCTGGTTGTTGCAGCTTCACCTTTGCTGGCAGCCACAGCACACAGCTGGGGGCGGGGTGAATGTGGACGTGATGTTGTGTCCCAGGGAAGGTGATACAAGTGCTGATTGCGGAGCAGACGTGTAACCCCAGGTGAGGGTGCACTGCAGCCCCCCGTGTGCCTGTGCAGTACAGGCTATGAGTCAGTTCCGGAGCCATGGTGTTTTAAGCTCTGGAGGTTCCTAGTTTATTCCCCAGTGTACATGCCAAGATGGCAGGTGTTACAAATGCCCAATCAACTCAGGCCTCGCCCCTTTGCCACAACCTGCCCCACAAAAGGCAAATATTATAGAACAGAGGATGGCAGCTAGGAATCATTTTACCTAAACTATTACCACCCATGGGATAACACAGTCCAGTGCATGTACCAGATCCATGGGGATTTCACAGTAAGTAGCATCTGTGTGAGGCATTTGGTATCTATTTTTAATCATTTGTATTACTATCATATTTGGGCCCCACTGTGCCCCAGAGAGTTTACAGCCTCAGAGAGTAGAGCCAGGAATAGAACCCATGGTTCCTAGTCTAGTGCCAGATCTACTAGGCTGCGCTTCCTTCTCACTCATTAGCTTTGCGTTCACCTCTTTCACTGGATTTTGTAATGTCTCAACTAGCCCAAATGAGGCAAGGGCTGAACTTGTGATATTTCAGCTCCTGGATGGTGGCCATGAGAAGACTGGATCTCACTTTGCTTTGGCCCTAGAAAAGGCGGTGTGAGTAAAACAAACAATGGAGACCATATGTACAAATACGAAGATACTCCGACTTGTTCGGGTTTCTTTGAGCCTGAGTGCACAGCCCGAGCACATGGCTGGGTTGTACCATTGCTGGGGGTGTCCAGTGGGTCCAGCATGTATGTTTCATGTATCTGATTTAAATGTCAATGAGCAGGACGTGGTCAAGCAGCAGCTTCCAGGGTGGAGTAAGTTCCCATAGCTAACTGTGCCCGCACTAGCTGCAACTGCATCAGAGTGTGCGCAAAACCCCACCCTGTGCACGTGGGAAACTTGTGCATGCAGCTCAAACAGCTGTATTGTGGGATGCTCCACTCTACATGGACAAAAGGATTGTTAGCAGCAAGAATAAACCAAAGGCAGCTGTTGGTGGAGGGGCCTCGTCAGGGAAGCTCAACTGGCAGGCCCCACACTAAAGTGGGGATCACGTTTTGTCCCCAGGCTCCGCTTGAGGCACTATCTTCAATCTGAAGAGTTAGCAGGCAGCATGTCCTAATGGTTACTGCACTGGAGGGAGTTAGCAGACCTAGATGCTAAGCATGGTTTTACCACTGACCTATTGAGTGACCTTGGAAAAGTCTTTTTGTCAACTCTTTGTGGCAAGGATTGTCTCTCTCTGCATTTATACAATATCTAGTGCAATGGGACCCTGAGCTCAGTTGGGGCTACTAGGTATTATTGTAATTACTAATAATTAATAATAGATACCAAAAATTCCCCTGCAGATGCTACTTGCTGTAAAAACTCCATTGAGCTGGTACATGCGCTGGATTGTGTTATTCCCAAAGCCACTTAGAGGATTTAGCCACACTAATCTCACCAAGTTCAATGGGAGTTTTGTGGTTTAATCCATTAATTAAGCTTTGATGCAGAACTTTAAAATCTGCTACATTGCCTAGAAAAGTCTTTGCCCAGAGGATCTTTCCTGTTTTCTTTCTGAATATCAAAGACATATGAACAGGAGTCAGAGATTCTAGGATCAGCTCCAAAAGCCATCACTCTATGTGGGGAGTGAGAGTGGACACTGGTTTGGCAGAAAAATGATTTTTTAAATCCCAGAAATTATCACCAATTCTTGCAAAGCTCCTGTGTGAGTTAGCCCAAGCGTCTATATGGTCATCCCCACCCCAGGGGAGGATGCCACAGAATAAAGAGTGAACCACCTGCGTCAATTTGGAGTTCAAGATTTTTGCTTAAATTCCCCAGAAGCACCTATTATTGTGTTACTGTATCAGCTAGAGATCCCACCTGAAAGCATGACCCCATTGTACAGGGTGCTACACAGACAAAAGAGACAGCCCCTGCCCCAAACAGCTTAAAATCTGAATAGACAAGAGAAGAAAGAGAGATGACTTGACCAAGGTCACAATGCAGGTCAGTGGTAGAGCTTGGAATGGATCCTAGATTTCCTGAACTGCAGGCCCATGCCCTACCCACTAGATCACACTGCCCCTCATAGCAAAGCCTGTCATCTCTGGATTGGTAGATCTAAACCAGGCAGGAGCCCATCGGAAGACAGCATCAATCATGTAGTCAGTGTGATGCATCACTTTCAAAGCTCTAAGCTCTTACATAGAGCTTTTCATCAGTATATCTCAAAGAGCTTTACAAAGAAAGGTGAGTAGTATTGCCCTCATTTTACAGAGGGGGAAACTGAGACATAAATACATGAAGGTCACTCAGCAGGCCAATGGCAGAACCAGGAATAGAAGCCAGCTCTCCAGAGTCCCAGAGCAATGTGCTAACTTCTCAGTAATACACCCTCCCCGATGAGGGAGGTGCAGTTTTCTCACTTAACAAGGAAAAACCATTTGAGTGGGCTGAGTGACTTTTTAAAATTAATATGGATTTGGGAAGGTGACAGAGGGTGGCTCAAGCCAGGGAGTCTAAAGAATTTGGGGTGAGATTTTTTCAAAGGAGGGGCCTGACTCCCCTAAATTCAATTATTCCAAGGCCAGAAGGGACCATTGTGTCCAGCGGTTCTCAAACTGTGGGTCAGGACCACAAAGTGGGTCCCGACCCCATTTTAATGGGGTCGCCAGGACTGGCTTAGACTTGCTGGGGCCCGGGCCCAGGGCCAAATCCAAAGCCCGAGCCCAACTGCCCCGGATTGAAGCCGAAGCCCGAGGGTGGTGGGGCTCAAGTTGCAGGCCCCCTGTTGGGGCTGAAGTCCTTGGGCTTCAACTCCCTCCCCCCCAGCCCGGGGCAGTGGGGCTCGGGCTTTGGCCCCCCTACCTGGGGCGGCGGGGTTCAAGTGGGCACAGGCTTCGGTCCTCCCTGCTGGAGTCATGTAGTAATAGGGGGTCAAAATGCAATGAAGTTTGAGAACCCCTGATCTAGTCTGACCTCCTGTATCACACAATAACTCCTAGAACAGAGCCATTAGAAAAACACCCAATCTTCATTTACAACTTGCCAGTGATAGAGAATCCACCACGACCCTTGGTAAATTGTTCTATTGATTAATTACTCTCACCATTAAAAATGTACACCTTTTTTCAGTCTGAATTTGTCTCGTTTCAACTTCCAGCTGTTGGATTGTGTTAGACCTTTCTCTGCTAGCTTGAAGAGACAATTATTACATATTTGTTCCCCAGATAGGTATGTATGGGCTGTAATCAAGTCACCCGTGGTTCAAGAGGTCTCACCCAGAGCAGTGCCAGACACGAAAATTAAGACCATCTGGAAAGATAGGAACATTCTTCTCCAGACTGCAAATCGCTGAAATCTGGATCTCTGCCCTGCTGAATAGGTTCCTCTCTGCAGTTCACATTGGCTGTAGAACCTGCAGGACCACTGGTGCCCTATATGCAGTGTGACGGGTTGGATCACAGAAACCTCCTTGGGAGCTGCCGCCCGATGTGCAAAGACTACTTCTATTCCTGTTTTCCCTGCCAGCTCAGTGGCTTCAGCACCCTGTCTTGCTGAAGCCAGACACACCCGTCTGCTCCAACACAGACCCAGGGTCTGAATTACCTGCCCCAAAGCTGCAGGTTTACCAGAAAACAGCTCACAGAAGTGTGCTTGTCTTTAGCACTCAGATGCCCAACTCCCAATGGGGTCTAAACCCAAATAAATCCGTTTTACCCTGTATAAAGCTTATACAGGGTAAACTCATAAATTGTTCGCCCTCTATAACACTGATAGAGAGATATGCACAGCTGTTTGCTCCCCCAGGTATTAATACATACTCTGAGTTAATTAATAAGTAGAAAGTGATTTTATTAAATACAGAAAGTAGGATTTAAGTGATTCCAAGTAGTAACAGACAGAACAAAGTAAGTTACCCAGCAAAATAAAATAAAATGCGCAAATCTATGTCTAATCAAACTGAATACAGATAATCTCACCCTCAGAGATGCTTCAGTAAGTTTTTTCTCAGACTGGACACCTTCCAGGCCTGGGCACAATTCTTTCCCCTGGTACAGCTCTTGTTCCAGCTCAGGTGATAGCTAGGGGATTCTTCATGATGGCTCCTCTCCCTCTCTGTTCTCTTCCACCCCTTTATATATCTTTTGCATAAGGCGGGAATCCTTTGTCCCTCTGGGTTCCCCCCCCCCTCACTGGAAAAGCACCAGGTTAAAGATGGATTCCAGTTCAGGTGACATGATCACATGTCACTGTAAGACTTCATTACTCACTTGCCAGCACACACATATACAGGAAGACTCACAGGTAAATACAGCCATCTGCAGACAATGGCTCTGGTTAATGGGAGTCATCAAGATTCCAAACCACCATTAATGGCCCACACTTTGCATAATTACAATAGGCCCTCAGAGTTATATTTTATATTTCTAATTTAGATACAAGTGTGGTACATTTATACAAATAGGATGATCACTCAGTAGATTATAAGCTTTGTAATGATACCTTACAAGAGACCTTTTGCATGAAGCATATTCCAGTTACATTATATTCACTTATTATCATGTTTTTATAAAACTATATAGACTGCACAACGTCACATGCAGCTGATCCTGTTTCTGTCTAGTTCAGCTGAGTCCAGTGAACGCCCCGTCTGAACCCCAAAGGAGTTCTGCATGGCTTTCAGGATATAACATCAACCTGGGAACCGGAGTTGCTTCCCATTAACTCAGCCCCAGTTTTGTAGCTGATTTCTCCACCCTCTTGGACCTCTCCACATGGACTTTGACACTTTGGAATACAGATCTCAAAAATGGTAAATCTGTGTGGTCCAAATTACACACAGGGCCGGCGCAACCCATTAGGCAATCTAGCCGGTCGCCTAGGGCGCTACTATTTGGGGGGCGCCGGCGCCCCAGTCGTCAGCGCAATTTTGGGGGCGGGACCTTCCGCCGCCTAGGGCGCCGAAAAAGCTGGCGGCGCTCCTGATTACACACCAATCATAACAAAGATAAAAGATGATCAGAATAACTGGCCTGGCCTCCTGGTTTCTGGGCTAACAACTCATTAAAATGGAAGTGGTAGCTTGATTATTCTCTGCCTTTCAACAGTTCTATACCCCATCTTCATTGATAGCCTTGTCTGGACTAAGGATTTGCCCTGGTTACAACCATCAATGTGGCTGCACCCTATGTAGACAGGCATAGCAATTACTTGTCGTGGGGGAGTTTATTTCTGCTTGAAATCAGGGTAAACTTGCCCCATGCCAATAGCAGCTTGACCGTCTTCATTAGAGGTTGTATTTGTGCAGCTACACTGATGGCTGTATTGGGGCAAATCCCCAGGTTAGATTCAGCGTGTTTAAGGCCAGGAGGGCCCCTTTTGATCATCTGGTCTTGATCCCCTGTATAACGCAGGTCAGAGACCCTCCCCCAGTAATTCCAGCAGTTAGCTCAGATCTGGCAGTGGAGCTGAAGCAGGCTAGCCAAGGCCATGCACCGAATATTCTCAAGGGTCTTCTCGAGAGGCAAAAAGCCTCATGTCTGACTAAACAAAGCGTGGATGAGCTAAAGAGGAAGAAGGAGAGGGCAGATGCAGTTTCTGCTCTTCCTTTTGGACTAATCTGCCAGATTAGAGAAGCAAAAGCTCTCACCTCATTCGGAATCCGTTATGGGTCTGGTTATACTGCCCACAGCTCAGCCCCTCTCTGTTTCAATTTCAAAATGAACTTGCTGGCTGGCTACAACCTCACATACCCTCCAATTCTAGTCATGTTAAAAAAGACCATGGGGTGGGGCTCTCATCTCTCTCAACCTTTGAAACACCCGGCTTCCCCCCCCCTCCCGCTGGTGCTTCAAGACCAAGCAAGAATTGCACACACCATGTTATTGCCATTATCCCCTTGCGCCATCTTGACAGGGGGGCTGGAACAATGTGTATAGTGGGGGGGGGGGGGGGGGGGGGGGGGGGGGGGGGGCCNACCCTGTAGATGATGGAAACCCCTTCAAGCCAGAGGAGGCTACTGCACCGCCCGCACCCTGCATCTCAACCCACCTGGTATGCCTCCCCCTCTAGCCTCTGGGGCAAGGCCTAGCATTTACTCTGGGGCTCGCAGCACTGGCCTGCGGTGACGGAGAGATTTGCCATGACTAACCACGAGACCTGACCAACGCTGAGCACTAGCAAAAAGTCTCACCTCATATGTTAGCGTACCACCAGCACAACGGGGCCCCAACCTTGTCATCCGCTAGGTGCTCCCGCAAACAGCTCATCAGCACCATTCTCAAGAACAAGTTTGTTCTGGCTCTGCCAGCGGATTCCACCCCTTCAGGTACCTGAGGAGTTCCGTATTCCACAGCCCCTGCCTGTTACACCTCTTAGCCTTGGTCCCAGAGGCGAGCTGCCCAAGTCCTGGCTCCAGCCGAAACCCTGCTAATGGATCGAGCTGACCAAATGCTAAGCTCTGCTGGCATGTGAGCAGGGCCAGAACCAGAAGAGTTCTGCAAGGCCAAGGAGCCTGTGTGCGAGGGACTGAACTGGCAGAGCGGCTCGGGAGAGCACGTGCCCCAAGGCCCAGGCGAGCCGTGGATGCTGTAAGAGAAGGAATTATTGGTCAGACTATTACATCATACCCTTGGTTCCCAATGTTCTATGGGGGAGTCGCCCTAGCATGCCCCGCAGCCCACTAGCACAGCTAAGGAGGGCCTATGGCCTAGCTGGCTATTCAGCCCCTCAGGTCCATTATTACTGCTCTCTGGATTAAGCAGCACCCAGGGGCTCAGTCAGGAGTGTGTTTCCAATGTGCCCTGTACAGCTGTAGTGAGAGATCCTGGACCTATTTACGTCAATGGCAAAACTTCAATTGATTACAATAGGGCCAGGATGTCATGCGCATACTAGAGTCCCAGGCCCCAAGAGCTTATCCTTCCTTTCTAGCGGTCTAAAAAAGCCTTGCCATTCCTATGGCTAGTGAGCACCCCGGTACATTAGTTAGGCTAAGCAACACCAAGCGCGGGATTTAAACCTCATGGTTCAGGGCATGAGCCAACTACTGGGGTCAAAAAACTTCCCCGAGGAGCAGGCTGTTCCTTAATTGTCCACAAGGGGGTTTCTTGCACAGTTGTCTAACTAAAGCATCTGGAGCTGCCAGCTGTCAGAGTCAGGCTGCCGGCCTACATGGACTCCGGTCTGATTTAAAGTGGCCATTGCTACATTCCCATCCCCAGACATCTCTGTAATACACTGGTCCCTGTGACTGGGGACGGTCACGCTCAGAGGTGGTGGGAATGCCAATTGGCTGTGATGTTTAGACTCAGCTTATTGCATCTATGAGGGAGGTCAGTCACTGCTGTACTGTTCCAGCCCCTTCAGGAGCACGCACAGGAATACAAATGTGGCCACTTTTGGAGGGTCCCCCTGCAATGGGGGGGAGGGATAGCTCAGTGGTTTGAGCATTGGCCTGCTAAACCCAGGGTTGTGAGTTCAATCCTTGAGGGGGCCACTTAGGGATCTGGGGCAAAATTGGTCCTGCTAGTGAAGGCAGGGGGCTGGACTCCATGACCCTTCAGGGTCCCTTCCAGCTCTATGAGATAGGGATAGCTCCCTGCTGTGGCCCCGGTGCCAGTGGAGCTTGCTCTCCTGCAGCAGCCAGGCGGAGGAGCTGGATCTCCCCCTGCGTCCCCGGGGCTGGAGCTGTCATCTCCCTGCCCCAGCCCCAGAGGAGCTCTGGGCCTGCACTGATTGCGGGGGGATGCCCCTGCTTGCCCCCCTCCCCTTGCACATGCCCCTGAGCCCCTCCAAGCCTGTTGCTGAGATGGGGCGGCCAGAATTGCTGAGCAGCAATGGCACCTGGTGGTTTCGGGTCTGGAAATCAGCCCCCAAATCAGTGGCCACATTTGACTACCACCTCGCTAGGTCTCAAAGCACTTTATAAAGGTGGTTGGTGTCATCAGTTGGGGAAACTGAGGCACAGAGTGAAGAACTGCCTTGCCCAAGGTCACCAGCAGATCAGTGGCAAAGCCGGGCCTAGGACTCAGGTTGTCTAAGTCCCAGTCCAATGCTTGAGCCCTAGGCCACATTGCCTGGGTGGCTAGACTGAGGAAAGGCTGACCAAGCGATGGAGATGGGAAGGTGGCTCGCTCCTGGCATCCAGGGTGGGGCTCTGGTGTGTGTTTAACTAAAACACCTCATCTCCAGCAAGCAGCAACGTCCAGGTCTGAGGTCAGAGTTCCCCACATCTGGCGAATGTGACATCAAGGAGAGTTTGGCTAAGTAGGGACTGAGTAAGGAGCTCAGGACTTCACCCACGGACTGGGGAAGCCCAGGATTGAATAATTACAGCCATAAATTCCCCTTTGACTCATGGAGATGAATGATCCTTCCATACCAAGGACTGAGATGCTGTGGGATGATTCTCCATTGCCTTGTTCATGGCTATTAGCCAAGATTGTCACAGATGAAGCCCCATGCTCTGGGTGTCCCTAAGCCTCTGACTGTCAGAAGCTGGGACTGGATGGCAGGGGATGGATCACATGATAACTGTCCTGTTCTGTTCATTCCCTCTGAAGCACCTGGTACTGGCTATTGTCAGAGACAGGATACTGGGCTAGATGGGCCATTGGTCTGACCCAGTTTGGTTCTTATGTTCTTGCCAGCACTTAACGCACCTGTTTAGCTTTAAACAAAGACTTAAAAGTCCCACTGATTTTAAATAAAGCCTGTGCATAAGTGCTTTGACCTCTGCAAAGTGGGCATAAAATGCCACTAGAGCAGAATGATTTGAAGACTGCCTGAAAGGGTTGGTTTGTTTTCATGTCCTCCTGTTGTTTTGTACAAAAGAAGTTCAGGTCTTGTCTACCCTGGAAGATTCTATGGCCAGTTGGAGAACTAGCAGGAATCTGCCATCACAGGTACGAGTGAAATGAAACCGAATTAACTGAAGTGGGGAACGGCTCATCTCCTTAGGAGTGAGAGAAAAGGAATAACTAGAGGATCACAGGAGCTGGGAATATTCAGCTGTCGGACTAGAAGGAGTTGCACCCTACTTCTGCCTTGCTGACTCAGGGCATTACCAAGGAAACAGCTCCTAGGGAAGGGGCTGAACTACCCCCTTTCTGGGAGGGATGGGGTCTGGGTGTGGGGGCAGGCCCAGGGTTTCAAGGAGCCTGGTTTCAAGAAGTTGTGTTTTTTTGTTGCCTTCTTTGCTACAATGCTGGAGATACTGAGACGGGTCAGAACTGGACTTCGGGGGGTGGGGGGAGGGAGGCCCAAAGACCTCACCGTTCTGCCTCCTCCCCTAATCCAGGAATGGGCAGCTGGGCCTCAGGCTGCTCTCCATTAAACTGGCCTGTAACGACCCTTAGGGCTCATTATGCCAGTAGGTCTTGCCCAAGTGCACTCCCAGCATGGCCCTGACCTGTCCCTCACACTGGGGGAATCCTTAGCAGCAGGCAGGCTGAAGTCCTCTCTGCGTTGTTGGAGACTGGGAAATGTCTCCATGGTCCTGTAAGAAAAGCTCAGATGCACTTTAGACATCAGCTCTTTCCTGTGGTTAAAATCCACCCCAAGGCAGTGACTTGCCGTCTGACCACTTCCAACTCTTCTTTTATCAATAGTGGTTTAACTGAAACCCGGCTGTTCTAACTACAGGGAAATCGTCTCCTTGTCAAAGGATCCCACACTCCTGGCCCCGTAAGTCGAGAGCTGAGGAAGCTCCCAATGGATTCCGGGGCACTCGGAGAGCACAGCCACAGAGCACGGACCATGCTAGGCCTTCACTTAAAAACAAGGGCATTTGTGTGTTTGTTTTTTGTGGGCCTCCATTCTAGACTCTGCCCAAGGCTGGGGGGTATTTTTGTCATGGCAAATGTTGGGGAAAAGGCAGGGCTTTGTCATGGCAAAAGGGCAGAAGTCACAAATTCAGAGGAAAACTGATTGGAGAGAAAGTCACACATTGTCACTGAGTGGAGTCAAATCTCTTTCATTTTGAAATGGGGGTGATTTGAAAACATTTCATCCTAACGTGTTCTTCTGAAGAAAACGGTTTAAAAACCCAGGTCTGGCTCAGATTTCTTTACACTGAACAGACAGGGCTGAAAGTTTCAAAAGGACAATCAGGGCCAGATTTTCAGTTCTGCTCTCATTTAGATTAATAAATGGTCAGGTTTTCAGAAGAGCTCATCCCGTTGGATGCAAATGAGATGCTGGGCTCCCTTAAAAATCCAGCACATAGAGAGTACTTCTGTATAAATACATGGGAATCTCGCTCAGTGGCTCGGGTTACAAAGAGCATGGGTCTGATTCCCCACTGGCCCACACCCTTACATTTATACAGAGTGCTCATAAAACCCCAGCACCGCTATCTTCGGAGAATTCTCATCTCAGAGCATTTTATGCCCTTGTGGTACAGATGAAAGAGGTGCAAGGCCATGGGGGAAGCAGGCCATGTGACTTGGCAGGCAACCCCCTTATAAGTCACAAAAGTCCTGGCTGTGGCAAACATACAGCCTTAGCCAGAATGGAGCCAGGGCACCCAGTTTTATCACCAATGTGCTAGTGACCCAATGGCCCAGATTCTCTGCTGCAATCAGTCCCCATGGGGCAGGAGCCACTTACAGCTCCCTGATCCTCCAGCCAGTTTTACACCATCCCCTTCCCCATCATCTGCTGAAGTTAAAGCAGCCCAGGGGCTAAACTCTGCCAAGTAATTACAGGTGTCTAAGGAGCCATCTACCAATCAGGGATAGCCAGAGCATGCTCCCACTCTGCCCAGCCCTCAGTACCCACTCTACTGATTGCTGCAAGGGCTGGGGACATAGGAGCTGGCTTTGCCAGCTACACACCTTCTGGCAACTCCATCCTGCCAGCAGAGGAGATGTGGCCAGGTTCTGTGCCCATTGCACTGCCAGAATGCATAAGAACGGCCCTACTGGGTCAGACCAAAGGTCCATCTAGCTCAGTATCCTGCCTTCCGACAGTGGCAAATGCCACAGGGAATGAACAGAACAGGTAATCATCAAGTGATCCATCCCCTGTCACTCATTCCCAGCTTCTGGCAAACAGAGGCTAGGGACACCATCCCTGCCCATCCTGGCTAATAGCCATTGATGGACCTATCCTCCATGAATTTATCTAGTTCTTTTTTGAACCCTGTTATGGTCTTGGCCTTCCCAACATCCTCTGGCAAGGAGTTCCACAGATTGACTGTGCGTTGTATGAAGAAATACTTCCTTTTATTTGTTTTAAACCTGCTGCCTATTAATTTCATTTGGTGATCCCTAGCTCTTGTGTTATGAGAAGTAGTAAACAACACTTCCTTATCTACTTTCTCTACACCAGTCATGATTTTATAGACCTCAATCATATCTCCCCTTAGCCATCTCTTTTCCAAGCTAAAAAGTCCCAGTCTTATTAATCACTCCTCATATGGAAGCTGTTCCATATCCCTAATCATTTTTGTTGCCCTTTTCTGAATCTTTTCCAATTCCAATATATCTTTTTTGAGATGGGGCAACCACATCTGCACACAGTATCCAAGACATGGGCGTACCATGGATTTATATAGAGGCAACATGATATTTTCTGTCCTATTATCTGTCCCTTTCTTAATGATTCCCAACATTCTGTTCACTTTTTTGACTGCTGCTGCACATTGAGTGGATGTTTTCAGAGAACTATCCACAATGACTCCAAGATCTCTTTCTTGAGTGGTAACAGCTAATTTAGACCCCATCATTTTATATGCATAGTTGGGATTATGCTTTCCAATGTGCATTACTTTGCATTTATCAACATTGGATTTCATCGGCCATTTGGTTGCCCAGTCACCCAGTTTTGAGAGATCCTTTTGTAGCTCTTCGCAGTCTGCCTGGGTCTTAACTATCTTTAGTAATTTTGTATCATCTGCAAATTTTGCCACCTCACTGTTTACCCCTTTTTCCAGATCATTTATGAATATGTTGAATAGGCCTGGGCCCAGAACAGACCCCTGGGGGACACCACTAGTTACCTCTCTCCAGTCTGAAAACTGACCATTTATACCTACCCTTTGTTTCCTATCTTTTAACCAGTTACTGATCCATGAGAGCACTGTCCCTCTTATCCCGTGGCAGCTTACTTTGTGTAAGAGCCTTTGGTGAGGGAACTTGTCAAAGGCTTTCTGATTAATGATCTGGAGGATGGCGTGGACTGCACTCTCAGCAAGTTTGCAGATGACACTAAACTGGGAGGAGTGGTAGATACGCTGGAGGGTAGGGATAGGATACAGAGGGACCTAGACAAATTAGAGGATTGGGCCAAAAGAAACCTGATGAGGTTCAACAAGGACAAGTGCAGAGTCCTGCACTTAGGACGGAAGAATCCCATGCACTGTTACAGACTAGGGACCGAGTGGCTAGGCAGCAGTTCTGCAGAAAAGGACCTAGGGGTTACGGTGGACGAGAAGCTGGATATGAGTCAACAGTGTGCCCTTGTTGCCAAGAAGGCTAACGGCATTTTGGGCTGTATAAGTAGGGGCATTGCCAGCAGATCGAGGGACGTGATCGTTCCCCTCTATTCGACATTGGTGAGGCCTCACCTGGAGTACTGTGTCCAGTTTTGGGCCCCACACTACAAGAAGGATGTGGAAAAATTGGAAAGAGTCCAGCGGAGGGCAACAAAAATGATTAGGGGGCTGGAGCACATGAGTTATGAGGAGAGGCTGAGGGAACTGGGATTGTTTAGTCTGCAGAAGAGAAGAATGAGGGGGGATTTGATAGCTGCTTTCAACTACCTGAAAGGGGGTTCCAAAGAGGATAGATCTAGACTGTTCTCAGTGGTACCAGATGACAGAACAAGGAGTAATGGTCTCAAGTTGCAGTGGGGGAGGTTTAGGTTGGATATTAGGAAACACTTTTTCACTAGGAGGGTGGTGAAGCACTGGAATGGGTTACCTAGGGAGGTGGTGGAATCTCCTTCCTTAGAGGTTTTTAAGGTCAGGCTTGACAAAGCCCTGGTTGGGATGATTTAGTTGGGAATTGGTCCTGCTTTGAGCAGGGAGTTGGACTAGATGACCTCCTGAGGTCCCTTCCAACCCTGATATTCTATGATTCTATGAAAATCTAAGTACACTATATCCACTGGATCCCCTTGGTCCACATGCTTTTTGACCCTCTTGTGACAGGTTGGATCACAGAAACCCCCTTGGGAGCTGCCGCCCGATGTGCAAAGACTACTTCTATTCCTGTTTTCCCTGCCAGCTCAGTGGCTTCAGCACCCTGTCTTGCTGAAGCCAGACACACCCGTCTGCTCCAACACAGACCCAGGGTCTGAATTACCTGCCCCAAAGCTGCAGGTTTACCTGAAAACAGCTCACAGAAGTGTGCTTGTCTTTAGCACTCAGATGCCCAACTCCCAATGGGGTCTAAACCCAAATAAATCCGTTTTACCCTGTATAAAGCTTATACAGGGTAAACTCATAAATTGTTCGCCCTCTATAACACTGATAGAGAGATATGCACAGTTGTTTGCTCCCCCAGGTATTAATACATACTCTGAGTTAATTAATAAGTAGAAAGTGATTTTATTAAATACAGAAAGTAGGATTTAAGTGATTCCAAGTAGTAACAGACAGAACAAAGTAAGTTACCCAGCAAAATAAAATAAAATGCGCAAATCTATGTCTAATCAAACTGAATACAGATAATCTCACCCTCAGAGATGCTTCAGTAAGTTTTTTCTCAGACTGGACACCTTCCAGGCCTGGGCACAATTCTTTCCCCTGGTACAGCTCTTGTTCCAGCTCAGGTGATAGCTAGGGGATTCTTCATGATGGCTCCTCTCCCCCTCTGTTCTCTTCCACCCCTTTATATATCTTTTGCATAAGGCGGGAATCCTTTGTCCCTCTGGGTTCCCCCACCCCTCACTGGAAAAGCACCAGGTTAAAGATGGATTCCAGTTCAGGTGACATGATCACATGTCACTGCAAGGCTTCATTACTCACTTGCCAGCACACACATATACAGGAAGACTCACAGGTAAATACAGCCATCTGCAGACAATGGCTCTGGTTAATGGGAGTCATCAAGATTCCAAACCACCATTAATGGCCCACACTTTACATAATTACAATAGGCCCTCAGAGTTATATTTCATATTTCTAGTTTCAGATACAAGAGTGGTACATTTATACAAATGGGATGATCACACTCAGTAGATTATAAGCTTTGTAATGATACCTTACAAGAGACCTTTTGCATGAAGCATATTCCAGTTACATTATACTCACTTATTATCATGTTTTTATAAAACTATTCCAGTTACATTATATTCACTTATTATCATGTTTTTACAAAACCATATAGACTGCACAACGTCACACCTCTCAAAAATTCTAGTAGATTGGTGAGGCATGATTTCCCTTTACTAAAACCATGTTGACTCTTCATCAACAAATTATGTTCATCTATATGTCTGACAATATTGTTCTTTATTATAGTTTCAACCAGTTTGCCTGGTACTGAAGTCAGGCTTACAGGCCTGTAATTGCCGGAATCACCTCTGGAGCCCTTTTTAAAAATTGGCATCACATTAGCTATCCTCCAGTCATTTGGTACAGAAGCTGATTTAAATGATAGGTTATAGACCTAGTAGTTAGTAGTTCTGCAATTTCACATTTGAGTTACTTCAGAACTCTTGGGTGAATACCATCCAGTCCTGGTGACTTATTGCTGTTTAATTTATCAATTTGTTCCAAAACCTCCTCTAATGACGCCTCAATCTGGGACAGTTCCTCAGATCTGTCACCTAAAAAGAATGGCTCAGGTTTGGGAATCTCCCTCACATCCTCAGCTGTGAAGACCAATGCAAGAATTCATTTAGTTTCTCTGCAATGGCCTTATCGTCCTTGAGTGCTCCTTTAGCACCTCGATTGTCCAGTGGCCCTACTGGTTGTTTAGCAGCTTCCTGCTTCTGATGTACTTAAAAAAAATTTGCTATTACTTTTTGAGTCTTTGGCTAGCTGTTCCTCAAATTCTTTTTTGGCCTTCCTAATTGTATTTTTACACTTCATTTGCCAGTGTTTATGCTCCTTTCTATTTTCCTCACTAGGATTTAACTTCCACTTTTTCAAGGATGCCTTTTTGCCTCTCACTGCTTCTTTTACTTTGTTGTTTAGCCACGGTGGCTCTTTTTTGGTTCTCTTACTATGTTTTTTAATTTGGGGTATACATTTAAGTTTAGCCTCTATTATGGGCAGGGGACAGGGATGAGGAGGCGCAATGTGTTTATCCCTGAAGCAGCTCTATAGGATTTCACATGGTCCAAAACACATCACAAGCAAATTGTTCCAGCAAAGCTCCCCTCCAGCACGAGATGCGGAGATACCACAGATGGGCTCTGGTGAAATGGACCGGCCCTCTGCAACCAGTGGAAAAGAGCCAGCTTTAGAAAACAGATCCCATGCTCTTAGCACAATGTTCCACTGGCTGTTTAGGAACCATCCCAGTGGGGATTCACATGCCTGCCACTGGACAATAATTTCCGAACTACCAGCCCTGACCTCCCATGGCATCCACCGAGGCTAAACCAGTGGCATACCAGCACTGCTCCACAGCTCCCATCATGAGGTGTCTTGTATTAGGGGATGGGGACAAGCATGAAGACATTTAACCGGCCTATCACCGCTCTCCTAGGCAGCGCTGCACTGCAGGGCAGCGTACTTCCCTCTGTTAGTTTCCAGCTGTCAGCTCTCAAGGCCAGATAGAAAGGGCCAGAGTTAATGGGGTGCCATGTGTTAAATGCTGCCTTAGGGAGAGCTCCATTCCCAGTGATACAGGGTGGTGCAGGCCCCTCCTGGGATGGCCACTGAGACCAGGTGGATTCCCCCCCCAGGAGAGATGAGGTGGCAAGTACAGCGCCCAGCACAATGGGGTCCAGATCCATGACTAGGGCACCTAGGCGCTACCGCAATACACCTAATAAATAACGTACAGCGCCCAGCACAATGGGGTCCTGTTCCATGACTAGGGCTCCTAGGCGCTACCGTAATGCACCTAATAAATAACGTACAGCACCCAGCACAATGGGATCCTGAGCCATGATTAGGGCTCCTAGGCGCTACCGTAATGCACCTAATAAATAACGTACAGCGCCCAGCACAATGGGGTCCTGAGCCATGACTAGGGCACCTAGGCACTACCGTAATGCACCTAATAAATAACGTACAGCACCCAGCACAATGGGGGCCTGAGCCATGATTAGGGCTCCTAGGCGCTACCGTGATGCACCTAATAAATAACGTACAGCGCCCAGCATAATGGGGTCCTGAGCCATGACTAGGGCACCTAGGCCCTACCGCAATGCACCTAATAAATAACGTACAGCGCCCAGAGCAATGGGGTCCTGAGCCATGACTAGGGCACCTAGGCGCTACCGTAATGCACCTAATAAATAACGTACAGCACCCAGGACAATGGGGTCCTGAGCCATGACTAGGGCTCCTAGGCACTACGATAATACAAATAAATAATAAATAATAATAATAATATAATTAAATCACATCATCATTATCTCCACTGTGCCCTCCCCTGGGCTCTGGGCCATCAGGGCAGTCTGATCTCCACTGAGAGAGCGCCATAGGAGCTGAGCTAGCACCAACTGCAGAAGGGGTGCTCTCAACTGATACAGCCCCTGGCTACCCTGCTTCCTGCCTTGCCAAACCAGCGCCAGCCACTTTGGGGACTGCGGTGGCTGCCTGTGAAGAGGTGGGCACCAGGCAGGGCATGGACTATCACAGGAAACCCTCAGTCCTGCTCCCACCCTTATTAAACACGACTACACAATCTGCCCCCTGCAAGCTGCATGAATCCTGCACCACATTGGACTGGCTTCCCCCTTGGGGCCATGTTCCAGAGCATCAGTCACACTTAGCAGAGATGCCGCCCCCCAGTGAATGAAGGCAGCATATTACCTCAGTCCTTGCATTCGATGCCCGTGCAGACAACGTCCTCTTTTGAGCTCAGCTGGGGAGCACTGGACAGACGTAGAACATGAATCCAGCCACTGCAGCCTAGGGCCTGTAGCGTGTCCACTGACTGCAAAGGAAACTGACACTGGCTGCTTCATTGTGACATCTCTCGAGGATCTCTGGTTCTTGCCTCTTGCAGTAGAAAGGGTGGCCTCCTCTGTGGAGCAGCCACTGAGCTGGACCTTCCTCAGTGGCCCTTTCACGGGGTGGCCCAGTTGAGATGCTGCAAGTTAGGAAGTTGTTGAGCTAGAACGAGGAGACTTTGTGCCATCAAGTTTGACCGTTCCCTAGCAGAGTCAGGCGGTGAGCACTGGCACTTTTGGTGAACCCAGAGAGTGTGCAGCCCTTGGACGGGCTGGCCCGGCTGCCTAACAGTGATCCTTCCAGGGACTGACTCACGGCGATGGCTGATTCTCCAGGGCTCTGCTCTGGGCAGTGCTGACCGGGGCCAGACACAAGGGAATGACTGACTCCTCGTGTGCTCATGACCAGACGGTGCGTGCCTTAGGACTTTTGACTCAGACGGCCTGATTCTCCTCTCCCTTGCACCAGTGTAATGACATTGACTTCAATGGCAGCACTCCTGAGTTACATCAGCAGGTGGAGCGGCACCCCCTGTACATTTATGCAACCCCTTCCCAGGGCAGAGAATAAACGGCCCTGCTCAAGGCAGGAGTCTGAGGCTGCTCACCGCAAGGCATGAGGGGCTGGGGCCCAATGTCCTGCGCCTCATGTGATCACTGCACCTGTGGTACGGGATGTAAAATGCTCCAAGTTTGATGCGTGTGTCATGCTCCCTTTGCACAAGTGTAAATGACAAGGGGCAAAGCCTGGGGAGAATCAGTCCTCAGATCCGCTGCTCACGTGCCAGAGTGCAATAGCTCTTTGCAGGGCGTCGCACTGGGTGCTCTCCATGAGTGACTTCTTTGTTCGGAGGAGCCCTTGGGTTGGGTCCCCCCAGCTCCGCTGACGTTGGTGCACTCCCGCGGGGATCCGGCCCTGTTTGGAAGTTGGGTGAACCAAAGGAGACGTGTGGGCTTTTGGGTTCAGGGGCTTTTTGCAGGGGGGGTTCTTCAGCATGGAGACTCCACTAGACTCTGCGTCTAATGGGGTTCCTGGTGACCGATGCAGAGCCATGGTCAATGCACTCCAAACCCTGGGTGACTAAGCACCGCAGGAAGACTGCCCAGGATTGGTCCAGGTGCACTATTTAAGCCTGAGGGCAGTTCCAAGAAGCTCTCTGTATAACTTAGCAGTACTTGGCCTGAGGCTACTACGGGCCCTGCCCTTATTCCCTGTTTTGGACCCCAGCTCTGTGCTTCAGTGCAGATTCCTGACTCTGGTTACGACCTTCTGCTCCCTGACTCTGGCTGGATGGCTACTCTGACCACTGGGCCTGACTCCTTGCCCCACCCACAAGTCCCAGTCATGACACTCTGGTTGCACACCTGTGTCGCTCCATTGGCTTCTGTGGAGTTACTCCTGACCGACAGCCATGACAAGGAAGCAGGATGAGGCCCTAAGAGTCAGGTATTGACACAGACTCCTGATGGATGTGAGTGCAGGGCTCATGGTCAGGAGAGTCTGGCCACAAAGAAGATACAGCACGAGGAGGATCTGTGTCACCGCTCCCGATCAGTGTGCCTCTGAGGGTGAGGGGGACTAGAGTGTTCATGTTCTATTTCTGGGGTTTGAAGCCATTTTAGCCCAACTCCAATATCACCCACATGCCTTCTGTGACCTCAAAACCATCCACGTCCCCCCATATCCCAGAATCCTTCATGGCCATGTCCCTTAGTGCAGAACGCTTGGGCCGTATGGTCACCCTACCAAGAAGGGAGACCATGAAACCATAGGAGGTGATCCCAGCAATCTATAGAGGAGAAAGGGATCATGAGGCACCTGACTCCCATGGGGCCCTGAGGCAGCTTTTCTGAATCAAAATATTTGATTTCAATTTCTCACCAAAAAGTCAATGGTGCAAAGATGACATTTTCCAACTCGCTGTAACAGGCCCCTGCTCCCTGCACCCACCACTGAAATGGGGCCACCTCTGTGGCACAGAATAGGCCCTGACTCAGAGGGAGCAGGCCACCTACTGAATCAGCCGCACCACTTCCTGTATTCCTCCTGCCTGAATCCATCCAGCCGGCACTGTGTGCATGTATTTCTGCACTCAGCCCTCCCCCCGTCCCACCCCAGACTGGGACTAAAGAAGAAACCTCTAACTGGGTCCCCATTGTTAAAGGATTTTGAGCAGAGATGAGCCTGAGCCACAAAGTTTAGCTCCACATCTGGATCCAGACTGTGACGTTGTGCAGTCTATATGGTTTTATAAAAACATGATAATAAGTGAATATAATGTAACTGGAATAGTTTTATAAAAACATAAGTGAATATAATGTAACATGCTTCATGCAAAAGGTCTCTTGTAAGGTATCATTACAAAGCTTATAATCTACTGAGTGTGATCATCCTATTTGTATAAATGTACCACTCTTGTATCTAAAACTAGAAATATGAAATATAACTCTGAGGGCCTATTGTAATTATGCAAAGTGTGGGCCGTTAATGGTGGTTTGGAATCTTAATGGCTCCCATCAACCAGAACAATTGACTGGGGCTCTGTTTGCAAGCAAGCCTTCCTGTGAGTCAGGCTGGGAGGAATGAAGGATTGGGGTCTTGCAGTGACATGTGATCATGTCACCTGAACTGGAATCCATCTTTAACCTGGTGCTTTTCCAGTGAGGGGGGGTGGAAACCCAGAGGGACAAAGGATTCCCGCCTTATGCAAAAGATATATAAAGGGGTGGAAGAGAAGAGAGAGGAGAGGAGCCATCATGAAGAATCCCCTAGCTACCACCTGAGCTGGAACAAGAGCTGTACCAGGGGAAAGAATTGTGCCCAGGCCTGGAAGGTGTCCAGTCTGAGAAAAAACTTACTGAAGCATCTCTGAGGGTGAGATTATCTGTATTCAGTTTGATTAGACATAGATTTGCGCATTTTATTTTATTTTGCTGGGTAACTTACTTTGTTCTGTCTGTTACTACTTGGAATCACTTAAATCCTACTTTCTGTATTTAATAAAATCACTTTCTACTTATTAATTAACTCAGAGTATGTATTAATACCTGGGGGAGCAAACAACTGTGCATATCTCTCTATCAGTGTTATAGAGGGCGAACAATTTATGAGTTTACCCTGTATAAGCTTTATACAGGGTAAAACGGATTTATTTGGGTTTAGACCCCATTGGGAGTTGGGCATCTGAGTGCTAAAGACAAGCACACTTCTGTGAGCTGTTTTCAGGTAAACCTGCAGCTTTGGGGCAGGTAATTCAGACCCTGGGTCTGTGTTGGAGCAGACGGGTGTGTCTGGCTTCAGCAAGACAGGGTGCTGAAGCCACTGAGCTGGCAGGGAAAACAGGAATAGAAGTAGTCTTTGCACATCGGGCGGCAGCTCCCAAGGAGGTTTCTGTGATCCAACCCGTCACACAGACGTCCCCAAATCCTTTAGGCCATCTCTAAGGGACAGCAAAACTATGTCACAGGAGCCTCTTGCGGGGCCAGCTGTTGTTTACAAAGGGGTCTTTGTAAACAACACACAACTCTGCAGATACAGGTGTGATTTTCCACCCACTCCACTTTCACTCCAGGATAACTCTGTTGGGCTCTGTGCTGGCATAGGGCTGGCACAGCTCTGGGGAAGAGATGCTTTAAGACACCTTAATACCCTTCTGATTGTGGGCTGATCTAAGTAGCGCTGGCTGGTAATGATCATCTCCAACAGCTGGAGGTTGCTGGACCACAGCAGTGTCCCCGCCCCTCCCCTTTTCCCAGCGACACCCCCTATCCTGGGGGCTGCGAGAGAAGTGGCGTGGGTTTGGTTCTGATGGGTCTGTGCAGCACCAGCAGAAGTCCCCAGGAAGCTGGTTAAGCTGCCTTCATGGCCCCTTTGTGCTGCCCAGAAGTACAAAGAGGCTGTGTCAGGGCCAGAGATCTGGCTCCTTGTGTGCAGGGGAGTTACACCAGCTTTACGCTGAGTGCAAGTGAGAGCAGACTCAGCCCTTCTGCTTGCAAAAGGAAACCTCCCACCTGTCAATCGCTGCAGCAATCTCGGGTGTATTTGGGGCTTGGGTTCTGAATCCTGCCATTTCCACGGAGGGATAGTGCTTTGTGACGCAATATGTAAGGGTCTCTCGCTGCAGGGCCTCTCAGGGCTGGCTTCGGCTGTCCGTGGCAGAACGCACGCCAGCAAAAGAAACAACCCAATGACATGCATTAGGCTAAACCATGCCCACTGACTCCGGGACAGAGCTTACAAAGAGGAACTGTCCCAGCCAAAAGGGGCCATATGCGTGAGCCCTGGAGAACACACGGAAAAAAAATAGGGAGTGCTTAGCACCCATGGACCATGGCCCCACCCACACTCTGCCCCGAGGCCCTGTCCCCGCTGGGCCTCTTCCCGCCCCCACCCTTCCTCTTCCCCCAAGACTCCTGCTGCTTGCTCCTCTCTGCCCCCTCTCCCCATCACTCACCTTTAAGGCAGGAGAGGGCGGAGAGGAGCGAGTGGGAGGCGCTCAGGGGAGGGGGCGGAGAGTGCCGGGGGGGGTCCTCGGGGGAGGGAACGGAGGTGGGAAGAGGTGGAGTGAGGTGGGGGGGTCTCAGGGAAGGGAACGGAGGTGGGAAGAGGTGGAGTGAGGTGGGGGGGTCTCAGGGAAGGGAATGGAGGTGGGAAGAGGTGGAGTGAGGTGGGGGTGGTGGCCTGGAGGGAATGGGCGGGGGTGGAGGGGGAGTGAGGCGTGTATCAGGAATCTGGGGAAGGGGTGGGGGGGGGGGGGGGGTCTCGGGGGAAGAGGTGGAGTGAGGTGGGTGGGGGGGTCTCGGGGGAAGAGGTGGAGTGAGGGGGGGGGGTCTCGGGGGAGGGAACGGAGGTGGGAAGGGGTGGGGTGGGGTGGGGGGGGGTCTCAGGGAAGGGAACGGAGGTGGGAAGGGGTGGAGTGAGGTGTGTGTGGGGGTCTCGGGGGAAGAGGTGGAGTGAGGTGGGGGGGTCTCGGGGGAGGGAACGGAGGTGGGAAGAGGTGGAGTGAGGTGTGTGTGGGGGTCTCGGGGGAAGAGGCTGAGTGGGACCGGGAGTGAAGCACCTACCAGCAAAAACAAAAATCGGTGCCTGGAGGGTTGGCAACCCTAGTGTCACAGGACATTTGGCCAACTGATGACACGTGCGATTCAGAATAAACTATTCTAAATAGACTGGTCTACTTATCATCAAACAGTTTTTACTCTTCAGACCATCCAGCATACAGTTAAAAAAGGTATTTGGCTCAGTTAAGTGGTGCCTTACCTCAACACCATAAGCCAGAGGTTTTCAAACTGTGAGGTGAGTGCCGGAGCTTGGGGTGATTCCAGATGGCTTCACACCCTGAAGAACAGCAGCAGCTAGTAACTACTGAATTGTAAGTAAAATAAATGAAACTATAAAATAGATGACCATATATATACAATATATGAAACTGCCGTATCTTTTTTGCATGCTGAGCACCGACCCTGAGCACTGACCATCTCTCAGCCAGTGTCCCGTTTTCAGTTTAGGGAACTGTGGTCCCCCTACTTCTTGGTGAGTGGAGACGGTTACAGCCTGGAAATCCCTAGACTTGGCCCATCCTGGACGATGTGGGCTGGCTGGAGAACCCAGCCCATAGAGGAGAATGGGGCCATGTGGAAACTGATTTAGGACTCCCATGGGGCACCACAGTTCAATAGCTGACTCAAAATACTTAGGTTATTTTGGCCAAAATATTTCAATTTTGGGGCATTTGGTTTTTCAACAACAAAAAATTGAAACTTTACATAGAAAGCTGATATTTTTCTCAAAAAAATCTCTAAGTTGCAAACCCATTTTACACTGACAACCAGTTTTGATGGAAAATTTTCGCACTGTCCAAGTTGCCTTGAAAGTGTGAGTGGCCTTGGTGAAAGGCTGGGTGTCCTAAGCCTGGTTACAATGATAAGCTTTGGGTCATGTTTGATTTTCTGCAGATAAAGTAGCTGGCTGTAGCTAATGCTACCTGTTGCTCTTACTGTGGGGCCTGCTGAAGATGATTTCAGAAGAGTTTGCCCTTTAGTTTTACTTTTTAAACAGACTTTCTCCAACAGGTAACCCCCTGTGAGCTCTTTCACCAGTTCTTACTTTCCTTTCAGGTTATTGCTAATTAGTCGCTATCTTGTCTAACTTTCACTATTAGACTCTGACCCTCCCTTCCCTCCCACACATCTGTTTCATTTACACATTCTTGGCATTTGCTAGACCTTGTGGCCAAAAATCCCCTGAAGGAACAGAAATTTGGTTTACAAAATTCGTTACCTTGCTCTGGGGCCTAATGACTGTGACAGTTTCTTAGGATTTATGATCATAGAATCATAGAATATCAGGGTTGGAAGGGACCTCAGGAGGTCATCTAGTCCAACCCCCTGCTCAAAGCAGGACCTAATCCCAATTTAATCATCCCAGCCAGGGCTTTGTCAAGCCTGACCTTAAAAACCTCTAAGGAAGGAGATTCCACCACCTCCCTAGGTAACCCATTCCAGTGCTTCACTACCCTCCTAGTGAAAAAGTTTTTCCTAATATCCAATCTAAACCTCCCCCACTGCAACTTGAGACTGTTACTCCTTGTTCTGTCATCTGGTACCACTGAGAACAGTCTAGATCCATCCTCTTTGAGGTAGTTGAAAGCAGCTATCAAATCCCCCCCTCATTCTTCTCTTCTGCAGACTAAACAATCCCAGTTCCCTCAGCCTCTCCTCATAACTCATGTGCTCCAGCCCCCTAATCATTTTTGTTGCCCTCCGCTGGACTCTTTCCAATTTTTCCACATCCTTCTTGTACTGTGGGGCCCAAAACTGGACACAGTACTCCAGGTGAGGCCTCACCAATGTCGAATAGAGGGGAACGATCACGTCCCTCGATCTGCTGGCAATGCCCCTACTTATACAGCCCAAAATGCCGTTAGCCTTCTTGGCAACAAGGGCACACTGTTGACTCATATCCAGCTTCTCGTCCACCGTAACCCCTAGGTCCTTTTCTGCAGAACTGCTGCCTAGCCACTCGGTCCCTAGTCTGTAACAGTGCATGGGATTCTTCCGTCCTAAGTGCAGGACTCTGCACTTGTCCTTGTTGAACCTCATCAGGTTTCTTTTGGCCCAATCCTCTAATTTGTCTAGGTCCCTCTGTATCCTATCCCTACCCTCCAGCGTATCTACCACTCCTCCCAGTTTAGTGTCATCTGCAAATTTGCTGAGAGTGCAGTCCACGCCATCCTCCAGATCATTAATGAAGATATTGAACAAAACCGGCCCCAGGACCGACCCTTGGGGCACTCCACTTGAAACCGGCTGCCAACTAGACATGGAGCCGTTGATCACTACCCGTTGAGCCCGACGATCTAGCCAGCTTTCTATCCACCTTATAGTCCATTCATCCAGCCCATACTTCTTTAACTTGCCGGCAAGAATACTGTGGGAGACCGTATCAAAAGCTTTGCTAAAGTCAAGGAATAACACATCCACTGCTTTCCCCTCATCCACAGACCCAGTTATCTCCTCATAGAAGGCAATTAGGTTAGTCAGGCATGACTTGCCCTTGGTGAATCCATGCTGACTGTTCCTGATCACTTTCCTCTCCTCTAAGTGCTTCAGAATTGATTCCTTGAGGACCTTCTCCATGATTTTTCCAGGGACTGAGGTGAGGCTGACTGGCCTGTAGTTCCCCGGATCCTCCTTCTTCCCTTTTTTAAAGATGGGCACTACATTAGCCTTTTTCCAGTCATCCAGGACCTCCCCCGATCGCCATGAGTTTTCAAAGATAATGGCCAATGGCTCTGCAATCACATCCGCCAACTCCTTTAGCACCCTCGGATGCAGCGCATCCGGCCCCATGGACTTGTGCTCATCCAGTTTTTCTAAATAGTCCCGAACCACTTCTTTCTCCACAGAGGGCTGGTCACCTCCTCCCCATACTGTGCTACCCAGTGCAGCAGTCTGGGAGCTGACCTTGTTCGTGAAGACAGAGGCAAAAAAATCATTGAGTACATTAGCTTTTTCCACATCCTCGGTCACTAGGTTGCCTCCCTCATTCAGGAAGGGATCCATTCATAATGATACGTTGCAAAAGAAAGAATCAGCTCCTGGCCATGAAGAACAGCAAAGATAGAAGTTGGGGAGAGGACAGCTAGTTAATTTAACTGGTGTAGATTTCTAGTTTCCCTCTCTGCCACCAGCATGGGTTCTCTTATTGTTGCTGTGACACTTGCTGGTGTGAGGGAGTTGCGGAGTTCCTTAGGACCAACTACAAACAGCTATCAAAGGTGTACTCTTCCACCCACAACACGGAGCTACCAGTGATGCATGCAGAACCTCCCTCACTACAGTATCCAAGAGCTTTTCCAGCTCGGCTTATCTCTGTAGCTAAATAAGCAAACCTGCATTCTGCCTTAGCCAGAGGAGCCTTGGATCACACCATGCTCCAGCTAGTTCTGCTCTCTCCCAAACTCAAACATTCGGAAGAGATATAAATCCGCATGCTTCAGGGTGTAGTCCAGTCACTCACTGCTCCGAGTCAGGAAGAAACTTCCCCAATGAACAGTTTATTGTACGGATCCTAACACTTTCCTCAGAAGAATCTGATTGTGGCCACTGTTAAAGCCATGATACTGGATTGGATGGACCACTTGTCAGAGCCAGTCTGGCAATCCCTAAATTCCCCCAGGCACTCTAGGGGCTCTCTCTGCTGCACTACATTCTTCAGTGATTGCCATCTCACGCTCGGCCAGATAAGAAGAGTTTTGCAAGTGGAAAACAGGGAAATGTGAGGCTATTTTGTAACAGTGGTAAATCCATGCAGGCAACTGGGAATCCCACTGAACTGATTTCCATTAAAGGGTGACAAAATGTATGGACATGGGCAAGGGCTGAGAAAAGAGAGAGTTACATTGGATGAGCCACTTCCTGAAGTCTTTACGCAGGCAAAACGCCCATTGACTTCAAGGCGAGCTTGCCCCAGTCAGCAAGGAGCAAGGTCTTCCAAAGAGCTTAGTGACATTTTTCTCACAAAACATTTTCCCCCAGCAAAGAAATGCAGATTCAGATAGACACAGACATTGAGAATATGAGTCAATTTCACAGAATTGTTTTGGTGAAATAAAAAACCAAAAAAACCCCACCCATTAAAAAAATTCCAAAAAAGTCAAAATGTTTTGTTTCCCCATTTTCTAAATGGAATGGTTCTACTTTTCAATTCAGATCAACATTTCATTTCAACATTGCTTTTAATGAAATATTTTAAAATAAAATTAACAATCTGGTTATACAAAAATAAGTGGGTCTGACTTATCAGAATGATCAGAATGATCCAGGTAGCCTACTCCCATGAGAGAAAAACATTTAAATCCATAAATAAAATATTCTTGTGTTCATATTTTAACATATATTAAAAACATACATATATATATATAAACCACATATTTTTAAATAGATCTTTCCAGTACAAAGCTATTTTAAATTAAACCATTGTACATAATAAATACAGAACCTGTACAAATATTAATCTATAAATTATTACAGAGCAGGGCATGCTGGTTGTTTCAAAGGTCACGTTTCATTATGTTGGCATCAGTGCCATACTACCCTCCAGGGGTACAGTGCAACGGTGCCTTAGGACATCAGCACAGCACCAGCAGGTGATGCCACTCCCAGGTAATACCAGGGAATTAAAACTCCTCTAGAGTCATTTTGACAGCAGTACAAATTACCAGGCCAGATCCTCAGTGGGTGTGAATTGAAGTCTGTGGAGCTAAACCAAGTTACTCCAGCTGAGGATCTAGACCAGTGGTCCCCAACCATTTTTGTCCGGCGGGCGCCAAAAAGGAAAAAAAAAAACGAGCGCTGCAGGCAGGCGCCAAAAAAAAAAAAAAACCAAGCGCTGCCGGCGGAGGAAAAAAAAAAGAAAAAACCACCCCGAGTGCTGCCAGCGGAGCAAAAAAAAAAAAAAAAGCCGGAGGGCTACGCGGGCGCACTTACACCCCCCGGCGGGCGCAATGGCGCCCGCGGGCACCGTGTTGGGGACCCCTGATCTAGACCATGGTTTGGGATCTCAAAACAACCTCTAGGAAAGCACAACAAGGGGCATAAAGAGAACCAACATCTGCAGCAGTCATGTGCTGAGTGTTGTTGGATCCTGGTTAGGAGAGACACATACTCCACAGTGCACAGCGACTTAGTCAGGCTGGGTCACTGGACCTTTGAATCACTGGAAAATCAGGCCAAGTTTAACAACATGTTTAATGTTCAGACAGTCAGTGCTGCCGGGCCACAGTAACCTCATGATCTGATCTGACCTGGGAGTGACTGGTATGAATCTGCTTCACAGGCTAGCGGGCTTCACTCCAGCTAGTGCAGGTAACAATAGAGTGAAGACATGGCAGTGAAGGCAGTACAAGCGCAGCATGGACTCAGCTCGCTGTCTTCAGTGCTATGGTTACTCATGCTCGCTGGATTCAAGCTAGCTAGGTAGCCCATGCACAGCTTTTGCTGTGTAGACATACCCTTTGCCAACCTCCCAACAGCTCTGTGCTGCTGGTGACTTGGAATAACCAGTTAATCTCACATATAATTTAAGTTTCTATACCTGGGACCAGATTGTCCATTGCCCAGCACCTTGGGTCATCATTTGCCCCAGTGCTAAGTGAGCGTAAATTGTTACCGTTCTGTTTTAGAGGCATTTTATTACACTCACTTGTCATTGGTGGAAATCATTGCTCAAGGTGGCGGGCAATGGAAAAAATCAGCCAAGTGGGCAAAATGGGTTAAACTAGGGTTGGATCATCAGGATAGATCAGGGGTGGGCAAACTTTTTGGCCTGAGGGCCACATCTGGGTATGGAAATTGTATGGTGCACCATGAATGCTCACGAAATTGGGGGTTGGGGTGCGGGAGGGGGTGCAGGGTCAGGGGTGGGGCCAGAAATGAGAAGTTCAGGGTGCGGATGGGGGCTCTTGGCTGGGTGTGCGAACTCTGGGGTTCAGGAGGGTGGGACCAAGGGGTTCAGAGGGTGGGAGGGGGATCGGGGCTGGGGAAGGGGTTGGGGTGTGGGAGGGGGTCAGGGGTGCAGGCTCCGGGTGGCACTTACCTCAAGCAGCTCCCGAAAGCAGCGGCATGTCCCCCCTCTGGCTCCTACGCTGAGGAACAGCCAGGCGGCTCTGCGCGCTGCCCCATCTGCAGGTGCCGCCCCTGCAGCTCCCACTTGCCCTGTTTGCTGGCCAATGGGAGCTGCGGGGGTGGCGCTTGGGGTGGGGGCAGCATGCGGAGCCCCCTGGCTGCCCGTACGCATAGGAGCCAGAGAGGGGCTGTGCCGCTGCTTTCAGGAGCCGTGCAGAGCAAGCACCTGACCCCGCTCCCTGGCAGGAGCTCGAGGGCTGGATTAAAATGTCTGAAGGGCTGGATGTAGCCCCTGGGCCATAGTTTGCCCACCCCTGGGATAGATGCTGGTTCTTTGTGCATTTGAATCCAGCCTGTTCTACTGTAAAGGATCTCAAACAGTGCAGTAATGAACCATTCCTGCAGAACCCGGTAGTGCTTTTGATAAGAAAAAAGGCACCTTGGCTTCTGTACGCTGTGCAGAGGTACCTGGAAGCTCTCAGGCCAGCTTTCCATAAGTGCGTGGCCCCCAGCAGCTCCCATTGCGACCGAAGGAGAATCCCCTCCAACCACTTGAGAACAACAAAGAATCCCTCCCACCCCCGAGAGCAATGGTGGCTTCTGCATGCCAAGCACTTTGCCAATCTGGCCCCGAGGGACTGTCTGTCCTAGCACATTGAGTGTGGCTCTGGTGTACCTGCACTGGGCTCCTGTGCAGCCGCTTCTCAGGGTTAAACAGGAGTTGTGTATTTCATTCAAGTATTTCTCGGAAGCCTGGCTCTGTCCCCACTACCAGGTCTGGGCGGCAGCCACCTAGGGCTCCCTGGCTGCCACTGGGCGGCTCATTCAGGAGTGTGAGGAACCCCCCTTTCTTTTTGTGCCTTTCCGTCTTTTCCTTTGATCTCTGAGTGCCTGCGGCGCTTTCTTCCCTAACCCCCTGGCCAGTTTCTCCAGGAACTTGCTGTAGTTCCCGAGCACTTTGCATCCGTCAATCTTTTGCTGGAAAGCGTTAGTGGCTGCAGGTCTCTCTGGGGTGTGCCTGGAGTTGGGTGAGACGCCCTTGAGACAGAGGGCGCAGCCGGTGTTGGAGAGAAGCCCTCTCACCGCCCACTGGGTGCTTTGGAGTTTGCCAAGTAGTGCAGCACCTGGGGTGCTCAGCACCTGCTGCTGCTTCCTGATGTTCTCGAGGGCGTCCTTCGTGTGCACCAGAGTCCGGTACAGCTCCTGCAGCATGACAACCTTTGGCTGGTCTGTTATGTTCTCTGTAGGAAACCACGGTACAGCCTCATCGCAGAGCCGGCGAAGGTCGGATGTAAGCAAGCCCTGGTGAGTCAACTGGAAATACAAATAAACAGATACAATGCCAGCCACCATGGGAGAGATTGACGGAGTCGCTTGGGCCACTGTTACGTGGCCAGTAAAGGAAACCCCCCTTAGACAAACACCTGTCAATGATTGTCTCACTCCTGCCTCAACATGCGGGGATGGGCTAAATGACCCCTGGAGGTCCCTTCCAGCCTAAATGTCTATGATTCACTACAATACATTACATTTATAGCAACAGGACCTCAAAGCACTCTGCAGACGTTAAGGAATTAATTGTCACACCAGCCAACAGAAATAGGTCAATATTATTACAGCCATTTTATAGATGGTGAAACTGAGGCACAGAAACATGAAGCAACTTGATTAGTGAGCTGATGACAAAGCCAGAGCTAGAACCAGAGTTTTTGGTACCTAGGTCAGTGTTTTAATTACCGAACCATGCTATAGTCCTTGCACTAGACTAGAGGATCCAGTACTAGTGCTTGACAAACTACATACGTATTCAACAACATGAAAATGCAGCTACTTCTGGGGTGGAGAGTAGCAGTCAGCATGCTAAACCACAGCAGGAGAATGGGAGATGTTGGCTGAGGCCATGACACAAATTTCAGCTCCATGTTCATACAGTGCAGGCAGGACTGCAGCTTTTAAGATCTAAGAAAACTCCCACACTCTAAATTGCTTGGAACCCAGTTCTCCTCAGGCAACATGGCAGGGTTGGGGGCTGTGCTGGTCACGGTGCTCTAAGGAACAGGAGTATGTCAGAGGCAATGCTTACACTGCTTGGGCCTGCCTAGCTAGATGGAGGTGTTCTCCACAGCCAGCTCTCAGGTGATTACTCTTTGACAATGGCAGTCGGGTACATCCAGCCAGACGGCACCAGCTGTGCAGCTGGAGGCACCAAACACGTCTTAACATTCCTCTGATCTATGATTCATTGGCCTGTGAGTTCCCTCCCACACACACATTCTGGCCAAAGCTCAGGGAAGCACTGATGGGCTCTGGGGAAATCTAGCTGGAGGGAAGGTGACTGTGTCAGCGGGGTTATTCCCCCAGACCACCCACACACCTCCAACGACTCACAGCGCACCAGTCTGCCATCCCAGCTAGTCATGCTGACTCTATCACGTGGTATTTCCAGCGAACTGCTGTCCCAACAATAAGGCAGGACACAGAGCAGGTCCCATGCCTTTTTTGGGCAGAAGGATCCCAACATCATTGCATGTCAGTGAAACAGCCACCTTCGTGGCAGATACTGGGGACCGAACTAGTGACCTCCAGAGCTAAAAGCAGGAGTCTTTACAGCTTGAGCTAAAGAGGGAGACTATGTGCTGTAACAAGCCCCTATGTACTGGGCATGAGGTGCTACACACGTCACCTGGCCTCCACCTACAGGGAAATCAGTCAGCTCCTTGCTTACTCCATGGGGCCATCCCTGTGGCTGCCACCTTATGGGTACAGTTATGCAGTTACCAGCATGGGCCAACCACCTTCCCCAACCCTGCTGGTTGCTGCTGTTCTTAAAAGCAGCTGTGCCCTCCATGCAGAGCTTAGTGGCATCACTTGAGAGATTCTCCCCAGCCAGAGGTGCCCCCTGGAGGGCAGCACTTACATAGGACCTGAACAGCTCCTTGGCTTCCTTTTCCATCTGTCTTGTCTTTGCTGTGATTTTGCCCAGGGAATTCCGATGACACCCTCGGCAGGGGGCAGTGCTGGAGTTTACACGTGCCAGACATTGGATGAAGAGACCCTGAGTCACGGCTAGAAAGGAATAGAAAAGAGTCACATCAACTGATGCAGATGGTAGGGAGACACCAAGATACCTTAGCCCATATTGGAGGCCTTGTATCAAGGCAGGCAGTAATGAAGGAGGTGTTAGCTGGAAACCTCCTTGCTTTCTTTGGAAGGAAAAAAAGTAACATGTAATTGCTTCTCCTTTAAGCTCTCAGATCAGCTACTGGTCACATACCGCTCTGCGAAAGCTGGCAAGATCAGAGCCCAAAGTGTCTCTTTTGGCACCGGCAATGGCTGAGCGCATCAGCTGGCCATATAGCAATGTGCGGCAGAGCAATAACACATGGCTATCTAGAGCGTTTGATGCTGGAACCTCAGAGCGCTCTGCAAAAGCAGGAGTCATCCCTGATTTTCCCGGGGTGGGGAAGTGAGACCCAGCGTGGTTAAAGCATCAGTGAAAACAGTCTTCGGTTTGGATTTCAACATTCCTCTGCATGTTTGCAACCCACACTTTGTAGCATTACGCTTTGCCAAAGACTGACTCGGAAGCCAGGCTACCTGTCCCTGGGAAGCGGATTCTAGTGTGTCCAGGGTAACTGAGCTAGGATCCCTGCTTCTGCTCTCAAGACTGACACATGCCTGCTTCTTAGGAAGCCAGTTAAAATCCCTGTGTCGTTTCTTTTCCTGTTAGCTCATAGGTGGCCTGATTTTACTCCCACTGAAGTCTATGAGGCCCGGAGTCATTTGCTCTATAACAGTGTTCTCCCCAGGGGCGCATGCTCAGGCGACCTGCTTGGGGGCTCCCCAGTAGGGGGCTGTTCTGGCTCCCAAGTGGAATTTCCCAGAGGCTGGAGTAAAGGATCCCAACGTGCCCTTTGTCCGTCTAAGCAGCAATGCTCGTTGGAGGTGTAAATGACACTGTGGGGCTAAGCACGGAGGGGCTCGTCCCTTGGGACTCTCCCAGCCGGGTATCTGGGGGTATCTGAAAGGTATTAGAAGAGACCTAAGAAGCTACAGGTTCTGCTTTCCCCCCTCATCCCCCCGTATAAATATTGCAGAAAAACTAGAATCCAAGATTTCTAATAACTCCTTGGGCAACATTCATAGATTCTAAGCTTGAAAGGTTTAATTCTGGCCATCTAGTCTGACCTCCTGCAGAACCCAGGCCAGGGCACTGCCCCAAATTACGTCTCCATCCAGCTCATAACCACTGTATGAGGCAGACTCATCAACGCCAGCAAATGCCAATCCAGGTGTTCCTGGCAGAAACCTGCGGGGTGTCCCAGGGTCATTTCTTTTGTTCATGCTCTATCCCCTAACTATATCTACTTCCCTAGGTCTATAGCTGGGACACAAAGTACTTGCAAGGGTGGAGAGGAAGGTGCCTAAATATCTTTGTGAATCCTACCCTACGTATCTCCCTGTTTCTGTCATACGCATCACTGTGGTATCTGCCTTTGGTTATTCAGCATTCACCCTCTTGGCTTCGATGACACGATGCAGTTGAAGTAAACATGGTCTAGATAATACTTGGCCCTGCCATGAGTGCAGGGGACTAGGTGACCTCTCGAGGTCCCTTCCACTCCTATGATTCAATGATTCTGTGCTGCCTGGGGTGCCCCCTCCTCAGGCTGTGTAGCTAGGTGAGTTTGGCAAAGGATTTCCACCAGAAGTTTTCCGTTGGAAAATGATGATTAGACGCAATGGACGTTCCATGGGAACGTGTCAAATCCATCAAAACTTTCAACAGAAAGCAGGCAGGCGCTCTGGGCAGCTCTGAGCCAGCCAGCTGCCTGGTGCCCAGGCTTATCGGCCTTCCCTGCTCCCTGAGCAGCTGGTTCCCCAGGCTCCTGGGGCTGCCCAACTCCTTGCTGGCAAGGTGGGCAGCCACAGAGCTGGGGAGCCTGGGCATGCGAAGCGTTTCCAGGAAATATTTCTGAATTCCTTTCCAGCAAAAAGATTTGAGATTTTTGGTCCCAATTCAGGACAATTTAGCTATTTTTCACGGGATGGAAATTCTACTTCCCAGCCAGTGCTAGGAGCCAGGATCCACAGGGCCATCGCCAGAGCTGCTAGACACAGCACCTTGGGAGCACTTGAATTCCTCAGAGTGCCGCCCACACGGCTCCCAGGTGGGAAGAAACGAGACTCAGAGGCAAGTTCACTCCTGACGCAAAGGGGGCCAACTCTATTGATGCTGGCAGAACTGCCCCACTTATGCCAGGTCTGGAGGTAGCCCTCCCTCCTGGGGAAGGTGACGTTTGGACAGAAATTGAGTTTGGTGAACTTTTCTCACTCTTGACGCTCACACAGCTCATGGAGAAGCTCCTGGGTTTTTAGATTAGCAATCTCCCAGAACATACTGCACCACAGGCTAGCTGAAGTCAGCGGGGCTGGGCTGCAGAGATGCTAGCAAGGACAGAGTTGACTTGCTCTTTCCTGTTGCAGAACAAGTTGTAATCTCCAGAAATACCAAGTGTGTTTCTTTAGCAGCATTGCTATGTGTGTTAATAATTAATATAGAGTTGCATATAACACAGGCATTCACACATTTTAAAACAACTACCGCGCCATTAACACACCATAACTGCGGCTAAGATAATTTGTATACGTAATTCTCAGACGCGCTGCTCACAGTGTCATGGGACATCATTTGACCCTGACACCTTTGACTCTGCAAATGCCTTTCTGGGCCATACAGTAGAATTTCACCTTGGGACTTAGGTGCTTTTGAAAATTTTACCTGTGGAGAAGGCTAATGTGGTAGGCACCTCTCCCTGCTAGTTTCCAGCCCTTGTGCCACTTGAAGCTGGCTGTGGTGGAGGTATCTGAGCAATGGAACAGGATTGTTATATATTGACACAGTTTTCAGCTCCGTGCTGGCCCACTTAGCCTTCATACACTGATTTTCTAGGTGCCACTTGTAGCCAGGAGCCACCTCATGCTGAACTTTTACCTCCTGCCAGCAGTTAAGGAAGAGACAGCTACTGGCTGATCTCCCTCTGGTACCAGATCGTGCCCATGTGTCTGTCAAATCAAGTCCTAGACCTAGTCTACAGCTGCCTGGCTCCATATGAAAGTAAGGAGAACATCTCTACATATCTCTGGGCTAAATGATGGTGAAAGGCACCAGACTGACTACTTGGGGACACCCTAAGCTGTCCACAGACAGGCACAAACTGCATCCCATCCCAACCCACCCGATGTGGAAGGATCTGCTCTATGGGGGAGAGAAGAGATTGCTATAACCTCCCACCCGAGATCTCTTTGTGGAGGCTGGCTACAGTTCTGCTGACACAAGAACACCTTCCTCTCCTGCTAGAACCATTAGAGAGACCCACCAAGCTCCATCCACAGATGCCATGGAACATCCATGCAATAGAAACCACTGGGGTTGGTACCAGTAGTGGCTGGTCTCAAACCAACAACTCAGAGGCAAAAAGCACCATCTCTCATTCCCAAAACCAAGACTAAACCCAATGGCAGTCCCCTCTATGCCTGCCAGCCAGTGCCCCCAAACTGCCTTGTACAGCAGCTCACGCCCCCCAAACCTAGGGTGTAAGAACTGCAAAGCTAAACCCTAAGGCAAATGTTTTTCAGACCCAGTACAAAGTATATCTTCTGTGAGGGAGCAAGTACTGATTTTCACAACCAGTTTTCACTCTTCTTTTTAGTTGTTTCCAGTAAAAGAGCCATTTCCCCAGAAAGCTTTCCAATGCTCACTTTCCACTGACCCAGCTTAGCAGAACAGGTTACAGATTCAGCAAAACACCTCTGAATTTCAGTCTGGTAACACAGTTCTATTTTTCTCTTGAGTGACTCAGTCTCCTAAAGGACTGTAACTACTCCTCCACCAAACCCTACACAGCCCTTTCCTTCTGATCACTGCCTGCTGCCAAAGGAGAATGGCAGCGACTCACTGGAGGGACTTTTTCAAAGCTGCCGCGACAGCAAGCAATTGGCAGAAGAGTCAAGCAAGGGAAGAAAACGTCGTAACCTACCTAGTAGAAAGCCCAGGGTCTCCACGTTCCACAGCATGCTCAGAGTGGCAAGTGTTCAGTGCAGCCTGCTGTGAAGTGCACTGCCACTTCCTCTGCTAATGGCCCAAAATGGGGAAACTTGCTTGCTTTAGTACAGTGATTAGCCAACACCTACTGCAGGAGGTGGCCCAGTGTGACAGGAAAAAAAGAGAGAAGCTAACGGAATGACTAGCACCAATGAGTTCTCCGCTGTGCGGCCACCCAGAGGAAATGATGTCTCTGCGCGCTAGCTAATTCTTCGAATAAGTTCCTCGAGATCCCACCAGAGCTCATCTGTGATGCAAGCAGCTTCCCAAGTGCCTAGTCAGAGGGCTGCTTCATAAAAAGACCAGGCCGCTCCACCCTTTGGAGCTACACGGCATTTCGGGGAGTTCTTTATTTTTAAATAGGAAAACAAATCAGAATGGCAGCTGCTCTATCTGAACCAAAAGCTACCCCTCCTATGGGCACCTAGAAGCTGCTGCTTAGACTCAGCTTTCAGCACCTAGTGATAGCCCATCTTCTATAGCCTTTGCCCCTGCGTTACTCCCTAGATTGCAATGGAGTTACACTCCCATACAGCCAGAGAAGAAAAGGGCTGAGTCAGGCCCCAGCCGTCCAGCAGGAAAGGGGGTAGCTTGTTTCACAGCTTCTTATTCACTGAGTCTTCCCCCTGCAGGCTCGAGGGGCTTTTGAGGCTCCAGGCTTGCAGATAGGGGACCATGTGATGGGGGGGGGCAGGGGGTCTCCACGCACCGCTGTCCACAGGTGCCGCCCCCGCAGCGCCTATTGGTCACAGTTCCCAGCCAATGGGAGCTGCGGAGTCAGCCTTGTGGCGGGGGCTGCAGGGACATGCCAGCCACTTCTGGGATTGGCACAGCGCAGAGGGAGGGAAGCAGAGCGGGCAGGGAGTTGTCTTAGCCCTGCTGCTGGCACATCTCTGCGTGCCCCTTGTGGGGTAGGGGGCAGCGGGTCTCCGTGTGCTGCCCAGGGCGGGGGCAGTGCGTGGAGCTGCCTCTCCCCACCAGGGGCTGGTTGCTTCCGGGAGCGGCGTGGGGCCACTGGCCATGGCATGCAGGCAGCCTGCCTGAGCCCTGCTGCGCCACCGGCCGGGACTCAGAGGCAGGTTGTCAGATGAGATTTGTCCTGCATTTTGGGGGCCCGCTGTCGTTGGGGGCCCCGTGCCACCGCACGGTTTGTTTCATGGTAAATCCACTCCTGGCTGATGACATCCACCTCTGAGACTGCACAGTGGAAACTGCTGTGTGAGTGCCAAGCATTATATTGCCCAGCTCCAAGGAATCTCTTACAACCCTTAGCTGCTATCCTAGTGTGTGTTGGCAAAGACTGCAGCTGCCACAATAGCTCAGGGGAGGGCATGGGGGTGTGGATGTTTCATAGAAGCCCCAGGGGAATGGACTAAGCTCATTGCTGTCTTTGTGCTGCCTCCAAAGCACCCTCACAGGTACAAGGGCTGGCTCCACTCTGAATGCCAATGCTGCTGCCAAACCCTGAGGGACGTAGGGTCTAGAGGGCCAAGCACAATCAGGCCCCCGCTGTGCAAGGTGCTGTACAGAGGAAGAGCTCACCACCCACAGAGCCCAGGCAGAGAGGGAGCAGTAACATCCCCACTTGACAGATGGGGAATTGAGGCACTGAGAGATCGAGAGCCACACAGGATGGTGCTCAGGGCCACACAGTAAGTTTGTAGCACACTATGGAACTGAAGCCAGGTCTACTGAGCGTAGGGTGACCAGATGTCCCGATTTTATAGGGACAGTCCCGATTTTTGGGTCTTTTTCTTATATAGGCTCCTATTACCCCCCACCCCCGTCCCGATTTTTCACACTTGCTCTCTGGTCACCCTAACTGAGCGTACAGCCAGTGACTTATCAAGCCCTCCTTCCTCTTAGAGACTTGATGATAGTTGAAAAGCATCTACCCCTAGAGACATCACCGTGAGCTATTAGCCCCCCGCCATCTCCTGGTCACCAAAGCAGGCCGCCCCAATTTTATCTTACAATGGTTTATACCATCGCCTCTGAGTCATGTTTCCTGCTCCGCCCTCTCCTTTCCTCTCAGTGTCTCAAGTCCAGCATCCGACACAGATAAGAAATCTACAAAACGCTCCATTGATACGCACTCAATCTGTTCCGCAGCGTGCAGGCCTCATGTGTACATCTGTAGTGCGTTCTTTGTGTGAATCATGCTGGACGCTAGGAAGAGAATTTCACCTCATGTCAAAATAGGGTGACCAGAAAGCAAGTGTGAAAAATCGGGACAGGGGTGGGGAGTAATATAAGACAAAGCCCCAAATATCGGGACTGTCCCTATAAAATCGGGACATCTGGTCACCCTATGTCTAAAGCAGATTGACAGGCCACTGCAGTCTGCAGAATCACCCCCACCTTTGTCTGGTTGAAGTGCGAGCAGAGTTAATTTATGCTTTCAAGTGTGGTTCCACTCTGAACGTTTACTCTGAAAATAGCATCCTGGGGTCCCCTCTTCATTGAGTCCCAGTGACTAACCAGCCTGCTTTGTTTACAGGTCAAGCCCTCCTAGCTGCTATCCCTGCCAGCTTGGCCTGGGATCTGAGAATCAGGTGGGGGCTCCAACAATAGATTCTGCAGAGGCATGAGCCAGAATAGGCCCAGCTCCCTCTCCCAGAGCTGGGCTGGCTCTGCAGGAAGAACAGGTAACTCAATCCAGTCAGCAAATAGGACTCTGAATTCCCACTTTCATCTCCTCCCAGCTTCCCTTCTTTCCCTTTAGGGCCCTGAGTACCCCTGCCCCCCATCCCATCCCCCCTTCTTGTCTCATTGGCTGCTGTCCCCTATGCTCTGCAACAACACCAGTCCTGATGCACTGTTTATCCTATAAGTGTCCCCATGCGTCTTGCCACCCCACCCCTTCCCCCTTCCTGAGCTGGACCCCAAGGGCCACCAGCCCACATCACACAGAATCCCACAAGCACTTTGCCAGCTCTGGTACCTCCATAGCCCCTATAACCGTAACCTCTGGGGGCCTCCTTAAGGCATTTACCCTCCTGACCCCACTGTGTGTCAGGGCAGGGCTGTTATCCCGCTGTATAGCTTAGGAGCCAAGGCACAGGGAGGCCCCAGGAACCTGAACCCAGATCTCTCAAGCCCTAATGTCTGCCCCGTCTGGACATCCACACACAGGCCAAACTTGAGAAGCAAGTGGGCCACCGTACACTGGATCCCTGGCCTTGCCCTTTATCAGACTGTAAGCTGGCTGGGGCAAGCCGCCCCATGAGGTTGAGCAGTGGGTGTTGCCGGAAACAATTAATAATAATAATAATAATAATGATTATGTGGGTGGTGGACCCAGTGAGTAACAAGGGGCTATTTTTACACAATCACTTTACAGAGCAGAATTGCACATCACTCTTCCTGTTAACCCTTTCAGCCCAAAGAAGCTGGAATACTGGCAAGAACCTCACAGCAGTCAACTTAGATGGTCTAAAGCTGTGCACATGTCGATGGAGCCATCTGAGCTGCAGGGCCCTTAGCTGAAACATGGCCCAGGAAGGAGCGAACGTAACATGGAGGGACTGAGGCATTTGAGGGTGGCTTTGTGGTTACAGCACAGGAGTGGGGGCTGAGATGTGATCTCGCAGGCCCCTGAGATGAGATAGTGGTCCCTTCTGGCCTTGAACGCAACAACTCAGAGAAGTGACTTTTCCCCTCTGTTCAGGATTGCCAGAGACCCCTGTCAACCCCTCCCCAGCCTCTATGCCTAGTGCCAAGCCAATTTGGGGCTGCCTCTGCTGTATTCCAAGTGGCAGGGGGAATTCTGGGAAAGGCAGCATTGCCAACCCTAAGTGTTCCAAACTTAGGATTTCTGAGCTTCTCTGTTATACCCAAATCACATTTTCAAGCTTTTCTCCACAACTTACCATCGTGTTTAAAGAAAGCCGAGATTTCCAGGTGAGAAAATGACTCCAGAGGCTGGAGCTTTAAAATAAAACCAAGCAAATATAGTGAGACTTGTGAGAGTTGGCAAGCCTGCAAAGGCCAAGGATTGGCTGGAGGAGGGAAGGGGTGTGGCTGGGGCATTCTAATACCCTGGCTGTTCTGTGCCCTGCAGAGCCCCACAGCCCCAATAAAGCAGGGGTGCAATTCAGGGCACTGCTCAGGGCCCAACCAGCCCCTTCAACTGCTGAACAGAGGATGCATCCCCTCTGTTGCTGTGCATAGGCAAAGCTGGATCTGTGCTTCCTTGCCAGCTTAGGAGGATGACGGTGCTTTCGCTGCTTTGCACAGTGATGGGCCAGCTTTGTCAGAGAAGGGCTCTGTACCCATAAAGCCCTAATCACATTCTAGGAAATTGTGCCCACTTGCTAGGAGAAGATGCTGCTTATCTGCATGACAAACTCGTTCAGTTTCCCTTGCACTCAGACATTTCACTGAAGTGCTGACAAACTTTCCCCCATGCAGGTGTTTCCTTCCTGGCTCACACAGCTGCCAAATCACATGCTGATGAGCAGGCTGGGGATGTCCAGAAGGTCTGAGAGCTCGGGGGCCTGTGGTATCCCCTCCCCTTACATGTGACATCCCAGGAACACAGGGAGTCATGCGACTTCTCTCTCTCTCTCGCTCTCTCTCTCTCTCTCACACACACACACACACACACCTGAATGAACTCATCAGTGTAAAATCTCTCTTTATAATGTTGTTCTCGTACATTCTTTAGGTGCATGTGTATATCTGAATAAGTGCCCTGGGGGGTGAAATAAAGAGAAGTTTGGGAAAGACAGACAGAGAACTGGGGGACAGACAAGACATACATTGTGTAGGGGAGACAGAGAGAAAAAATTGGGCAGATTCAAAGCTATACCTTGCAGTTTCCTTTTATTATTATTACTTGTATTGGGGCAGCCCCTTGAGCCCTGTCTGAGATTGGTGGCACACTGTACATGTACAGAGATGGTCACTGCTCTGAAGCACTTACTGTCTAAATAAACAAGAGTGACGGGAAACAAAGAAGGGAAGTAACTGGTCCATGGTTACAGGCAGAGCTGGGAATAGAACCCACAACTCAGTGGGGCACAGCTAATGCTGTGTAGGGATACAGCTGCAGCAGTGTAATCCTCCTGCTAGCTAGCAGGTTTGTAGTGGGACCAGGGAGCTGCAGGCTCTTTTCTGCTGTGTCAGAGTAATAAGCTGTTTAAATAAAAAATTACATAGTTGTTACTCAGAAGCGCTTATTGCTTTGATGCAAAGAGCAACCAAGTCTCGTGGCCTGTTCACTGGACCAGACAGTTATATTGCGTTAGAGAACAAATGTTTCAAGAGGTCTCCTGGGGAAGTAGCTGTAGTTGTGGATCCAAACACAGTGACGCGCTAACTTGCGGGGTTCTGTATATACAGTCTGATTTGTTTCATCTGAAATAGCTACTGACTTTGATGGCAGAGTGCATCCACAGGAACCCCCAGACTGGCTCAGAGCTGAGGTCCAGCTAGCCCAACTGGGTGACAGATGCATCGAAGGAAGGTGTAAGAACCCCACAGTAGCAGCTGTGCTATCATCTGCCCCCCACATTAGGGTTCATCCTCAACTCTAATAGAGATCGGCTTGAGCCCTGCAGCATGAGATTTAATTCCCTTCCCCATTAATGAGAACTGCCTATTGTACTGATCAATGCAGACAGCACTCCTGCCAATCGATGGTGCCATATGCTGCTAAGTTGTTGTCTTGCATGTTATTAGGTTGTTGTAGGTGATTTGGGGGGACAGCGGGGTGGTAGCATGCTGCACGTTTGAGTCCTGCCTGTGTGTGCAAGAGTTATTACTTGCAGTGTGTCCGTAAATCCTTTGAGTTCTGTGAGTATTACAGTATTGTTGCTACCCCTATAAATGCCCGCTTTGGAGGTCCGTGCTCTGAGCTTTGTCTCTCTCTCTCCCCTGAAATCCATTGTGCTGCCAGCATATGGGGTCTTTTCCAAATTGTTCCATTTCATCCGGATACAACTGAATACAGAGATTTTTTTTTAATTGATAAGAACTAAGCAGGGCATCCCCACTGCCATATTTGACCCAAAGTCACCTGCAGGGGCTTCCAGGATCACTTCCTGCAGGTCACTGAGGATGGATTCTCCAGGTTGTATCATATCACAGTGTAAACTCCTCTGAGCGGAGATTCCATTCAAACCACTTTGGGGTTCAATTTTGCAAAACCCAGCTGCCCCATTTGAGTCCCAGTGTTGCCAACCCCAAATGTGCAAAAATCCCGAGATGGTCTTTAAAAAAATCATGAGATTTAAAAAAAAATGTCCATGGTTTGGCGTCGCTTTCTTTGCCTTCTGGATCGGAGCCGCTAGGCCACAGCTTCATGCTTTTTGTCACAACCACAAGGGCTAGACTTTTCTTTTTTTTTAATCAAAGCTGAGATTCTCACATCATCTCCTGACTGGTGTGTTGAAAGAGTAACATTTATTTGCAGTCTGCAGGACAGATTGTCACATTTCCAAAGAGGAAGCTGATCGGAGCCTTTGTAAAACATCAGATATCATGAGACTGGTGCCAAAATGGCAAGTTTGCAATATTGGATCTCTTTTTTAGTGGAGCCCTTTTTGTTCTCCCTTGTCTGTCACCGAGATGAGTCAAATCCAGCCCCATTCCTCCTGCGCTGCCCAGCTTCCTCTTGCAGGAAATGAAAGTGAACCAGGCTCACTTAGGGATTTGGGGAACAAACAAACCCCCCAGAAATCTGACTGACAAGGTTTGGCACAACCAAAGGTGCCCCCTGTTTGCTGCATCTTTACAGGCAGGGAATGTCAGTATAGCCACTGCCGAGGCACCCCCTCAGCGCAACCCTGAAAGCAGCAGCTACCTCAGTGTCCCCATTCAAGGGACTTTGTCAGTAACTCCCAGACCCTCTGTCCATTCACAGCCCCTCTGAGGTTCTGGTTTATTAAATTAAAGTTCTCAAGCTCCTCTTACCGGGTCACTGCCAAATTTGCTGCTTCTCACTCCCAGCAGCCTCTGTGCTCCACCTGAGCATTCACCACTGAGGCTTCCTGCTGCTCTTTCTAGAGGGATCAGCTGGTCCCTGCTCAGACGGGCCTTCTTAGTAACCCTTTAAGATTGGCTGGCCCCAGGCCTCCAGCCCTTAAAGGGCAAGCCACCCTGTTCCTGGGAACATGATCTAGTGTTTAAACCCGGGAAATGGCACTTGAGAAATATCTCTCTCAGCTCTGCCACTGACTCACCGTACAGGCAAATCACTTGACTGCTCGGTGCCTCCGTTTACCTGTCTGCAAATCAATGCAGCAAAGGGTTCAACAGGATTTGAAAAGGGGTGCAGCAGTTTTATGAATGGGAGAACATTTGCACCTACTTTTATTCTAGATCTAGATGTTGCAGAAGAATAGCAACTGGCCTGCTTCAGGGCATACGCTTTTGGTGGGAGTGGGTGTCAAGAAGGAATGTTTCTCCTCTGATCAAGGAGGAAGGCTAGACCAGGCAGGATGGAACAATGATGCAATAGGGTACTAGACGACAATTCCTATAGGTATTATAATAGTATTTCCAACCTATTCTTCCTGTGAGTCACTGCATGGGAGAAAGTTGGCTAGTTCTCACAACCACTCATTCAGAGGCCCACCACCATAAAGAGCTCTGCTGAGCCACAGAGCACAGCTTGAGAATGCTTGGGCCCAGCTATGAAGAGGTATTTAGGCTCCTAAAGTCCCTGGAAATCAGTGGGAGTTAGGAACCTAGATACCTTTGAGGATCAGGGCCTTTGCTCTCCAGTGCAGAACCTGGCCCTGCCTGGTGGTTAAATAGGTAACAGTCTGAATTTCAGGCTTGAAGGAAATCTTAAGATGGCCACGGTTCCCAAGAGGCAGCTGATTGTCACTTTTCCTGGGTTTAGCGTACATGCAGATGGGACAATCTCTTAGGGATGGCTAACACCCCATAAGTACTTCACCACGCTATGGAGAATTCTGTGCTCTCTGGACCCGTCAGGCCAACTTTTCAGTACTGAACAAGTTTCACTGCTCTGAACTTATCCCCGCTGTTGTCTGCCCCTCATGTCATCCAACAATCATTGCTGATTTGCTCTTCATGCCTCTCCTTCATTCTGCACATTCTCCAGTGCTGTTGTGACAGCTCTCCTGTGAATGGCCAACCCACAGAGACAGTAAGAGCTGCTACAAGCAACTAAAAGAGTTGCTCTCTTAGTTCAAGCAGTGGAAACCTGTGCTTTTGGTGCTAACGGTCTTGAGCTCTACCCTTGCTGATGCCCCTGGGAAAAGTTGCAATATGGTGCATCTCATGCCATTTCTCCTCCATCTCTGCATACCATCTCTGAGACTGCCCTGAGCTTTACCATTCAGACTGGGAATTAGGCGTAAATATTTGACAGTGGGGGTCATTAACCATTGGAACAACTTACCAAGGGTCGTGGTGGATTCTCCATCACTGACAATTTTTAAATCAAATTAGATGTTTTTTCTAAGAGATCTGTGCTATGCATTGTTTTGGGGCAGGTCTCTGGCCTGTGTGATACAGGAAGTCAGACTAGGTGGGTACAATGGTCCCTTCTGGCCTTGGAATCTCTTCTCCAAGGGTCTTCATCACAGGCTGTTGGTCTTTGTCGCTGGCTGTCATTCCAGCTAGGTCTTCATTCTGTTCAGCTCTCCGTCGGTTGTTCGCTGGGAGCATGTGGCGGTGGCAGTAGTTGCCTGTACTCAGATCTCTCCAATGGCCTTCATTTCAAGGGAAGTCTGTCATTTTATCCCCAAAGTTACCTCCATTCTACCCCCATTTGGCCTTCCTTCCCCTGCACTGCCGGCAGTGATTGACACCACTGGCAGAACCATGGCACTGCAGGAAGGAACCATGCATTGTAAGTTTCCTGGAGGGACCATTTTTCTGGGTCTATTGCACGTTGCATTCCACTGTGGGCCTTGGTTGGTTGACGGGGGCAGCCCCAGTGCATAGGGGGCGTAAAGGAAGGGCGCAAGCCCCAGTATGACGAGTTGCCGTACTCACCACTGCACAGCGCTGCCTCCTGGAGGTTCTGGGGATAAGCTCAATCAGGCCAACGCCCCTTCCCATGGTTACACCCTGTCAGTTTCTCTTCCGCAGCCTCTCTCGCGCTCCAGGAACCACAGTGTCCTCTTCATGACTCAGCCTTCCACCCAAGTCACTAGTGTGGTTTCCCCTTCCAGGGAATGTATCAAGCCCTCTCAGGCAGTCTTCTGCTTCACGGCCTCACAGTGCCATGCCCGCAGTGGCTGGCAGGGGAACCCAGGCCCACCCTCTACTCCCGGGACCCTCTACACAGCAGCCAAGGTCCATTCCCTGCACCTTGCTGCCTTTCCCTGAGCTGCTTCAGTACCTCCTGGCCCTCCCCATTCCTCTGGGTTTGCCAGTCTCCTCACTCCCTCCTCCCAGGGAGTAACTGCAGGCAACTCATCTCTGCAGCCCCCCAAACATTCCTCCCCTCTCCTAGCCACCCCCTCTGCTTCCCATTCCCTGGCTTTTGTAAAAGCCCCACCTGTCCCTCGCAGGTGAGCTTCTCTAGCTGCCTTCAGCTTAAATCTCCCCTGTTTAATGCAGCCTAATCAGCTGATTGAGCCCACTTGGCCCACTTCCACTCTTGCAGGGCCAGAGTGGGGAACACACCCATCACACCCCCTCCCCCTCAGACTGCAACCCAGGGGTGGCCAGGTATTCTACTCTAAGTCACCTATCATAGAATATCAGGGTTGGAAGGGACCTCAGGAGGTCATCTAGTCCAACCCCCTGGTCAAAGCAGGACCAATCCCCAGACAGATTTTTGCTCCAGATCCCTAAATGGCCCCCTCAAGGATTGAACTCACAACCCTGGGTTTAGCAGGCCAATGCTCAAACAACTGAACTGAACTGAACTATCCCTCCCCCTATACCTACCCTGCACCTGCCCCAGGTGGGCTCTCAGCTCATCCCTTTCCTGTCTGAGGCCCCTGACAATGAGCTGCAGCCTGTCCCGTTCCTCCAGAGCACCTTGGAGCTTCTCCCGCTGGAACTCTGGTTCTTGTACAGCCTCCTGGCAGGCATGTGGTGCAACTGACAGCTTCTCTGTCAGTTGGTCAATCTGCTCCACCGAATCCTCCAGCACCCAGGCTCTGGGTCCCCACTGGTGTGTGGCTTATCTCGGTGTTAGCCCTGCATTGATTACTTTCCTCCCTGGGGGGTCTCTCCTCCCCCCAGTCTCACCTCACATGTCTTTACCTGCCTCATGGGCATCTCCACCATTCTTATGGGCTCCTTACAGGCCCCCGGCTCTTCCTTTCCCTCTTGCCTCGGACCCTGGCCCTTTCCCTGACTCTCTGTCTTTGGCCTGTGGGGCAATGCCTTGTTATAGGCACTGAAAGCAGGTCCTCCTCTGACCCAGTCGCTTACTGAGTGGGGCTCTCTGGGCCCTTGCCTCAGTCCCAGCCACCTGGTATGGCTCTTTCCTTCCCTCCAAATAGGGGCAATCCCTCTCCAGGTGCCCCTGCTCCCAAAGCCGTAGCACCTTCCAGCATGGGCCTCTGGCCTCCTGGTCCCTAAGCGCCCTTCCCATTCTTGGCCCTTACTACATCTTCTGCTTTTCTCCTGCAGGATTCTGTCCAGCTGCTGCTGTTCACCAGCCACCCACACCAGACAGTCTTGGAAATACACTTTGGATTCCCACAGTCTCCGCTGGTTCTCTAATATCTGTTCCCACATATCAGATACCCACCCCTGCTGCTTCTCAGGTCCCCCCTGTGGGAGCTGCAACTCCGGCATCCCCCCCTTAGTACGGGACAACTTCCCTCTGCAAAGAAAGTCTGTGCTGGGGCATTTCCACTTTTGCCTTCCTTAGGGGCTGTGTCTCTGTTATAGCCCCTTCCGGCAGGGTTCAGCCACCTTACAGTCCCTTCCTGCCCTCACTTTGGGGTTCTTGTCAGGCCCAGTCCATAACGGACCCCTTATATCAGAGGCAACCGTCCTGCCTGCATTTGCCGCCTAGTGTGATGGGTTGCTGTACCCACCACTGGACGGCGATACCTCCTGGCGGTTCTGGGGATTACCTCGGTCAGGCTGACACCCCTTCCAGTGGTTACATCCCCTCACTTTCTCCTCTGCAACCCCTCTCTCACTCCACCAACTGCAGCATGGGGTTACCATATGTCAAGTTCCCAAATAGAGGACGCTGCCAGGGGAAGGGGAGCTAGAGGCAGGGTCCAGTTGGGGAGTGCTGGAGGGATGTGTGTGTATTTGGGGGTGTGGGAGGGGCTATTGGGTGCTGGAGGGGGTACCTGCAGCCTCACTCTCAAGGTGGGGGACAGTGTTGCTCTCTGTCATGGTGGCAGGGTGGCTGGCACAGGCCCAGGATGCAGCACCAACCCGTCAGTCAGCATCTCCCCCTCCCCAGGTGGGGAACTGGGGCCTGGCCCCATCACCCCTCCCGGACGGGCAGGCTGCCTGGCTGACAGGCGCTTGACTCCACTTACCTGGCGGTCCGGGCTGGGGCGGGTGGGATCCAGAAGCTGCGGATGCAGGGGAGGCATCAGTCGGGGTGTGGAGATGGCTCTTTCTGAGCTGCAACATCTGGAGCAGAAAAATCCCAGATATTTCCTCTTATTTCAAAAGCCTGCCCAGCCAGAGAGTGCAGGACAAAAAAAAGAGGTCATGTCTAGGAAAACTGGGACTTAAGGTAACCCTACCGCAGCATCCTATTCATGACTCAGCCTTCTGCCCAGGTCACTAGTGTGGTTTCCCCTTCCAGGGGATGTATCAAGCCCTCTCAAGCAGTCTTCTGCTTCACGGCCTCACAGTGCCATGCCCGCAGTGGCTGGCAGGGGAACCCAGGTCCACCCTCTACTCTCGGGACCCTCTACACAGCAGCCAAGGTCCATTCCCTGAACCTTGCTGCCTTTCCCTGAGCTGCTTCAGTACCTCCTGGCCCTCCCCATTCCTCTGGGTTTGCCAGTCTCCTCACTCCCTCCTCCCAGGGAGCCACTGCAGGCAACTCATCTCTGCAGCCCCCCAAACATTCCTCCCTTCTCCCAGGGAGGGACTGCAGCCTTCTCCCAGACACCCCATCTGCTTCCCATTCCCTAGCTTTTGTAAAAGCCCCACCTGACCCTCACAGGTGAGCCTCTCTAATTAGCTGCCTTCAGCCTAAATCTCCCCTGTTTACTGCAGCCTAATCACTGATTGGGCCCACCTGGCCCAATTCCACGCTTGCAGGGCCAGTGTGGGGAGCCCACCCATCACACCCTAACCCAAGCCTGATGCTCTTGAGATGCTCCCCAGAGATGGCTCATCCCCCTGAGTCACCGTCTATGAGAAACGCAAGCGGCCCCAAGTAGAGGCCAGGTGGGAGGAGGGAAATCCTGGTCTCAAATACCCAGAATCTCCATCCTGCCCCCAAAAAGAGAGAAGGAAATGCTGGTTTTCCTCTGAGGTCAGAGTCTTTAGGTTACGTTGATTGAACCAGGATAAAGATAGAACGGGGGAAGGTTTCAACACCAAATTCAGTTAAAAATAGAGCCTGTGACCACACTGGCAGTGACTTGTTTTTTAATCTTCCTGGCATACGTCACTGCTGCCTTATGACTCTGGAAAAGGCAGCGAGACAGAGGAAGGAAGGAGCCGGCAGACTTCATAGGAACTCAAGGGCTTTGGAGTGCGAGAGCACTTGGCAGAGCATTGCATACCACTGCTGCATAGCAGGAACTTCAGATGGCTGGGTGCTCGCAAGCAGCACCGGCTCCAGGGTTTTTGCTGCCCCAGGCAGCAAAAAAAAAAAAAAAAGCCGCGATTGCGATCTGCGGCGGCAATTCGGCGGGAGGTCCTTCGCTCCAAGCGGGAGTGAGGGACCCTCCGCCGAATTGCCGCCGAATAGCTGGACGTGCCGCCCCTCTCCCGAGTGGCCGCCCCAAGCACCTGCTTGTTCTGCTGGTGCCTGGAGCCGGCCCTGCTCGCAAGCATCTGGCTCAGCTCGTGTTGGGTAAACATTTGGTATAGGTGTAACCCTTCTGCCCATCTGAGTTGGCAGCAACAAGGGCCGGGTTCAGTATCTAGGGGTTCCGTTTCAATAACACAATGCAAAACCGGCTCGAGCCCCCACCCAGTGACCTGGGACAATTTCATACCACCCCCCGGGCGCCTCTAAGAGGCAATACTTCCCCTCTCGCAAGCACGGAGTCTGAGTGTAGCAAAATCCTTTTAATAAAGGAGGGAAACAATGCGGCATTATATTGGGGAAACACCACAAACAGGATTCATAATACAAACCATGAGCAAAAGACCCACCCCCAAGTAAGTTTGGCAGTGTCCTTTTCCCCTCAGGGTCTTAAGTCCAACAACCCAAAAGATCACCCCAAAGTCCCAAAAGTCCAACACCTCTAAAGTCTTTTGAGTCTAACAACCCAGGAGTCTCTGTCCTTGGTCAGTGCAGCCCCAGAGCTGCAGAGTTTTTACCCCCCACAGCCTGGGTGGAAGGGGGGGGAGAGAAAGGGTACGCAGGGTGTTAAGGGGCACCTTACGTGGGCCGAGGCCAACTGCCCTGCCTCTCCGTGGGGTTCTGCTGCCGCCTTCACCACGAGCCGCTCCACTCCACTATCCGTCCCGTGAGCTGCACCAGCCATCCCACGAACTGCTCCGCTCGCCGTCCCGGGGGCTATGCCAACCGTCCCACAAACTGCTCTACTCTACCAGCCACTTCGCAAACTGCTCCACTCCACCAGCCGCTTAGCAATATAGCTTTAGGCTCCCCCACTAGTTAACACACCACTCAGTGATCTCAGCTCTTAGTACCTTTAGTGATTTCAGCTTGTAGTAGGGGAGCTCCAGTGCTGGTGCACCATTGGCCCAAAGAAAATTCAGCTCAGCAATCTGTAACTAGACTCCTAATGGAATCAAAGTTAGCTCTGACATTCAACGGGGGGGGGGAGGGGGAGAGAAGGGGGGGTGTAATTGGTGTTTCAGGCCCTCAAAGGGGGCCCATCCCATCAGGCAGAAATACCTATCCCCAACCTCTTTCTATTCACTGGGTTTGGAACCCATGTCCCTTGTCTAGCAAGTGCTACTTAGTTGATGGTGAGTCCCTCTGTCATAAAACAATTCCACTGGCCTTGATTCACATAACCATGGTAACGACACTTTATTCTTCCTGCCCCAATAACAGAGAAACTGGGGATCCTACAACAGTCAAAGTTACCATTTTGGGCTGCTGTGGGCTCATGCTAGGCGGAGTGGGTGTGCCTATGCAAACAAGATCAGCCCCTGAAGTTCTTTTCCACACTCGCCATAATTCACCACCAGATGTCAGGGTAGAGCTCATCCTGACTCTGCTTACATCGGCATGGCCATGCCAGGGCAGGTTCTTTGATGGGGGTGGAACCAGCTGCTCCTAACATTCCCTCCACCATTCATATTTCATGTATCAATCATTTTTTAAATTGTTCTCCGGACATAGGGAACCGCCATCCACTGGCACAAATCCCCACAGCAGTCGATGGAGTTACACTAGAATTACACCAGACAGCAGAATCTGGCTCCCTATGTCTAATATGGAAGGGAAAGGTTAATGAGCTTCGCATCAGGAGCCACATCCTAATCAGGCCCTTTCTCAGGCCTTGCTGAGCTAATCTCCCATAGATTCCACTGACTACGTGAGAACTGAGCAAGGACTAAGGGTGAAATTCACCCCTGGGGCAAAGGCCAGTACCAGGGCTATGTACCACTTCAGCCCTGTTTTGAGGCAGTGGAGAATCAGACCCTGAGTGTGACTGACCTTCCATCATGTTCTGGTCTCCTGAGGGGCAGGGAGCAGCTTCTTAAACAAGAGGTGCTTATTAAAGAAAAGAGCCACAAACAGCCTCCCACACAGCTTGAGTTCCAGATGTGTCTCCTTTGTTCACCACCCTTGTCTGGCACTCTTTAGAGCACAGAGAGACATCTAGTGGCTGAATAACATAACTGCAATCACATAGCATTACAGCACAGACACGCTCCCACATGCTGCCTGCAGGGAGATGGGACTGGCAGGTCTCTCGCACCTCCAGTGTCCATGTGTCCAACAGGCCAGCCTATGTAAATACACCCAGCTCTCAGCTGTGGTTCACACATGCACCATGCAATCCCCCCACCCCCAGTTCCGAGGGCTACAGGGTTTGGAAAATAGGAATAGTGATGCCTTAGCAAAGGCCTCTGGCCACCAGCTCTGCACCGGGGTGGAAGGTACCTGGGCGGAAAGCAAAACCTGCGTGTAGCCATTCAGCAACTAACTCATTCGCAGTGGGACTAGACCTGGGGCCTGGCTCTTCCCTAGAGGTGAGACCCAGGAGCCCACTCTGAGCAGAGTGAAGGTGTTCCAACAGGCGGGGCAGATCCTGCTCCAGCCGGTGCTTGGAAAAGCCATTGCGCTCAAGCCTGGTCCCGAGCCTTGGGCCAGGCACGGGCTGTGTGGGGCAGGGAAGGCACACCCAGGGCTGAGGTCGGGCCGCTAGCTGGCAGGAGGTGGGAAGAGGCCTTGTTCAGCTGGAGGGGAAGGCTGGGCTAGAGCATTGGGAAGTACACCCTTACGAGTTAATGGAAGAGAGTCTGCAGCTGTCCCCTGCAAAGTGCCTGCAGCCTCTGTCCCCGCCGAGCTGCCCAGCTCAGCTCATCGGCGCATTATTTTTAGCCCATGACTTAAGCAGAAATGTTTTTCACCCTCCTGGGCTGTGGGCAGTGGGGGCAGAGGAAGTGGCGGGTGAGCAGGCAGTTTGCTCCAGGCCCCGCCTCATGCCTTGGAGTAGCCAATGAAAAGTGACACCCAGTAGCTGCTGGCCCCTTCTTCCTGTAGCTTAGCTCTCCCCTCTCCCCATCTGTAACGCCTCCATCGTCAGCCCCAGCGTGATGGTGAATGGGGAGAACACACACTCGCCCTGCTCGGGGCTGCTGTGGCCTCAGGGCGGGAGGTCAGTCCCATCCACCTTGCCTCTTCATGGAGGGTCTGGCTACCCTGCAGTGGGAGGTGTGATTGCAGCACCTGCAGACATGCCTGAGTTAGCCTTAGCTAGCTAGCTCAGGTACCAACAGCAGTGAAGCTGCAGCAGCCTGGAGCACAGAGTATTTAAGGTGGCTTGGCACTCTCTAGTTCAGAGGTGGGCAAACTACAGCTCGTGGGCCACATCCGGCCCGCAGGACCCTCCTGCCCGGCCCCTGAGCTCCTGGCCCTGGAGGCTAGCCCCCGGCCCCTCCCCCGCTGTTCCCCCTCCCCCACAGCCTCAGCTCACTGCGCCACTGGCGCAATGCTCTGGGCAGCGGGGCTGCGAGCTCCTGGGGCAGCGCAGCTGCAGAGCCCGGCCTGACCCAGTGCTCTGTGCTGCGCTGTGGCGTGGCTGGCTCCCGCCGGGCGGCATGGCTGCCTGTCCTGGGGCTCTGGGTGGCATGGCTGTAGCGCCGCCAGCCACCGGTGCTCCAGGCAGCGCGGTAAGGGGGCAGGGAGGTTGGATAGAGGGCAGGGGAGTTCGGGGTGGTAGTTGGGGGTGGGGGTGTGGATAGGGGTCAGGGCAGTCAGAGGGCAGGGAACAGGGGGGTTGAATGGGGGCAGGGGTCCCAGGGGGCAGTCAGGAAGGAGGGGAGGTTGGATGGGGCAGAGGGAGGCGGTCAGGGGATAGGGAGGGGTGGATGGGGCAGGGGCCCCGGGGAGCCCATCAGGGGACAGGGAACGGGGGGGTTGGATGGGGCAGGAGTCCCGGGGGGGCCATCAGGGGGCAAGAAGCAGGGGGGGTCGGATAGGGGGCAGGGGCTGGGCCACACCTGGCTGTTTGGGGAGGCACAGCCTCTCTTAGCTGGCCCTCCATACAATTGTGGAAACCCGATGTGGCCCTCAGGCCAAAAAGTTTGCCCGCCCCTGCTCTAGTTCCTGCGTCCTTTTCAAAGCGGGCTCAGTTATTCCAGCCCCCCACCCTGCCTCGGCATCAGGCAGCATATCACAGAGCACCCGGGAGAAAGATGGACAAACACTTCTGGGGGCCAGTCTGAGACCATGTCAGAGGCCTGATTTGCAGGGAGCAGGTGCTCAGCACATTCTAAAAATCAGGTCTCTGGGAGGCATCTGAAGTTGGACCCCACAAAACTGACCCACCCAAAATCACTAGCTCCCTCTTGCCACTGTAAGCCAAGCCGATCAGCTCAGTGCATCGCAATGGAAAGCAGCTAGCCAGCTGTTTTTTTGTGCAAGTGGCAAGTGTTTTATTAACTAGCAGCCAGGGATGTGTAAACTGAGTATGTGGGTGCAGCTTAAAAAAATCCCCTACAGTATGTGTAGTACGGGACCATTGAGGGGCTCTGCTCAGGATCAGCCACCCCACTGTGTGCTAGGCACTGACCATACCCGGGGTGGAAAACAGCCCCTGCCCCACGGAGCTGGCCATCTCAATAGCCAAGGCAGCCAAAGGGTGGGGGAAGGGGACCATCAGAGTGCGGGGTTTGCTGTCATCACAGCTCCACTTTTGGTTTTGTTACTGCAATAACTGCAAACCTCAGAAGTTACAATGGCCTGTTAGTATTATTATCCACCCCTTAGAGCGTGTGACCAGCCTCTCAGCCCCAGAGATCAAGCTAAATTCAACAGGGGGCTCCAAGGGAGAGCGCTAACAAGGCACAAATGGAGGGGTGCACGGCAGTCAATAGTGAGCATACACGTTTCCTCGGTTACCGGACACATGGTGCCTCTCACTTGCTCTTGAGTCTTACTTCCAGGAGGGTGCGCCCAGGAGGCTGGTCCCAGCTTTGCAGACCTGAGCTGAATTCCCTTCCCTGCCGGCTGTGTGCCCTTGGGCAAGTCACTTAGGCCCAGATTGTTCAAGGTATTTGGGTGGGACTGTGCCCAGCAGTGTAACGCCTAACTCATCTCGGTGCCTAAATCCAATGAACTGTCCAGGGGAGTTTGGCCTCAGTGCCTCAATCAGTAAGGTGTTGCACAGCTGAGCTCAGCAGCCCCTAAACATCTTGACAACTCTGGGTCTTAGACTCTCTGTGCTTCAATGCCCATCTGTACAGGGGCTAAAGGCACTGCCCTCCCTTGCAGGGGGCCGGAAGGATAGCACAATTAAAGACTGAGTGGGACTCAGATGTGGCTGGGGAGGGGGTGTTCCTTGTGACACTGAACCCCATATTCTTCATAGAGCTATTATGATGATTATGGCATAATTATGATGTATTTTATGCAAGATAGGTCATGTGAGGTATCATTGAAAAGGTTATGATTTACTGAATATGATTATCCTATTTGTATCTATGTATCATTTTTGTATCTGAAGTTAGGAATGTTGACTATGTATCTGTATTACAAATGTTTTTACACATGGGGAACACCCACTAGGCAAAAGGCTCAATCTAGATGGTTGGCTGGGAAGGGCCCATTCAGGTTAATGAGCCATTAGGGCAGAATAGGCCTTAGGAGAAGCTTATATCCCATCTGGGAGCCTTCCTGCGGACGCTGCAGACGCTCATGGCTGCTGTGACACTACAGCGACATGTGACAAGGTCACCTGGTGCTGTACTCCATCTTGGAATATCAGTGTTTTTCCATTGACTGGTATGGGAACTAAGTTTTGAAACAAAGGGTTCCCACCATATGCAAAGGCTATTTAAGGCAGGGTAGTGATATCATTGCGGTTCACTGACTCCCCACCCAAAGAGACTCCTGGAAACACGCTAAGGAACAAAGACTGAACTGCGGGAAGTGCTGGACCCAGGCTAAAGGGACTTTTAGCCTGTGAATGGAACACCTGGGGATTCCAAGCTGTGAGCAAATGCATCTTACCCCTTAAGAATCTGCAGCCTGCTTGTATCATCTCTTAGGGTGAGGATTTGCTATTCATATCCGATCTATGTAGCATATTAAGCTCAGTTTGCGTGTTTTGTTTATATGCTAGGTCAGTGGTCCCCAACCTTTTCCTTCTGGCGGGCACCAAAAAAAAACAAAAAACCCGAGCGCTGCCGGTGGAGCAAAAACAAAAAAAAACAAAAAAACACCCCGAGCGCTGCCGGCGGCGCAAAATAAATAAATAAATAAATAAATAAAAACCCGAGGGCTCTGCGGGCGCACTTACGCCCCCCGGCGGGCGCAATGGCGCCCACGGGCACCGCGTTGGGGACCCCTGTGCTAGGTGATCTGCTATCCCTTGTAATCACTTACAATCTATCTTTTGTAGTTAATAAATTTGTTTTTGCTTTGTCTAAAACCAGTGTGTGGGAGTCGAAAGCTGTTGTATATTCCTCTCCACATTGAGGGAGGGAGCGAATTTCATGAGCTTAAGCTGTACAGTTCCCTGTGCAGCGCAAGACGGTATAATTTGGGGTTTACACTCCAGAGGGGGGTGCGTGCCTGAGTAGGTGGGAAGTTCAGTAGCTGGAGCATTCCCATGCAGCGCTGATCACAGGGTCTGCATGTAACTGCAGCTGGGTGTGTCCCTACCTGTATGTGTGCTGGTGAAAGTGCAGGCTGGTCACAGCAGTATAGTGTAAAGGGAGCCCAGGCTGGTGGGTCAAGGGGGCTCAGTAGTACCCCAATTCCAGGTGGCACCCCGGGGGGAACCTATCAACGGCCCTGTGACTAGTTTCAGTTTTAACATCATTTCAGGCTGGGCCAGCCTTGGAAGACAGCAATCAGCATGGAAGAGGCCAGCAGAGGACGGAATACCAGCCAGCTGAGCAAAGGAGAGTTTCCAGCATCTGGTGACAGAATAGCAGATCTACAAATGGAGGAGACAGGTTAGCTATATCAGCAGCCATAATAAGTACACCCTGCCCAAAATCTAACTGCCCATCCAGAGCTGGCAATGCATGGGAAGTTTTCCTGCACCACCAGCCCAGAGGGGGTGAAAATTCATAGGCAAATCGATACAATGCTGCGCTACCTTATACCTTATAGTTTCCTGACGACCCACCTTCCACACTGGACAACAGTAGACAGCATAGACAGCATGCCATGAGCAGATGGAACCCAGGAAACAAAATCCACCTGCCACAGCCACTGATGCTGATAATCCAGGCAGCTCAGACACTGCAGCAATGCCAGGCGTGCGTACCGATGAACCAAGCCCAACAGGCTGAAATACGCATCCATGCTTGCGAAGGCTAATTCCCTGCTCCCTCAGTGTGTATCTAGTTACACTAGTAAAATGTCATCGCTGGCTGCTTGTTTAATTTTCCCCCTGGCTTGGAACCCATTTTGGATCCCATGGGAGGTGGGAAGGGGGGCGCAATGGTGCAGCTTCCGCCCTCAAGAGAAGCAAAATTCAACCCCCTGCTTGTAATTTTCAGTCTAATACCAATTGCATGGGCACAGCCTGGAAATCCCTCCCATTTTTAATCCCAGATAAGAAGGCGGTCGCACTGTCTGAAGCTCCCTGTTTCCTCTGCAGGCTGCTCGTTGGGGCCATCCCCAAACAGTTCCTCCAAATACAGGCCCACGCTGGCCCATCTGATCCATCCACTTAGCCTGGTCCAGGGGCATCTGCTCCCATGACTTGGTCCTCCCTCCAGTGGTGTCCCTGTTCCCTCTGCCTCAGTGATTATCAGCACAGCGTCCAGCTCAGGAGACAGGCACGCCGGATGGCGTGCTCAGAGCTGGGCAGGGTTCCCAGCACCCAGTCAAAGTCTCCCTAGTAGGGGCAGGGAGTTCCTAGACCTCCCAGTCCCACCCTTTGCTTTGCAGGAGATGGGCTTGAGGTGCTAAAGGAGCACGACAGCTCCAGGAGCAGGGATTGGTGCTTAAGGTCCTGAGCTCCAAGCCTACAGCGTCTGTATGTAGGTGCCCACCGTGCATTCCCGTGAGAGACCCCGACACAGCACTTTATCACAGGGACCGCTACAGACTCCAAGACGCATCAGCATTAATGCTGCTTATGACCATATGGAGTCAGGATCCTCGCTCAGCACGGGTCGGGTGGGGAGTTCAGCCTCAGACTTTTAAACCAATGTTAGGGTTTTTACTTAAATCCAGTCCCCACTGATTGCACAGGGTAAGATCCAGAGCAGCAGCCTTCATTCACATCAGGCTGCAGGAGCTACAGCTGCTCAAGCGCCCTCCAGCACCCATCTGCTGTATCAGACTCTTCTAGTTTGTCCTTTTTAGGCAGCGGTTGAGACACAAGATGGTTAAAGGGGAGGTGAGGGGGAGGGAGAGTCAGAGACTTTCTCGGGGGAGAGAATTCAGCGATACAGAGGGGGGCAGCATGATTTTCCCCAAGGCTATTTTATTCATAATGGATTAAATCCCCCCTGTGCAACGTTGATGGGTGTTTTTGGGGGATGGTAGCAGCAAGGCCCACTCCTTGCGCTGGCTCTCTGGCTACGGGCTGAATTTCACCCTGGGCACCAATCGTCCCACTTGGAGCAGCACAGCTGAGAGTTTGATCACACAGGGGAACTGACCACAATAGGGGGGACACATATGGACAGTTCCAGAATAAACGTGATTTCATTGCAACATAATTACTCCACTTTGGAAGCCCACCAATTATTTTGGAATAAAGTGACTCTTTAGAGCGTACAGACAGATAGTACATTAGTAACTGTGTTTATTACAGGAGGGGCTAAGGGCCAACCAAGATCAGGGCACCATTGTGCTAGGCCCTGCATATATGCAAAGTAGCCCTGAAGAATTTACAAGCTAAAGAGACCAGCCCGATGCAGGGTGGGGAAAGGGGTCTAACACGATGTGCTGCACAGCTGCTCTGGTCAGTCTCCCCATGCAGACACCTTTCTCTAGTCAGCCAGAAACTGCACCTCCCTCTCCCGCACCCCTCCCTCCACATCTTTCATCCTCTGGAGACTGGTTCAGTCCTGGCAGGAGACAGGCTGTCTGGAATTCTCCTCCCCCCCCAGAGTGAATGTGCCCCCGCCCTCCCTGGGCCCTTGGGCTGGGTGGGGCTCTAGCAGGCAGCCGAAACCAACTGCTTGTGTCAGATTGTTACTGTGGTCAAAGATCAGCTTCACTGGGGGGCCTGCTGAGCTCCATGTGATGAGCCAGCTGATGGTGGGTAGGAAGCATGGGGGGCGGGGCTGGCCCATCCTAGTCTGGGGCCAAGTGAGACAGGCTAGCGGAGTAGCTGGAGCTCGGCTTGGAGGCAGCATGGCATAGTAAGAAGGACTGGCTAGTGGAGATTGTGGCCAGTCCTGGATTTCTATGATTTAATAGATAGAGACTTGGATTCAAGTCCTAGCTCAGCCATAGCCTGCCTGCACAAGTCAAGTCACTAGCCTGTACCTCAGTTTCCCCATCTGTAAAATGAGAATAGCACTTCCCTACCTAAGGGGGCAGCGAGGCTATAATCCAGGAGCGATTGTAAGGCACTCATACTACAGTGAGCAGGGCCCTGCTCACTGTAGTAAGTGTCTAGATTGATAAACACGGCAATTCCTCTGCTCTTAACCTGCGCAAGGGGAAATTCTCTCCCCTGTTGTGCACAGTGCAGGTCCCAAGGGCTAACAGGAGCCTGGCAGGGCTCCGAAAGGGCATAAGGGGCAGCTGGCTCTACGAAGCACGACCGGAGATGCCGAGCTGGAACGCCCCTCGGCTGAGTAACGGGCCTCAGGGCCACGTTCTCCCAGGAGCTGGGAGGCTGCAGCGGTGCAGGGAGCCTGCTGTTAACGTGCTGGGAGGGTGGCTCCTGGTGGAGCAATTGTAGAGCAGGGGAATGGAAACTGAGGCACATCCTCGATTTCAGCAGCCCAGCTAGCTCCACTCAGGCCCCCTCATGCCTGTGACGTGCAGGGATAACACACTCTCCCTTCAGTCATTTACAAATCACTGAGAATCACACTTAAGAATCCAGGCTCATTCCCTCCCTCTGCCCTCCAAAGGATTCTCTGGCTCAGCTTCCCACGCCGCTCAGCTCAGCCTGGGCTGGGCTGCCAGGATCTCCAGGAATTTCCCTGCAGAGCAGAGCCTGAGCACGCACAGCCAGGACCAGGGGGTGGCCGGAAGAACGCAGTGCAGAGTGCTCGCTCTAGGCCCAGGAGATTCTCCCCCAGTGCTGTCACATCCTGGCCCTTTTTCATGCTCCAACTGCAATGACACGTTCAGATCGTCCTGGGTGGTGAGCCAGGAGAGGACGTCACAGCTGCAGATAACAGCGAGCTATGCAAGGGCACGGCCTGATGAGATACAGCCACGTGGGTGTTAGCCCAGCAGACTCTCCGGGGGCCTTGGGAATGAACGACCCCCACCCTTTCCCCTCTGTTCACAGCCCCCCTGAGGTAATGCCTCTGCATTGCTTGGGGGCTCACTCACTGCCCTGGAATGAGGAAGAGGGGGAGTTGGAGAACAAGCGGCCCATGATGCTCAGCAGGCCGGCTCTCAGACCATGCCTCTCACTGCTACAGGCCGGCTTCCTCATGGCGCAGGCTCCTGCCGACTCAGGGAGACGCTGCTGCAGCGCGAAGGAGAGCGCGGGCCTGTGGATGTAGCAGCGAGGGCAGATGCGCAGGACTGAGATTGCGCCGTAGGTTTGGACTAAGAGGAAGAACGTTCTTAGCGAGAGACAGGGATGTTACGGCCCAGTGAGCCAGGAGCACCCAGTCTCACCCCAGCCTCATTGTGCAACCTTGGGCCACTCACTTCCCCCTTCTGTGCCTCAGTTTCCCTACCTCTCTAACAGCCTTCACTGCCCTTTAATAGTGGCACAAAGGGTGCAGCAGGGATAATAGGGCCAAGCCCAGTTCTTCTCCTTCAAGTTCTCCTTATTTTCCAAGCTGGCGCTACTGTGAAAGCTGCTCATCCAAGGAGGGGTTTAGAACATTCTGCCTAAGAGCCGGTAATGCTGGGCTCTGCAAGAGCCTGCGACAGAAGAAGGCAGAGGCACAGTGAGGGTTTCAGATGGGGGTCGGGGGGGGGAGCTCAGTTGGTTCTGGCGGACGCCAATACTGACACTGCCTGAGTGCCGGGCAGTTGCAGAGCCGGGCAAAGGGATGAATGGTTCAGGTGCAGGGGGTAGCGAAGGCCAATTTTTTTCTTTCACTCAAACAAAATGTTTCCTCGGAGCTGCGATTGAAATTTGAATTTGTTTGAGGGGCTTTTTGAAGGTTTTTTGGTTTTTTTTAATGAAAAGTGATGTAAAATACGAAACAAAGTCTGACTGGTGGGTCTGGAAAATGTTAACACAAACATTGCGCTTGGGGGGTGTGGTTCACCAAAGCAACTGGGCAAATTTGACACATCTGCACAGTTCAGTCACTCTACATCTGCATTTGCTGGCCAAAAAACTGAACATTTTTTCCCATTTTTGCTCTAGTCAACAACTTCAGTCCATTAACCTGTTCCATTCCACTCCCAGTGAGGCAGATGGGGTATTATGGCCAGGAAAGGGGTGGGGTGGAGGGGGCTAGACAGGGAACCAGATCCACAGAGGTGTTTTATTTTCCAAATTATTTTGCAAAATTCCACCTGACTGGGAACTCCCCCATTGGATAGGAAGGACAGCTCAGTGGTTCGGGCAGTAGCTTAGGCCCTGGAAGGTCTGGGTTCAAGCTCCTGCTCGGTCGTAGACTTTCTATGTGACTTTGGCCCAACTGCTCAGAGGTATTTAGACCAGGCAGAAGAAGCAGCAATGGTCTCAAGTTGCAGTAGGGGAGGTCCAGGTTGGATATTAGGAAACATTATTTCACTAGGAGGGTGGTGAAGCACAGGAATGGGTTCCCTAGGGAGGTGGTGGAATCTCCATCCTTAGAGGTTTTAAGGCCCAGCTTGACAAAGCCCTGGCTGGGATGATTTAGTTGGGGTTGGTCCTGCTTTGAGCAGGCGGTAGGACTAGATGACCTTCTGAGGTCTCTTCCAACCCTAATATTCTATGAATGGAAGCTGAAGAGATTGTCATGGCAAGGCCCAAGGGGACAGAGCCTCCTTGCAGATGGAGTGCCTCACCCCTGTACTCCTCACAGCTCTTTGCACAGGTGGGAAGGGTCCCCATCTTACAGAAGGGAACTGACACAGCCCCCAGACAGGAATGGCCACCACACCTTCTTGCTGCCAGCTCTCCTCCCCGCCCCACACTCTCAGCCTGCTGCTAGTTTGTTCCTTTTCAACTCATCGCTGCATTATGTTGATTGCAGCAGCACCTAGAGAACCCAGCTGAGAGCAGGCCTCCTTGTACTGGGCGCTATACAGAGTAAGAGAATCTTTGACCTGAGAGTTTACAGTCTAACCTCAATCCCCAATGAATTTCATGCACTTTCTAACTGGATTACAGAACACGTATTACCTGGCCAGTTAGGCCCCTTGGAAGAATCGCATCATGTGTACAGAGGTCATTTGAATTAGTGCAATTTAAAGCCCCTGAGTAGACAAGGCCAGAATACAGAAGACAAAGGGGAAACTGAAGCAGGGGTAAGACTAGAACCCCTTGGCTATCCATCCACAGGCTCAACACAGCCCTTGGCTCAGCACTCTCCTGGCCAGATTTGCTAGCATGGCACTGCTGTGAAGACAGCTGCAGCTGTTTAATGCTGCCTAGCCAGCCTGGCATGCCAGAGTTCACCCTGCCCTGGGAAATAGCCCTGCCCCTCCAGGGAAGCTGGTTAACACAGAGCATACTTTCCATCACCTGCACGAGTGAAAATCCCTTGTGGCTGGGGAAATGGCGTCAGGGCTCCCCACACCTTCCCTGAAGCAGGCTGCCAAGTCTGTGGTTAACAGGTCCTCCCTCCGGTGCAGTGTCAGCACTCGGTGCTGAGGGGGAAGCAGCAGGTTGTAACCGAGGTGAGAGACGCCTGACCGCGGGGATAGACAGGCCTCATGGTAAAGCATGGGGCACCTCCCATCACCACCGCTTCCCCGATCTCACTCAACTCAGCCTGGGGGGCCCAGCAGATCAGGGGGTGTGGTTCGTTAGTACACAGGGACCTGAGTCCTCCAGCTGTTATTTATGATCATGGGAAACATTCCCAGCAAACTAGAAAAACCTCAATGGCAAGAGGATTTTGCCTCCTTGCTCCCATTCTGCAAGCTGGCTCCATTCTCCAGAACCAGCAGTAGTTGGCTTTGACCTGCTCACAGCCCAGGTGACATGGGTGTGAAACATGCTTGCCCCTACCTGCCAGGAACCAAGAGCTCTGCTTGGCAGAGTCCAACATTCCCTTTAGGCAAAGAACAAGCTGTGCCTCAAAACAGAAAGATGGGGGGAGGGGGGATTTCAGTTTATAAAACCACAAGGGATTTCCCCTAAAGATCACAGGCTATTCATGTGTGCCAGCTCCCCCAACCCACCAGCATCCTCACTGCCCCCGGCGTCAAGGGGAAGCCAGCAATGAAGTCCATCCCCAAGCATCCCCACAGATCCCTGCTCTGAAACCAGCAGCTGCCCCCTTCCCTGAACTACTGATGCTGCCCATCAACCCAGCCAGCAAAGGGGAGGGGAGGGGGGGAAAACACAGCCAAGACAGAACCCCTCAGAGAGAGGCAATAACATGGGACAGAGTGGGGCAAAAAGCTCCCAAGTGGACACTGGAGAGAAGGCTGTGGTGAGGTAGCACTTGCTCACATCTAGCCCCTGCTCCATAGAACAAGTATCTACCTTCCATCACCCTCATCTCAACAGGGCCCACAGGGGGCAGCTGCTTCTCCTCCGCCCCAGGAGCTGGGCAGGGGTAGCAGGAGACAAGGCTAGCACGCCAGGCAGAGTCCCACAGCACCCAGGCGTCTCTGTCATGCAGGCTGACCCGGCCCTGGGCTGCGGATGGCTCCAGAGGGGGCACTACAGCCAAGGGGGTTGAAGCTAGGAGAGGTGGCAGCAGTCTTGGCGCTCTCGGCTTAGGGCAGAGGGCTGGGAGTCTGGATGCCGAGTGCTCCTACACACTCTTCCATGTGACCTTCACCTCTGTGCCTCACTTGCCCCATCCCACACTGGGGAAGGGGTTTCCCTGCCTCTCCCCAGCCAGGTTCCAAGTCTTAATTCACACATTGGTCAGCCACCAAAACCCACACCGGGGGGAGCCCGCAGCAGCGCTCATTGTTATGACTGTCACAAGGCCTCAGCTACGGGCACAAGCCTCCGACAGCCCCTGGGAACCACACTGAAGGCCTCAGGCGGTTAGTGCCTGCAGCCCCGCAGGCGAGATACAGGCCTGCAAGTAACTGGCACTTCAGTTTGCAAGTAAGCTGGTGTCCCTTGCTCAGAGATGGGGTCAGTGCACCAGGTCCAGCTGAAGTTCATTGCCCAGCAGTCTGCGCCTTCTCCACCACTGCCTGACAGAACAAGGGGGCTGCCTGCTATATAAACTCTGCAGGCCTGGGCTTCAGTAGGCCCTCCAGGCCTTGGAGATCATGGGCTTGTCTACACAGCACTGCGGTGTGAATCCACAGCGCACCAGCTTGCTGTGCAATAACATCCCCTCTGGATGCTGTTAAGCAAGAGTCTCAGAATGCAGCTTGGCTTATCGCCCCCAGAATTAGTATGTCAAAGCGCCAGCTGGGACTTTCCCTGCGCTGTAGGAGTGTCCACACGGGAGGGGACCGGGCGCTGTCAATTCACACCATAGCTTGCCCTGGAGGAAACCCTATGAGACATCTGATCCTTGCTCCCACCCCACAAGCAGAGTGCTGAAGGCAGGGCTGGATTAAGGCAGGGGGGTTAGGGGCTGCAGCGGGCCCTGGCTCGAGGGGGGATCTGCAAAAATAAATCACAGGCAGCGATCTCCAATTCTGGGCCGCTAAAAGTCCCACAGCACAGTGGGGCACTCAGGCAGGCTGCCTCCATGCCGTGGCACCACGCCACTTCCGGAAGTGGACGGCTGCCTAAGCCCTGCTGTGCCGCCACCTGGGAGCCACCTGTGGTATACACCTCCTGGCCAGAGCCTGCACCTCACACCCCAGCCCCCTCCCAGAGCCTGCACCACAACCTCCTGCCCCAGCCTTGAGCCTCCTCCCACACCCACACCCACTCCTGGACTCCAATCCCCTGCCCCAGAGCAGAATCGCCCTCCTGCACCAAACTCCCTGCCAGGAAAAAGACTCGTAAACAGGGGCCCCACAAAATCTAATAGCCCCCGGCCCACAGGAGAGTTAATCCGGCGCTGGCTGGAGGAAAGCGCTCTCGGTCAGTCAGTGCCATGGGCTGCAGAAGTAGCAGGGCTCTTTAGAAGGATGGGGATTAGCTCCCCATGCTGGTTTGCAGCAAGACTTTTCATGGAACGTTACCTGACCTACCCTCCCAACCCATCTCTCCTGGCGCTGGTCATTCGGACATCTACCAACAGCTCCGCATGGCAGAATCAGGGCACCTCATCTGTCCTCTCCAGCATCCTCCTCTTGCTGGCGTCTCCCCTGCCCAGAGCCGCTGAGCTCTGATGGCTTTCCCCTGTTCCCCCAACATCAGCCACATGGCTATAGGCAGCTTAGCACCTGCTCATGGTCTTTCAGCTCCACTATACCAAATGCATTCAGCAGAGCTGTTGGGAGAAGCTTCGACAGAGCCTAGTCTATCAGGATAGGCAGTTCAGGCACAAGTCAAAATGCTGCATGAAATCAAGTCAGTTTTGCCAAAATTTCACTTAAGAAAATCAAAAAGTTCCAGCCCTGTCAAATACCCCATTGGGACATTTTCAGGACAAAGACACTTCCATTTTGGAGTTCAGTAAAAAAAGATTTAGATACAAAGTTTGTCATGTTATAACACAATCAGGAGTCAAAATTGAAAGAAAATGGTACAATTGACCCAAAATCATTTTTAAATTTTCCTTTGGAGAATTAAGGTTTTCAGGTTTGCTCCAATTTAGACACCAAGTTCCATTCTGCAAAGGATTTTGGAACTGCTGTTCTCTGCCTGAAGACTGTTCAAAAAATAATCCTCCAATTTCTTCATCCACAGCCTGATCCTTGCATTGCATCACACCCTATAGCTTGAATGCTCACCCATGTCAAGGCACCTCCTACCTGGATTGTCGCAACTTCCTCCTCCCCCCGCCCCATCCAACTCGGCAGGAACCCCTCATACTGCCCCTCTCAAAGCCCCCAACGAGCTGCCCCTTCAGACTGCTGCAGCAAAATCAAGCTTAGTATTCCACAGTTCAGGCTTCTAGGCCCTGTGCTTGTCACACTCACTACAGGAACACACCTCCATTCCAGGGACCCACTGCCATCACAGTCAGCATGTTCCATTGGGCCTGCAGTTGTCTCTGCTCCACTATGAATTCCTGGCAGGACCCAGCAGCTATTTGAGTTAAAAGGAAAAGTGACTCCCCCTCCTGGTAAGGACACCAGAATCAGTATGTTCTGGTTCTGTTTTAACATCCTACTGCTTATTCTGTACCACGTGCACCATGAGCTGCTGGGGCTTTTCCAATTTCCCAACTGGCTGTGCTACCATAACACAAGGGCTTTTGAATTACCCTGGCCCTAAACTGCAGCACCCAGTAGCACTTTAGGAGCGACTCAGGGCAGTTGCAGTAGAAGTGAAAGGTACTAACAAGGGAATTGGGTAATACGATCTTCTTAAGAACTACAGGCCTGTAGTTTGTTGCTTGCTGTAGCAGATTTGCCGAGAGATAGATTACCAGTTAGACAGCTGCCCTTCTCCTTTCCTAGGAAAGGAAGAGCTGGCTTATCAGTATTTGGCTCCCACCCCCAGCTGCTTGTTTAATTCCTGAGCAACCTTTGCTGCAGTGTGCCTCTCCCCCAAGGCCAGCTTGCCTCCTTGATGTGTTGAGAATCCATAATGGTGCTGGCCCAAAGACCATTTCCCTCAACCCCTGCTACCCACCTTCCCCTTCTTCCCACTCCCGTACAGCTGGAAACAACACAGCTAGGTCCCCATTCCCTTTGGCAATGAAGTGGAGGGGTAAGAACTTGCCTAGAGACAGATTTTTGGTCTGTGTAGTAGATACCAGTGAAGTGCCCTTCCATCCTTGTTCAGGGCCTCACTCCAAAGGGAAGCCCATGTCCCCTGAAGTTTATGCTCTGACACTGCAAAGCTGGACACTCGGTGCATGAGAGGGGCTATTCCCCTCCAACACCTGGCAGATACACAGCAGCAGCCACCAAACGTTCTTCAAAATGGGAGATTTATTGACATTAAAAAACTATGCAAAACTAGAAGATTAAGGAAATCTGGTTTTGCTGCACAAACTGGTGGGCGCCTTGCTGCATCGGCAAGAAACTCAACAGGGATAAAGTCACTTGAGGATGAACCAGTCAGCCACTGGGCTAGCAGCCAGAGGCCTTTCCTATGCACACTAAACAGATGAACAAGAGTCGCTGGTGGAGGACAGCTGTCCTTTCCCAGAAGGTGACCCTACATCACATCGCGACATGGCCTCCCTGAACACGCCTAGTCCACCCCTAAACTCTTCATTGTGGTACACAGGATGCCCCATCTAGAGAGTGCTGCCAGCAGCCCAGGCCTGGCTTGGACACTGGGCAGTGGACCATGGCAGTTTCTCCGGGGTTTTCCTATGCTAAGGCGTGGTGGAGTTCATCCTGGCTGAGAAGTGCTCAGCCCAGCTTGCTGTGTCTTGAAGGCTCCCAGAAAAGGGAGTTGAGCGGGAGGTTGAAATCCAAGAACAGGCTCTGGGAGAATCTCTTCCAGTCACTGCTGGCAGCTGTTCCCTCGGGTAAGAGGCACAGCTGTGCTTCAAAGGGGAATGAGTTTTGAGAGGAAGAGTGCCCTTGCGATGAACTGGAGATTGAGAGCCACTCCCTCGCAGAAACAAGGAAGATCTCTATATGGTAACAAGCGACTCATTCACCTAGAGGCAGCTTTCCTGGCTGCCCAGGAGGGACAGCCTCACTACTTTTGGGAGGACCGGGGGTGGGTCTCTGGGAAGCAGCAGGCCTTGGCAGAGGCGGGGGGGGGGGGGGGGGGAGAGCAGGGGGTTGCTTGAAAGCCACTGCCATGACAATGCCCCAGAAAACAGGGGTGCAGGAGACAGAGGGAATGCCACCTCCCTGGATTCCTCTTGTAACCGTAATGTTGTGGCTTTTCCTACTCCAGTCTGAGGGGAATGTGAAAAAACACACCAGGCTCCTGGCTCTCTCAGCATCCATCACAAGGGTATCTCAGCTATCCCAATGCGCACTCCAGCTGCAATGCAGGCACTTCCACCCCACAACTCAGACATGCTTTTCTTCCACAACTGTCTGTGCCAATCTGGGGAAATTCTCAGCTTCAAACCCGGAGATTTGTATATTTCCCACCATCCTCTCTTCCCCACCTGGAGTTGCATGTACCCTGGAAATCCTAAAAGAACTCAACTGTCTAGCACACCCCATTCTGGCACAGATGCCATCCCGCCCATCAGATGGGAGTCTGGGCCAATCAATCCCTGCTCCCCTGCCCTAAAGAGAGGGGGCTTATAAAAGCAATGAAAGTATCGTATCCGAGTGCAGCTAGGCAGCCACAGAGGGGTTTGGGTCACATGACATTTCCCAGCACGTATAGAAAGGAGAGTCTACCCTAGCAAGCTCTCTGCTCCTCCTTCCTTGGGAGGGCCATGCTACAAATAGGGGCCATTCTTACATGCTTTAGGTTACCTGCAATTCTTAATACTGTACTAAGTCAGGACTGTCCAAGAGGCCGAGTGCCTGTCTTGAGCACCTGGCAGGGCTGTTAACACTGCTACAAGACCACACAATCCCAAGCAAGTCATTTCTCCCACACCTTGACCATGTGTCAGGAATGATTGTACCATAGCAACCCTCTTCCTTGGCAACTCAGCCACTAGATAACCCAATGCCCAGCACCTCATCTCATGCAGCCAGCCACTGCCCCTGACACGTGAAGGGAAGAACCTCCCTATCCCCTACCACATTCAGAGATGCCCACCAGCCAGCCTTTAGGGAGAGAGCCCCACTTCTGCCTACGCCTGGCATCGCAAATGAAATACTAAATACTGGAGGCTCTATGCAACTAGGCAGTTGGCTACAAAAACAGTCAAAGGAAAAAAAACAAACAATGTGACAGGCTTGACTCCAAGCCGGGAGAATGACAATCCAGGGATGGGCAACGTCTGCCCAACACCAGTTCATGGTGGACTCTGCTCCCTGAGGGGTGGGTCTGGGGATACAAGGAGCCCTGGGGCAGGTAACACTCAGTTCCCCAGTGAGATGCTCCGGGAGCCTGCACTCCCGCGGAGAACGCAAGGACTCTCCTGCTGGTGCCCCGCACTGCAGGGCAAGCCACGCCCTAGAAACTTGAAGACAAACAAGAGGCCCCCGCCGATGTGGAGCCAGCCATCAGAAACAGGAGACTGGAGTGTTCTCTGCCCTGCTCTCAGTGTTGAGCTCCCCCTCGCCTTTCCGGACAGGTGTTAGAGCGCACGGGATCTGCCATGCCAGCTATCTACTGCTCTCCTGGCGCTTCTGGAGCAGCTCGATGATGCTGTCAATGCCTTCCTCTGGGACCTAGCAGCAGAGAGAGGAAGCCAGAGCTGTTACCAGAGACAGAGCTGCATGGCCGGTCACTCCCTTGCCAACTGTACTTGGAAGAGGGGTGCTGGAGGGAGGACTGGGTGAACCCCAGAAGTCTGTTCCCATGCAGCTCCACAGGGATCGCCAACTCCCACTGCAAGGTGGGATCAGTTCTGACTTCCCAGCTCTATTTATCCTCCCCTTGGCAAGGAAAGCAAGATCAGGACCAAGCTAGTTACCCCCTGCCTTCTCCACACATGGAGATGGTGCTTCCTAGCCTCGGGGCAAGATGGCAGCTAGGCAGGGCTCCCACAATCCTCACGGCACCCCTTTTCCCCCGGCCTTTGTGGGGCAGGCACTAACAGCCAACAGTTCAGCAAGACATCCTCCTGGACCCACCTGGGGTCCCTCCTGCTGCCCCACACATTCCTGGTACCAGCATTTCTCACGCTGCAGCCCTGGCTTGGCACTAATGCCAGGGAGCGGGAGCCAGAGCCAGTGAGGTTCATTCTTTGGATTAGACGCATTCCTGTGCCTCCCAGCCCAAGCAGGCCCCACACAATGGGGCACTGAACCCTGTGCTGGTGTCAGAGCAGCTAGGCTGAAATGTCACCATCCAGGGAGCCATGCAGGGCTAGGAGACTGATGAGTAAGGCTAGCACTGAGCCGCAGGCAATGGGGAGAGGCCCATTCAGACAGCAAGGCAGTCAGGTGGCCTCATCCCCTTGGAATGTCTGTTCCCAGCAGGGGGCTCTGCTCCCCCGCTACAGGGGCTGGTAGAGAACTCCTCAGTTAAGAGGCTGAGAAGCTGCTCAATTAGCAACATCTGTTTGCCTGGTTCATTTCCAGCATGCTGGGATCTGGGCAGGGGAGTCAACTTACCAGGGCATGGTCGAAGTTAAAGGTGCTGATGTAATACGCCGATATGTCTGCATTGGCCAGAGGCTCGGCGATCTGAGCCACTATCCCACACTCATCTGAGGAAGGGGAAAAGAGGGGCCAGCGTGGGTACCAGCCCAGTGCCTCTGGGGACAACCCCCTCCTATCACCCATGTGCCCCTGCCCCCTAGGCAAGGGGCTCTCTAGCCCTGGGCTGTCTAAGACAGAGCTGGTAGACCCATGCCTAAAATGGGGTTTGGGCAGGGGGCTGGACTAGATGACCTCTTGAGGTCTCTTCCAACCCTAATCTTCTATCAACGCTGATACGATGACACCATGAAATGAGTGCCTCTTGGCTCCCCGCCATTGAGCAGCCACAGGGGCTAGGCGATGGGCAGGGGCCTCACGGCCAGGCATGTTCAGTACCAGCATGCTTTGTTGCTCTCTGGGGCCCGATAGTGATGGGAGGAATGGTCCCCTGGTTACAGCGCTGACCTGAAGCCTGGGCTCCCCTGTTCCAAGACTGCTCTGCCACTGGCTTCTGTGACTTTGGGCAGGTCACTCTGGGCAGGTCACTCTGGGCACACCTATCCCTGGGGATAACAGCCTGCCCTGCCCCCCAGAGTGCACTGAACATCTCAGCCTGGGAGGGCTCAATGCTGTGCTGAAGGCAGCTGAGCCGCTGGGCAGGAGAGCTTACACCCTGTTCCACTTACCGAAGCCCAGTGGCTGCCCGCCAATTCTCACCATCCGCCAGAGCTCCCCAGAGGAGCTGGTCAGCAGCAGGTCACTGGGGAACCTAGAAGCATTTAATGGAGTACGTCACTCCCGCCCTAAGACCGTTCCTCATTCCCCCACTAGCTGGCATGAGCCAGGGCACAGACTCCCATGAAGCTGCTCCTAGAACCCTGGGCCCACCCTGATTCCAGCAGTGGTTCCCCAGCCCTTGATGCCCTAACCCTCTGCACAGCGCACCTGCTGACTTGGGACTGGGGCAAGGAGGAGAAACTCCACACCACTACCAAAAACATCACAGCGGGGGGAGAACAGGAGCAGGCAGGAGCCAAAGGGAATGTGACACCTCCACAACACCAGCCTCCCAATCCCAAGGCCAAATCTTCAGAGCATGTGGGCAGCTTTAGATGGGGTGAAGGACACTGGGTCCATCTTCTGGTGGATGAATGGTACCTACTTCTTCTGGGTCTCCGCATCCATGACGATGGAGATATAGCCCTCGATCAATGAGAAAGCGAAGAACCTGATGGAGTCGAGATCCTGACTGCCTGGGGCAGCTTCCTTTGGAGGGCTGCAAACACACAGGGGACAGAAGGGTTAGCCCCAGAGGCAGGCTGAGCCCCAGGAGCACACAGCAGAACATAGCAGCCATTTCATAGCTGGCTCCTGGAGAGTTACAGAGGTGCAGCCCCCCCAAGAGGTGCCTTTACTGGGAGTCAGTGAAGTGCCTTGTTGGCATCTCTCATACCAGCTGGCTGGTGATGCCATGTCTAGCCCAGTGCTGTGAGTAACAGATCTTCTGGGCCAGCCCCTGAAACAAGCCAAGTCAGACCCAGCTGCTCTATCTACAAAGCCATCTCCCCTCACCTTGAGCACTTGTTGTCTGATCCACCTCCTGCTGGTCAGGAAGATCCCCCCCTTTCCCTCCCCCACCAACAGCCCAGCTGAGCTCAGGCTGAACTCCAGCCCACCCTCTGCTGGGGGAAGCTGTCGTGGGGGAAGAGCCTTTCTCCATCTCTACCTTTGACAAGATTCTTTAAACCCCAGTGCTGCACGTAATGTCCCAAGTGCCATCCAAGCCAGGTGCCGGCAGGTTTGACATCACCACTGTAGCCCCCAATGCCCCCATAGGGCACTGTGGGCACCCCCAGGTGCACTGCAAAGGCTTTGGTCCCCTGCCCATCAGAGCCCTTGGGTGCCTGAAGGTTCTTTAGCAGTTCATAAATTCTTCAGAGGTTTTTGGCCACACTCCAGCCCTCCACCCTTCTCGTCAGGGCCTGTGTTGAGGTGAGAGGCTGCCCCCCCACTTCTAGCTGCACTCCCACCTGCACTGCAGTGCATTTTAGTACTGAGAATGCCTATGCTAAGGGGTGGGGCTAACAGTCTCCTCCCACTGCCTTGTGCAGCTGCCTACCTGTGTGAATAGAACAGGACATCTATGAGCATGGTCGCAATGGCCGGCAGGGTGTCAGGAGCCACGGTCAGGATGCAGAACCTGTTCTGGGGACTCTGCACAGGGTGCACGGTAGGGCTCGCAGCTGGGAGGAAACACAATCACTCATACAGCCCAGACTGCCAGAGCACGAAGTACCCTTCTCCTGCATGGCGATGAATGCCACATCATGGAGCAGCATGGCGGGAGTCTGAGCTGGCAGCACTAAGCAGCTCTCATGAACTCAAGCCAGTTGTGGGACTAGCATGTCAGCCTCCAGGAGGGTTGAACTGTGTGCTCAGTACCTGGCCCAACAGACCAGCTTACCCTGGGGAGACTAGACACTACAGATGTGAGCAATGATAGCTCAGCAGCGCCACCTTGAGGAGGTACTTCAGAGACTGACATCTGGATGTGGAAGAGGAAAAATCAACAGGGCTCAATTCCTACAGCTACGTTGATAAGGAGCAAATAGAAACAAATCAGCAGAGCAGCATATGCTGTAGGCAGTGCAAGGGGCTGGGCCAGGCAAGCTCAAGCCACCTGCACAGACAGCCGCTTCTGTGCACAGAGCAGGTGCTCAATGGAGGAACTCAAACTTGAGGTGCTAGTGCCCTCCAGTGGCAGAACTATGCTACTGCTACTCTGGGCCATCAGTAACAATGTACCTTATAGACTAACAGACGTTTTGCAGCATGAGCTTTCGTGGGTGAATACCCACTTCTTCGGATGCAAGTAGTGGAAATTTCCAGCTACTTGCATTCGAAGAAGTGGGTATTCACCCACGAAAGCTCATGCTGCAAAACGTCTGTTAGTCTATAAGGTGCCACAGGATTCTTTGCTGCTTTTACAGATCCAGACTAACACGGCTACCCCTCTGATACAATGTACCTTTGATCACGGTCTATTAACGCTTCATTTATAGGTGGATTTGAATGGGTTAATAGATCAGATGTTACAGATAGTAGTATTATGTGCTATACATTGTTACAGGCAAACCAGCAGACAGCATGACAGATTGGACTAATCACCATTTATTAAAAACATGTATTCTCTCTATAAACCATTTATAAATGGAACCTTAATACATGTGAGAGCACATTTCTGATTGTCCCCTAGCTGGACTCCAGTCTCTCCCTGGATCCCTAAGCATTTCTGGTGTCTACCAGAGTGGCACCCGCAGCCATATGCATGTAATGCCTGGTGCATACCACTGGCAGAAGCAGGACTGCCTAAGGGGGTTGGGGGGAAGGAAAGCAGTTTGCGCTAGGCCCTCTGTTTGAGAGGACCCCAAGCCAAGTGGCATGGTGACCTGGCACACTGGGTCACAATGCCACTCAGAGTTTTGCCCTGTCCATCACAACAGAGGGGCTGGGCCACTGGGCCAAAGCTGAGTGGTGCCAGTTAAGTTGAATGGTTCATACCACGCGAGGCGTGTCTGGGGACCCCCCTGGTTTACCACAGTCTGACCCGTTCAGTAACTGATCTGAGCTGGAGTAGCCAGAGAACAGAACTGTTCACACTGGCAGGGGCAGCACACAATAGGCAGTTTTCTGTTGCAGGGGACAGCGGAGTTGTTCATTCAAACCCCTCCTCCATTCTGCAGAGGGCAGACAGCGTGAGAGCCCGGGGGGCGGTCCTGGACTCACCATGCTTCGGTTTCAGGAAGCCGTTGCTCACGTCATCACAGTTAACAGGGATGGACTCTCCCTTCACCTCCTTGTAGATATCAAACTCACCGGCCAGCGTGTGGATCACCACAGGCAGGTCCTTCTCCCGCACCTGGGGAGAGCAACAGGCCTCAAACCTCACCCTTCAGCTAAACCTCCCCCCGTAAGCCTGCTGTCTCCTTGCCATTCTTCTCTACCCCCCCAAGGAAGGAAGAGTGAGCTTCTAAACCCACATCTCGCCTAGCCCACCGCCCATGCAGGGAAAATCTCAGGCACGACCCTTCGAGGGTCTCATATTGCTATGGCGAGGGTAGCCTGACCCCTGCTGTTCTCAGAATGGCACCCAGTAGCCTCTGAATCACATCCCAGTGTTGGAGGTGGATACGTTCAGCACACTGTTGCCATAGGAGAGCCTGCACCATTCACCTAATGAGCGTTACTCTGTCACACTCCTTGTGTAGTTGCTCTCCCACCTCTCCCCTTAGGCCAATTAGAGTCCTCCACCCACACCCCCGCCCGAAGGAGCCTGCTACAGGGGATGGCCATGGGGAGAAGGTGGGGGGCTCACCAGGATGAAGTCCGTTTGATAGGTAGACAGCATCAGCACCGAGACGTTGTGCTCGGCCAGTGGCGCGATGACGGACTTGGCAATCTTTGTCACTCCTATGGCCTGGGAGCTGGTGGAGGACCTGCCGTTGGACAAGACGTTGAGCACCAGCCAGGTGGAATCCACCACCTGCATGAACTCTGACGGGGGCAACTCTGAAATGCCAAGAGGCTGAGGTGAGACTCCAAGCAGGGATTCAGGCTGCAGCATTAGAAACTGACATATCAGGTCACCTAAGGACTAGGTCACCTAGCACCGATCCCTTCCCAGCCACAGCTCAGAGTGCTTTACCAAGCAGTTAGAGGTTATCATCAGCCAGTATACAAATTGGGAAACTGAGGCACAAGCTCTCACTGAGCTGCTCAACATCACGCAGCCAGAGGGAAATAAGCCAGTTGCATAGAACTGTTTCAGTACGTTCAATGCATTCCCATTAGCTACGCTGACTATTTAAGAAACTTTATTAAATTATTTGTATTGCAGCAGCACATAGGAGCCCAGTCACGGACCAGGACCCCATTGTGCGAGGTGATGTACAGAGAGAGCTTGCACTTTGACTCCACAACCACTAAGTCAGTGGCTCTCAACCTTTCCAAACGATTGTCCCTCTTGCAGGAGTCTGATTCGTCTGGCCTACCCCCACGTTTCACCTCATTTCAAAACAACTTGCTTACAAAATCAGATCTAAAAATAGAAAAGTGTCACGACACACTATTGAAAATTTGCTTCCTCTCTCATTTTTACCATATAATTATAAAATAAATCAAACAGAATATAAATATTGTACTTGCATTTCAGTGTATATTATATAGAGCAGTATAAACAAGTCTTGAATGAAATTTAATTTCATAGAACATCAGGGTTGGAAGGGACCTCAGGAGGTCATCTAGTCCAACCCCCTGCTCAAAGCAGGACCAATTCCCAACTAAATCATCCCAGCCAGGGCTTTGTCAAGCCTGACCGTAAAAACCTCTAAGGAAGGAGATTCCACCACCTCCCTAGGTAACCCGTTCCAGTGCTTCATCACCCTCCTAGTGAAAAAGTTTTTCCTAATATCCAACCTAAACCTCCCCCACTGCAACTTGAGACCATTACTCCTTGTTCAGTCATCTGCTACCACTGAGAACAGTCTAGATCCATCCTGTTTGGAGCCCCCTTTCAGGTAGTTGAAAGCGGCTATCAAATCCCCCCTCATCAAATTTGTACTGACTTCGCTAGTGCTTTTTACGTAGCCTGTTGAGTGGAAGACCTCTTGATACCCCTAGGGGTATGTGCATCCCTGGTTGAGAACCATTGGACTAGCTGGCCTACACCATTCCAGTTGCAGTGCTCTCTGGCTAGCCATCCCACAGCTCCTGGCAGCGCTCCCAGAAATGGTGGTTCTGGAAGGTTCTGAAAGGCCACCTGGGTCCCAGTGAATTATTGCAGCTTCCTAGACCACAGGGCCGGAAGGGAGCATTGTGATCCAGTCTGACTGCCTGTCTAACACTGGCCAGAGACCTTTCCCTGAACTAGTTCCTGTTTGAACCACAGCATCTCTCAAACATCCAAATGAAAGAACTGCCAGCGCTGAGAATCCACCACAACCTTTGGGAACTTGTGCCACTGGTTAATTGCCCTCAAAAATGTGTACCTTATGTCTAGCCAACATGTCCAGCTTCAATCTCCAGCCAGTGGCTCATTATACCTTTGTTAGGCTGACAAGCCCCCTGTTGTCAAGTGTGTTCCCCATATAGGTACTTAGACTGATCAAGTTACCCCTTAATTGTCTTTGTTAAAACAGATCGAGCTCCTGGAGTCTATCACTGTAAGGCATGTTTTCCAATCCTTCAATCATTGTCCTGGCTCGTCTCTTAACCCCCTGCAATTTATCACTATCTGTCTTGAACTGTGAACAGTGGAAGAAGATTCCGGCAGCAACTGCATCAGTGCCAAATGCAGAAGTAAAATAACCACCCTGCTCCTACTCTGTGTTCCCCTGTTTATGCATCCAAGGATTGTATTAGCCCTTTTTGCCACTGCATGACAGAGGGAGCACATGTTCAGCTGACTGGCCCCCCATGAATCCCAAGTCTTTCAGAGTCACTGCTTCTCAGGATAGAGTCCCCCCCGCAATCCTGTAAGTAAGGCCTGTGTTCTTTGTTCCTAGGTGTAGGACTTTACATTGGGCTGTATTTAAACACTGCTTGTGCCCAGCTTCCAGAGTGATCCAGACCTCTCTGTATCAGTGACCTGTCCTCTTCATTATTTACCACTCCCCAACTTTTCCGTCATCCGCACACTTTCAGCAGTGATTGTTTTCTACCAGGTCACTGATAAAAAGTGTTAAGTAGCCTAGGGCCAAGAACTGATTCCTGTGGCCCCCCACTGGAAACACACACACACTTGAAGAAAAGTCCACATTTACATTGAGACCTATCAGCTAGTTTTTAATCCATTCAATGTGGCCATGTTAATTCTGTACTGTTCTAATTTCATAATCAAAAAGCTTGTCTGCATCCACACTGGCACCAGAGGGATGCAGGCTGAACATACTGCAGAATGAACTAGTTCTTAGCATGCATGTCCTCCAGTTGGAGCACACGGTCCCTTACAAGCATGCTATGGAGACCACAGTTCCTACAGCATTAGATTTCTCTAGTAAAGAGAAGGCCAATGGGTCAGCAGCACAACTGTGAAAAGCTATCTAGTCTTTCAACGCCAAGTCCTGTGCCCGAGGCCAATGGGCCGAGCTGCCCACGCCACCACCTACCCCCAGCCTTTGCAGAACTGCACCGTACAGCCTGGTGTCTTCAGCCTAGACCTAAGAGAATCCAAGCCAGGCCAAGCCTGGCTCAACATGCAGCCCTGGGGAGGAAGGAGAGCTCTGCTCACAGCCAAGTGCTCAGAGTCACTGCTTTCATCATCATCACTCCCATAACCGCCTTGGTCATTGCTCATCAGTGATGGTTCCCCAATCAACCAATTGTCTCCACCCCTGACGATTGTGTGTCAGTGCTGGAGTCTCTGCGAAGTCCATTCCTGTCCACTCTTATGTTGTCAATCCGTCTCTTCTTCTGTCTACCTCTTCTTCTCTTCCCCTGTACTGTCCCTTGGAGGATGATCTTGGATAGGCCTGATCTTGTTACATGGCCGTACCACTTCAGCTTGCACTTCATGGTCAGGTCGTCTTCATATGACCCAGCGCATTGAGTGATGATGTTGTGGACCTCTTCATTAGTGACATGGTCGAAGTAGGAGATTTTACGGAAGTCTCTCATCTCTACTATCTGTATTTTCCGTTCAAGTGCTGCTGTAAGGGTCTATGTCTCGCACACATACAGAAAAATGGAGATGACCAATGTATGCAGGAGTTCCAGTCTGGATTCCAGGGAGATGTTCTTATTTCTCCAAATTGGCTTTAGCTTTGCCACTGCTGCTGTTTGCACAGTTCTTGCCCGAATTTCAGCCTTGAATCCTTCATCAGTGATGATTGCCCCCAGATACTTGAACTGTTTCACAGTCTCCAGCTCTTGTCCACTGACAGTGATATGTGAGCTCATCCCATCACATTTGTTTGTCATCAGCTTGGTTCTCGCTGCACTGATTTCCATGCCATATTTTGCGGAGGTTTCATCCAATCATTTCACAAGGTTGGCAAGTTGATCTTCGCTGCCTGCGAGGCCATCAATGTCATCAGTGAACCGAAGATTTGAGATTGTTCGCCCCCCAATGCTGACGGTGCAAGTGAGATCTTCTAGGGCATCAGTCATTATGCGCTTCAAGTAGATGTTGAACAGTGTGGGTGAAAGAAGGCAGCCTTGCTGGACTCAACAGTGATGCAAAACCACTCTCCTATTGTGCCACTGATGAGAACTACACTGCTGGCCTTGGCATACAGTTGTTTAATGGTAAGAATAAGCTTATTACCAACATTGTACTTCTTCATGGTTGCCCAGAGAGCTTTGTGCCATGCTCTGTCAAATGCCTTCTTGAAGTCCTAGAATATCAGGGTTGGAAGGGACCTCAGGAGATCTAGTCCAACCCCCTGCTCAAAGCAGGACCAATCCCCAAATCCCTAAATGGCCCCCTCAAGGATTGAACTCTGGCCCCTGGGTTTAGGCTCAAACCACTGAGCTATCCCTCCCCAAAAGGAAGCCAGCATGTTTTTGCCTGTCAACAAAGACGTGGTAGATGTCCTGCTGGTGTTGCAAGTACTTCTCACATAGCAGGGGCGGATTAATCATTTTGCCGCCCCTAGGCCCGGAAATAATTGCCGCCCCTGGCCCCGCCCCGACTCCACCCCTTCCCCAAAATCCCGCCCTAACTCCGCGCCCTCCCTGCCCCTATTGGCTCCCTTCCCCAAATCCCCGCCCCGCCTCTTCCCCAGCACGCCGCGTTCCCCCTCCTCCCCCCTCCCTCTCTGACCAGCGAAACAGCTGCGGAGAAGTTCCCCTGCTCCAGCTGCCTCCTCCGCGAGCGCGCCGCGGCTTCCTGTTTCTCTCCCCTCCCTCCCTGCCCAGCGAAACAGCTGTTTCGCGGCACAAGCGCTGGGCGGGAGGGGAGAGAAACAGGAAGCGGCGGCGCGCTCGCGGAGGAGGCAGCTGGAGCAGGGGAACTTCTCCGTGGGTGCTCAAATTTGCCGCCCCTGCAAATTTGCCGCCCTAGGCCTAGGCCTTGTCGGCCTAGGCAATAATACGGCGCTGTCACATAGAACACGAAGGCTGAAAATCTGTTCTGCGGTACTTCCAGCACAAAAGCCAGCCTGTTCTTCAGCGATGATATTCTCCGCTTGCGGTTTCAATCTGTTCAATATGACCTTCAAGATCACTTTGCTGGGATGGCTAATTAAGCTTATGGTCCGTTAATTTTGACACAATTGCAGTTTGGTTTTCTTTGGCTGAGTGATGATTAGTGACTTTGTCCACATGGAGGGCCACTCACCGGTCTACCGAATCTTGTTGCAGATCTTGGTGACTACATCTATTACTATTTCTCCTCTGAATTTCATCAATGTGGCTGGGATATTGTCAATACCTGTAGCCTTTCCGTTCTTGAGTGATTTCACAGCTGTCTCCACTTCTTCACATAGTATTGGAAAGTCATCCTCCTCTGTTGAATCTGGGCTAAGACACTAGGATCTCCATTTGTCTGATGGCTGTATAGATCAGAACAGTAGTTTGTCCACCTATTGATGTCCCTTTCTTCTGTAAGACTGTTCCCTTCTTTGTCTTGAATTGCGTTAGCTTTGGTTCATCTTTCCTTTGTCAGATCTTTAACAACCTGGAAGGCTTGTTTGCTATTTTTATTATTGATACTGTTTTTCAATCTATGCTCCAAAATTGAAGAGTGTATCTCCTTGGCCACCTTCATTCCTTTCTTGATCTTTCTGTCAATCGCTCTGTATTTATCCGCTCCCTCAGTGCTGTTCTTGTCTCTCTTAAGTTCTCTTTTAATGTCACATTTGTAGTATTTAATTTGTGACCCATGGTTTTGTCTTCTTGTGATGTTTCCCAAGGATGTCCATTGCTGCCTCATTCATTACAGCATTGAAATAGTTGGTCATTGTTTCTACGTCTTCCTCTAGAGCAAGCAGTGGGGCAAATTTTCTGCCGATCATTGCTTGGAACGACGCTGCAATGTTTCGGTCTCTGAGTCACTGCTAGTGCAAGGGAAAGTGCCGTGAACTGGTTTCCCTTATGGCAGGACAGCCAGGGCCTAGAACAGGGGGCAGGAAGACTCATTCACTGGTTTGAAGCCTCAACAAATAAAGGTTTGTCCAAGATGGTTCATGCTGCAATGAGTGGGGTATCCAATGTGATCATGGATGCTGGGAGGCACAGAACAGCACCTGTCTCTCCAACCTGGTCATCCCAGAAGCTTTGCAGGCCAAATGAAAGGTTAATATCCTTTGGGGCAGCATAAAGGAAAGTGATGTTGTGGTGGGCGTGTACTATAGACCACTGTATCAGAAGGATGAGGTGGACGAGGCTTTCTTCGGACAACTAACTGAAGTTTCCAGATCACAGGCCCTGGTTCTAATAGTGGACTTCAATCACCCTGACAACTGCTGGGAAAGCAATACAGCGGTGCACAGACAATCCAGGAAGTTTTTGAAGAGTGTTGGGGACAACTTCCTGGTAGAAGTGCTGGAGGAATCAGCTAGGGGCCTTGCTCCTCTTGACCTGCTGCTTACAAACAGGGAAGTAGAAGTGGGTGGCAACCTAGGCAGCAGTGACCATGAGATGGTTGAGATCAGGATCCTGATGAAAGGAAGAAAGGAGAGTAGCAAAATACGGACCCTGGACTTCAGAAAAGCAGACTAATATGAGGGGGCAAGGAGTCCAGGAGAGCTGGCTGTATTTTAAAGAAGCCTTATTGAGGCCACAGGAACAAACCATCCCGATGTGCAGAAAGAATAGCAAATATGGCAGGCGACCAGCTTGGCTCAACAGTGAAATTGTTGGTGAGCTTAAACACAAAAAGGAAGCTTACAAGAAGGGGAAATTTGGACAGATGACTAGGGAGGAGTATAAAAATATCGCTAGAGCATGCAGGGGTGTAATCAGGAAGGCCAAGGCACAATTGGAGTGGCAGCTAGCAAGGGATGTGAAGGATAACAAGAAGGGTTTCTACAGGTATGTTAGCAACAAGAAGGTGGTCAGGGAAAGTGTGGGACCCTTACTGAATGGCGGAGGCAACATAGTGACAGATGATGTGGAAAAAGCTGAAGTACTCAATGCTTTTTTTGCCTCGGTCTTCACAAAGTCAGCTCCCAGACTGCTGCACTGGGCAACACAGTACGGGGAGGAGGTGAGCAGCCCTTAGTGGTGAAAGAACAGGTTAAGGACTATTTAGAAAAGCTGGACATGCACAAGTCCATGGATCCTGATCTAATGCATCCAAGGGTGCTGAGGGAGTTGGCTGATGTGATTGCAGACCCATTGGCCATTATTTTTGAAAATTCGTGGCGATCCAGGAAGGTCCTAGACGATTGGAAAAAGGCAAAAAGGCAAATATAGTGCCCATATTTAAAAAAGAAGAAGAAAGAGAACCCGGGGAACTACAGACTGGTCAGCCCCACTTCAGTCTGCAGCAAAATTATGGAGCAGGTTGTGATGCTGTACCCCATAATGCTTTGTGGGAATATGACATAACTGGAATATGTTTTGTGCTTCCTGTGCCAGGTAACATCTCTGTAAAGGTTATGGTCTACTATATCTATTCATCCTATTTGTACACATATATCATTTTGTACTTGAGGTTAAGAATATGGGCTGTATACTTGCTTGATTTCTAAGTAAGCTTTGTGAGGCATTTGGTCAGCTTCTTTAGGAAGGAATTCGCAAGGTTAAGTACCCGATCAGGAAGCCCTTGGGAACAATGCATCATGGAATGCTCCAATCCACATAAGAAGTCTTCCTGGTCCCTGAAGACATACAAGATACCATGTGGACAATGGCTTCTGCCTGTAAAGACTGAGTCATGCATGGACATGTGACTTGCCCAGGTGACTCCAGAACTCCATCTTGGAGCTGGACTTTGCATAGGAGTGAGGAGGGGGTCTCCACCCACAAGAGAAAGTCTATTTAAACCCTTGGGAGACCCCTCCATTTTGTCTTCAGCTGGCTAAAGAGAGAGCATCTCCACCCCCCAGGATACTTGGAAGAAACTGGAACAAAGGGCAGTGACTGATTGCTGGACCCAGGCAAAAAGGAGATTAGTCTGTAAAAGGGAGCATTCTGGAACTGGTGAAGATCTTATCTGTATTCAGTTTGATTAGACATAGATTTGCGCATTTTATTTTATTTTGCTGGGTAACTTACTTTGTTCTGTCTGTTACTACTTGGAACCACTTAAATCCTACTTTCTGTATTTAATAAAATCACTTTTTACTTATTAACCCAGAGTATGTATTAATACCTGGGGGAAGCAAACAGCTGTGCATCTCTCTCTCTCTCAGTGTTATAGAGGGTGAACAATTTATGAGTTTACCCTGCATAAGCTCTATACAGGGTAAAACAGATTTATTTGAGTTTAGACCCCATTGGGAGTTGGGCATCTGAGTGTTAAAGACAGGAACACTTCTGTGAGCTGCTTTCAGGTAAACCTGCAGCTTTGGGGCAGGTAATTCAGACCCTGGGTCTTTGTTGGAGCAGACGAGTGTGGCTGGCTCAGCAAGACAGGGTGCTGGAGTCCTGAGCTGGCAGAGAAAGCAGGGGTAGAAACAGTCTTGGCACATCAGGTGGCAGCTCCCAAGAAGGTTTCTGTGACCGAACCCGTCACACAGGTCCTCAAGGAATCCATTTTGAAGCACTTGGAGGAGAGGAAGGTGATCAGGAACAGTCAACATGGATTCACCAAGGGCAAGTCATGCCTGACCAACCTGATTGCCTTCTAGGATTAGACTGGCTCTGTGGATATTGGGAAAGCAGTGGATGTGATATATCTTGACTTTAGGAAAGCTTTTGATATGATCTCCCACAGTATTCTTGCCAGCAAGTTAAAGAAGTATGGATTGGATGAATAGATTATAAGGTGGACAGAAAGCTGTCTAGATTGTTGGGCTCAACAGGTAGCAATCAATGGCTCGATGTCTAGTTGGCAGCTAGTATCAAGCGGAGTGCCCCAAAGGTCGGTCCTGGGGCCGGTTTTATTCTACATCTTTATTAATGATCTGGATGATGGGATGAATTTCACCCTCAGCAAGTTCGCAGATGACTCTAAGCTGGGGGAGAGGTAGATACGCTGGAGGGTAGGGATAGGATATAGAGGGACCTAGACAAATTAGAGGATTGGACCAAAAGAAATCTGAGGAGGTTCAACAAGTGCAGAGTCCTGCACTTAGGACAGAAGAATCTCATGCACCTCTACAGGCTGGGGACCGACTGGCTAAGCAGCAGTTCTGCAGAAAAGGACCTGGGGATTACAGTGGACAGGAAGCTGGATATGAGTCAGCAGTGTGCCTCTGTTGCCAAGAAGGCCAATGGCATATTGGGCTGTATTGGTAGGAGCATTGTCAGCAGATAGAGGGAAGTGATTATTCCCCTCTATTCGGCACTGGTCAGGCCACACCTGGAGTATTGTGTCCAGTTTTGGTCCCCCCACTACAGAAGGGATGCGGAGGGCAACGAAAATGATTAGGGGGCTAGGGCACATGATTTACGAGGAGAGGCGGAGGGAACTGGGGTTATTTAGTCTGCAGAAGAGAAGGGGGGGGGGATTTGATAGCAGCCTTCAACTACCTGGAGGAGGGTTCCAAAGAGGATGGAGCTAGGCTGTTCTCTGTGGTGGCAGATGAGAGAACAAGGAGCAATGGTTTCAAGTTGCAGTGGGGGAGGTCTAGGTTGGATATTAGGAAACACTATTTCACTAGGAGGGTGGTGAAGCACTGGAATGGGTTACCTAGGGAGGTGGTGGAATCTCCATCCTTAAAAACCTCTAAGGCCCGGCTTGACAAAGCCCTGGCTGGGATGATTTAGTTGGCGTTGGTCCTGCTTTGAGCAGGGGGTTGGACTAGATGACCTCCTGAGGTCTCTTCCAACCCTAATCTTCTATGATAGGGCTCATCTCCTCCTAGCAGGGTGTGGCTGGAAAAGAATGGCAGCTGATCAAAGGAGAAGGCAGGAATGTGCACAAGGCTGCCAGGATCAGTGGAGGAAAGGTGCTAGGAAAAGGGTAACAGCCCCTGCCAGCTAGCACTACCTCCCAGCCTCAGAGCTCCACCCATGCAGTAGCCTGGCAGCCTGCTTCGTAGGAGACAGCAAGGCCAAGGCAGTGCTAGGAGACTCTGCATTTGCACCACAGCCTGAAAGCCTCACCCATTCACAGACAGACTAGTCCATATCAAGGATCCCTTCGGGTACATCTAAAGCTGTAATAAGAGATCCACAGCATGGCTGCAGCTGGCCCAGGCTCACAGAGCTACGAAAGTACAGTGTAGATGTCTGGACTTGGGCTGGAGCCTAGATTCTGAGACCCTGCGAGGGGGAAGGTCATAGAGCCCAGGCTCCAGCATGAGCCTGAAGGTCTACCCTGCTAGATTTAGCCCACAGCCCAGCCTGAGCCACCTGACCCATGCTCTGAGACCCACTGCCAAGGGCTTCTCATTGCCGCATCGACATCCCCTTCATTACTGTGGGTCGGTCTGCACAGCCCTCCGAACCAGGCCAGGGACTGTTCTGTATCTACACAGGCTGTTCGACGCTGCCCCACAGCCATGGTACTGTGTGAACAGGCCTGTGCTAAGCAGCTGGTCAAGTGTCCCTTGAGAAGGGCCAGGACAGGAGCCATCAGCACTTAGGAGAGAGAACCAGGCAGCTCAGCACTCTCCCCTCAGAGCAGGCACAGCTCCCAGGCCCATGAGCCAACAAAAGCAAACACTGCACGGCACTAGCTACAGCAGAGTTTTAACCCCAGCCAGCTCCATGGCATCTAGGCTCTAGAGACACCTGCCCCTCGGCCCCTCCAGCAAGAGGGACCCTGCCATCCAAGAGGTGCCAAGACTGCTCCCCACACCCTGCCACCTTTCCTGCCTCAGGATGCTCCCTGGGGCTGGCGTTCCTGCCAGTGCGCTTCCTGCCCAGCTACAGCATTTCCACCAGGAAGCCAGGCCCTGCAGTCCGGCTGTGCAGAGCCTGGGTCCAAGGCAGCTCAGCTGAAGTGTGGGAGATGAAAGCAAGACAGCCTCGGAGCCAGTCAAGAGTAGGGGGCGTGGCAGAAGCCATGAGGCTGCTACAAGTACAGAGACCCAACTGCAGCTGTTGCCTGGGCAACATACGAACCTTCCCCACAGCAGCTAGTAACATCCCATTTACGCTGCCATTCATTGTGCCAAGCCTCACCAGCTGCAAGCACTGTGCAAGCAGGCCAGGACACCTCTCAAGGAACCAATGTAGGCAACAGCTGCCTTGGATGGGGACTTACTGTTTCCACGCTGCAGTGTAACATGCTGACTGGTGACAGAGCTTGCTAGTTCCAGGACAGAGCTCTGTCCCTTTGCTGGTGCATACTTCTCCCTGCACAAGAGAGCTAACACAGGAACAGTCTCCATGGCGCCAAAATAATGTCCTGCTTCGCTTGTAATCAGTGCTGTATGTTTATGTAGTACCTGAAGGGAAAATGCCATATAGGCAGAGGCAGGCTGGGGAGGTGGGGCTGCAGTCAATATCAGTAGGGAGAGATGGTCCATTGACTCAGATGGTATTGGGGGACCCAGCTTAAGACAGGCCAAGGAAGGTGTGCGCCGATCCACATTGGGATGGGGCCCAGTTCCAGGCCACAGCAGGGATTGGGTTTGGGTTGGGTGAAGTTATGCCAGGAGCCAGACGACAAGGTTTTGGTCAGATCTTAGGCTCAAGGAGTGGGTTTGGATATGGCTTTTCAAATCCCGTATCGCATTTGTTTGATCTCACATCTAGCTTCCATCCAGCCTGCTGCAATCCCCAGCATGCCCAGCTCTGACATCAGAAACCAGAAGACCTGTTATTTGCATGGCCTTATGCATATCGTGGTTTTTCCACTGGTGTCAATTTTCAAGTCTCTCACCATTACTGCAGCAGAGCCCTGTTATAAAGGCATAAGCTCAGGTTAACACCCACTAGCAGTTATGATGCATGATCACTACACAGAAAGCATCCTGACTTGGACAGGCAAAGCAGAACAGCCAAAGGCAGCCAGCTAGAGTGGGTTCAGACAGGCAGCTTAGGTCTTGGCTACACTTGCGAGTTACAGCGCAATAAAGCCGCCCACAGCGCTGTAACTCACTCCCCGTCCACACTGGCAAGGCACGTACAGCGCTGTATCTCCGCGGATACAGCGCTGCTTGTACTCCACCTCCCCGAGAGGAATAAAGAGTATTGCGCTGCCGCGCCAGTGTGGCCACCCAATGCGCACTGATTGGCCTCCAGAAGTATTCGGCAGTATCCCACAATGCCTGTTCTAGCCACTCTGGTCATCAGTTCGAACTCTACTGCCCTGGCCTCAGGTGACCAACCGTCAGACCCACCCTTTATATTCCCTGGGAATTTGAAAAATCCCCTTCCTGTTTGCTCAGCCAGGCGTGTAGTGCTATCAGCGAATCTTTCCAGGTGACCATGCCTCCACGCGCCAGGCGAGCCCCAGCATGGAGCAATGGCGAGTTGCTGGACCTCATCAGTGTTTGGGGGGAGGAAGCTGTCCAGTCCCAGCTGCGCTCCAGCCGTAGGAATTACAATACCTTCGGGCAGATATCAAGGGCCATGATGGAAAGGGGCCATGACCGGGACACACTGCACTGCAGGATTAAGGTGAAGGAGCTGCGGAATGCCTACCGCAAAGCCCGCGATGCAAACAGCCGCTCGGGTGCTCCCCCCACGACCTGCAGATTCTACAAAGAGCTGGACACGATACTTGAGGGTGACCCCACCTCCATGACGAACACCACCATGGACACTTCAGAGCGGGGGGAGGAGGAGAAGGAGGGGGAGGAGGAAAGTGGGAGTGAGGGTGCTGTGGCGGGGGAGACACCCCGGAATCCCTGGAGGCATGCAGCCAGGAGCTCTTCTCGAGCCAGGAGGAAGGTAGCCAGTCGCAGCGGTTGGTACTTGGTGGAGGACAAACAGAAGAGCGGGTTCCCTTTTTTTTGGGGGGGTGGGGGGTGGGGGGGAGTTTTTCGGGAGAGGAGGGTTAGGGCTGCATGCATGCCTAGATGCGGAATAGCGCATTGATGTGGTCTATCACGTCGCGGTAATCGGCCGCGGTAATCTCTTCGAAAGTCTCATCCAGAATGTGGGCAATGTGCTTGCGCAGGTTTCTTGGGAGAGCCACCGTGGTCCTTGTCCCAGTCAGGCTAACGTGTCCGTGCCACTGTGCCACGAGGGGCGGGTGGACCATTGCTGCACACAGTGAAGCTGCATATGGGCCAGGGCGGAAGCCGCATTGCAGTAGAAGACCCTCCCTTGCTTCCCAGGTCACCCTCAGCAGTGAGATATATTCCAGGATGGACTCCTGTGGAAAATGTTGGGACAGTGTTCAGTGTAGGTGCTCCCTGCAGCTGTTGGCTCTCCCCAAGGCACAGAAACCCAGAGGACAGTACAGCCCAGAAACAATCAGTCCCCCTTACTCACCATTTTGGGGCTCCCGTGGGTTATGTCCGCTCTCTTTGGGATGGGAAAATTATGCTATTGTGTAGACTGTGTGCGCCCTCCTTAAGTGCGGGGGAATCATTACTCTGTCTGGTATAAACAATGCTGCCTCTGTTAAGTGTTGCATTTTGCCTTTACAGATGCAACCTTGAGATCTCAGCCGTCCGTGTTATCACCGGCTCAGAGACTGCAAAAACTCCAGAAGAGGCCGCAGAAAAGCAAAGAAGACATGCTGCACGAAGTGATGCATCAATCTCTTCCAGAGTATCAAAAAGCGCAGGAGTGGAGAGAGAGCGAAAGCAGGACCTGCAAGGAAAACGCAGCGCACCAGAAGCAAAGCATAGATCGGCTGATAAGCATCATGGAGCGCCAAGCGGACTTTATCCAGGCGCTCGTAGCCATGCAGGCGGAGCACTACTGCGCTCCCCCCGCAGCCCTTGTCCCAAAACTCTTTCCCTTGTGCCCCCATGTCACCTCCAACCCACTTTCCCCAACATCTGGGTTCTTACCGCCAACAGCTGCCTCCAACACCTGTATCTTCACCAACCAGCCCTGAGAACTACGACCCTTACCCACCGCACTCAACCCCCCTCACCATGCAGTATAGCCATCCTGAAGTGCAGCACTCATTGCACAGCACTCCAGACAGGACATATGCAAATCTGTGATTGTACCGTTCCCCACCCCACCCCCTTGCCCTCTGATTCCCAAACAGTTGTGTTTCTTTCAATAAATGAATTTTCTTTTCAATAAATGGATATTTTGGTTTTGAAAACATTCTTTATTATTGCATAAAGTAAAAGGTACCTTAGCCCAGGAAACAGGCACTGCAAATCAGCGTAGCAAACACAGATTCCTACCAACATTGTAACCACAGAGCACCAGACATTACTTCTGGTTTTCAGCCTCAAATTGCTCCCTCAAGGCATCCCTAATCCTTGCAGCCCCATGCTGGGCCCCTCCAATAGCCCTGCTCTCTGGCTGTGCAAATTCAGCCTCCAGGTGTTGAACATCGGAGGTCCATGCCTAACTGAATCTTTCACCCTTCCCTTCACAAATATTATGGAGGGTACAGCACGCGGATATAACCGCGGGGATGCTGTTTTCGGCCAAGTCCAGCTTCCCATACAGAGATCGCCAGCGGCCCTTTAAATGGCTAAAAGCACACTCCACAGTCATTCGGCACCGGCTCAGCCTGTAGTTGAACCGTTCCTTGCTACTGTCAAGGCTCCCTGTGTAGGGTTTCATGAGCCAAGGCATTAGCGGGTAAGCGGGGTCTCCAAAGATCACAATGGGCATTTCGACTTCCCCTACTGTGATCTTCCGCTCTGGGAAAAAAGTCCCGGCCTGCAGCTTCCTGAACAGGCGAGCGTTCCGAAAGATGCGTGCGTCATGCACCTTTCTGGGCCAGCCTGTGTTAATGTCAATGAAACGCCCACGGTGATCCACAAGCGCCTGGAGAACCATAGAGAAATACCCCTTCCGATTAACGTACTCGGATGCTAGGTGGGGTGGTGCCAGAATAGGAATATGCGTCCCATCTATCGCCCCTCCACAGTTAGGGAAACCCATTTGTGCAAAGCCATCCACAATGTCCTGCACGTTACCTGGAGTCACGGTTCTTCTGAGCAGGATGCGATTAATGGCCCTGCAAACTTGCATCAACACGATTCCAACGGTCGACTTTCCCACTCCAAACTGGTTCGCGACCGATCAGTAGCTGTCTGGAGTTGCCAGCTTCCAGATTGCAATAGCCACCCGCTTCTCCACCGGCAGGGCAGCTCTCAATCTCGTGTCCTTGCGCCGCAGGGTGGGGGCGAGCTCCTCACACAGTCCCATGAAAGTGGCTTTTCTCATCCGAAAGTTCTGCAGCCACTGCTCGTCATCCCAGACTTGCAGGACGATGTGATCCCACCACTCAGTGCTTGTTTCCCGAGCCCAGAAGCGGCGTTCCACGGTGCTGAGCATGTCCGTGAATGCCACAAGCAATTTCGTGTCGTACACGTTACGTGACTCACTATCATCGTCGGACTCCTCACAGTCACTTTGGATCCTAAGGAATAGCTCGACTGCCAAACGTGATGTGCTGGCGAGACTCATCAGCATACTCCTCAGCAGCTCGGGCTCCATTTCCCGCAGACCGAAACGGAACACACAGATCGCGCTGCACAGAAACCGTTGAAAGATGGCGCCAAATGGTGCCAAATGTGGACGGAAACACAGGGATTGCTGGGATGTGAAGCAATGCATCACGGGGCGCTGGGACAGGACCCAGAATGCCCCACACCCCCCGCCCCCTTCCCACAACCCACAGCACCAGAATGGGAAGAGGTGCTCTATGGGATAGCTGTCCATAATGCACCGCTCCCAATGCCGCTGCAAGTGCTGCAAATGTGGCCACGACAGTGCGCTGGCAGCTGGCAGTGTGGACAGACTGCAGCGCTTTCCCTATTCAGCTGTACGAAGGCAGGTTTAACTCACAGCGCTGTACATCTGCAAGTGTAGCCAAGCCCTTAGTGGGAAGGCAGGACAGGTGGTTGTTAAGGCACTGTCTGTAGCTGGTCCTTCCTCAAGCTGTGCACTCCTCCCCCTCTGCAAAAGAAAGGGGAGAAATCCTCTTTCCCATGAAAGCAAAGGGACTGACAGCAGTAAATGCTGTCAGTATTTCAGGCCAGAATTACAATAGTAACAGCCGCGATCCAGCAATTGCTGTTACTACACCCTGACTTGCCCTTGCCTGCACATCTGCTTCGCACTGCACCAGGTGCTGGATTAGAGCTATTCCCTGCTCCAAAAATCAGCATGAGCGGCACAGGAGCCAAAAACTGAAGGGCCTCTAGTGCACCTGTCCCCAGGTACCTCAGGAGCTAATGGACAATTCAGAGCCAGTGAGATGGATAATTCTCAAACCAGAACCAAAGCCAGAGCCCTCTGTATTTACAAGCTATGAACTCCTTGACGAACACTGAAGTGTGAGGTCCTTTCCCAGAATTCAAAGCAATTTAATCTCAACCCTTCTGATTGGAAGGGCAGATGGGGAAAGAAAGAATCATTAAGTGACTTGCTCAAGGCCACAGCAAGTTGCTGGCAGCACTGGGAGTAGAATCTAGCACCCACCCCTCCTAGTCCTGTGCTCTCACCACTAGACAACACTCCCCCACAGATGAAAAGGTTTCTTAATTCAGCCAAAAGACTTGTCTGCATTAGGATTTTAGCCATCAGTGTAGCTGTCCCTTAGCACAGACACACAGCATTAGGATAAGCTGCTCCATGTGCAAGTCATGGCTTATACCGGGGCACCGCATTTAGGGCTTGTCTAGTCTAGCACTTTACAGCACTGAAACTTTCTCCCCTGAGCGCTGCAAGGTGCCAGTGCTGACAGCGCTCCCAGTGCTGGGAGCTATTCCCCTCGTGGAGGTGGGTTTTTATAGAGCTCTCCCAGTGCTATGCCATGACTACACAGCCACGTTAAAGCACTGCCGCAGCCAGCGCTTTAACGTTGCTAGTGAAGACCTGCCCTTACACTGGTGCAGCTTCACCAGGTCTGAAAATCCCAGTGTAGCCAGAGTGAAAGCTCACATTGGCATTTGTAATTACAGTCTAAAGCCCCCGTTACACTGAAACAGGATAGAGTCATTAGCTATAATGGGCTGCTATCTGAATAACAATCTCACAAATAAGCCTGAACAGTTGGGGCCCTGGGCGCCTGAGATCCAATTACACATCAAAAGAAGAGGCTAACTCTGCGGAACCCACATCAGGGGCTCTGCTAATAAAATGCATCTCAAAGCAAAGAACAATTGCAACCTCAACCAACTGGAGCTATGCCCCAGGCTCTATCACTAACTCCAGCTTGTTTATCCAGGCTCTGGGAGAGAGCAGTGCTTTGTTAAAAAACCTAGGGGGAATACACAGGAAGATGTGTGTCACATGGGTACAGTGCCCCATGTAGACCTTCTTATTCTGGTATCAGAATGGCTTTTGGTTTAGCTTAAGCCTCTAAGTGACAAACTAAACCAAAACACATCTTATTCCAGAGCAAGAGCATCTACATGGAGGGGGGAGGGGTTATACAGCTAGAGCTCACTTTAAACATACATTTTGGCTTATGGTGAAAAAAATCCCTCTTGTAGACAAGGCAGTTCAAACACTGGCTGCAGCATTCCCTTTCACGCCAACTTGTGTTGAAGTTTGCATCTTTGAAGTTGCATTTAGTACAGTAGAACCTCAGAGTTACAAACCCCTTGGGAATGGAGGTTGTTCGTAACTCTGAACAAAACGTCATGGTTCTTTCAAAAAAGTTTACAACTGAACATTGACTTAATACAGCTTGTTTGTGCTTGTTTCAGTTTCCTTAGCTTGTCAAATCTTCTTTAAAAACTTTCCCTCTTTAGTAGTTTATGTGTAACAGTCCTGCACTGTATTTGCTCTTTGGTCTCTGCTGCTGCCTGATTGTACACTTCCAGTTCCCAATGAGGAGTGTGGTTGACTGGTTAGTTTGAAACTCTGAGGTGCTACTGTATATGTAATAGCTATTAAGGCACCAAAGCACTAATTACCACCCCACACTCACCATGTGACATTTAAGGTACTGGACTGGTAGAAGAGGTACAAATTACACCTAAAGCAACTACGGGAAACAAGTGATTTTTAGATGGTTCAACTACCCGAGACAAGACACTCCATGAGCTGATAAAATACTCGAGTTTCTTAGTAGACAAAGCCCTGCTGCCCCAGCTAGCAGGGGTCTTGCTTTGTCTGGCATTGAGCCCTTCAGCTCCCAGTATCTAGAACTAACGAACTTTTGCCATGGCTGTGTCTCCACACTAGGCTTTATGCCAAACATTCCCCACCAGTTGGGTCCCATCAGCAGCAGCAATGACAGAAGTTGGACCAACACTTGAGCCATCTACATCTGCTCACCACATGCGGTCCTGATGCCACCAATCCACATCAGCGCTCCCACTGGGGAGACCTTCGTGGCACTGGAATGGTGGTAGCAACCGTGGGAATTTCAAGTTGAAGAGACTAGTGCAACAAAGCAAAGGATCTCAAGGGATCTTCAGAGCATCAGGGAGTTTATCACAGGTTTTGTCAACAGTGAAAGCTCTCATTAAGGTTGGTCTTAAGCAGCATTCTCAGAAACAACCATGAAAACGGACACACAGGAGTTAAGATTCCAACAGTAACGCAAGCTCTGCTAGGCTGCACAGAGGGCTTTGCTTCACAGCGATATCAGAGTTAAGAAAAACAGGAACAGGCCAAGAGAATGCAGCAGTACCCAGTTTTCAGGAGGTGCTAAGCATCCTCTGCTCCCATTGGATGGAGTTAGGCAAGTAGCTTCTTCTGTGCCTCAGTTTTCCCGAACAGTAAAATTGGGTCCATAATGGTACTGACCCTGCTTGTAAAAGGCTTTGAAGTCTACAGGTGAAAAGCATCAGGAGAGCTAATTATTAATTATTCTGCACCTCTAAAAACATCAGGCCATGTATGTGCAACTCAACGGAGATAATGCTGAACGAAGCTTAGCAAGGAATTAGAGAGAAGACGAAACTCAGTTGTGCCTTCAGACTGAGTTACTTCTTGGTTAGCCCTTTCCCCTACTCAGGGACCCACTTCAGAATGGCAGGGCCAGCTCAAGCAAGTGTAAGGCTCTCCACAAAGGCATCCAAATACCTCTCCTGTCTTCTCTTCCCCCTGCCCGCCTGCTTTAAGAGCCAAGATTTAAGCTGATCCCTCTCCCCACACCCATTCCAAACTGCTCTGCCATGCTCACTGCATCAGTCCCACAAGGATGGAGGTTCAACAAGGACAAATGCGGAGTCCTGCACTTGGGACGGAAAAATCCCATGCACTGTTACAGACTAGGGACCGAATGGCTAGGCAGCAGTTCTGTAGAAAAGGACCTAGAAGTGGACGAGAAGCTAGATAGGAGTCAGCAGCGTGCCCTTGTTGCCAAGAAGGCTAACGGCATTTTGGGCTGTATAAGTAGGGGCATTGCCAGCAGATCGAGGGACGTGATCATTCCCCTCTATTCGACATTGGTGAGGCCTCATCTGGAGTACTGTGTCCAGTTTTGGGCCCCACACTACAAGAAGAATGTGGAAAAATTGGAAAGAGTCCAGCGGAGGGCAACAAAAATGATTAGGGGGCTGGAGCACATGAGTTATGAGGAGAGGCTGAGGGAACTGGGATTGTTTAGTCTGCAGAAGAGAAGAATGAGGGGGGATTTGATAGCTGCTTTCAACTACCTGAAAGGGGGTTCCAAAGAGGATGGATCTAGACTGTTCTCAGTGGTAGCAGATGACAGAACAAGGAGTAATGGTCTCAAGTTGCAGTGGGGGAGGTTTAGGTTAGATATTAGAAAAAACTTTTTCACTAGGAGGGTGGTGAAGGACTGGAATGGGTTACCTAGGGAGGTAGTGGAATCTCCTTCCTTAGAGGTTTTTAAGGTCAGGCTTGACAAAGCCCTGGCTGGGATGATTTAGCTGGGGATTGGTCCTGCTTTGAGCAGGGGGTTGGACTAGATGACCTCCTGAGGTCCCTTCCAACCCTGGTATTCTATGATTCTAGACCAGGAGGAGGGGTAACCTGCCATATACTCCTGAAGTGGGGATGGGGTCAAGTGAGCACCAGAGCTTAGTCCCCACATCACAGCATTCCACACCATGTAGCACGAGCACAAATGACAACAGCAGAGCAGCCTCTGTGGGCTTGTCCCACTTCCTTCCACTCCCGAGGCAGCCCTTTAAAACTGCAGCAGAAGCTGCTCTGGGACTTGGATGTGGGGGAGGATGGGCCTAGGGACCATGGAGAGGAGCCCAGCCACCCCAGAGGACTGCAGCTTTGCAGCCTCTTGGAAGGTGCTTATTTGCCTTCAAGCTACAGAGCTAGTGCTGCATAAGGGATCCACCCCAAAATCGCATTGGGGTGGAACAGCTGAGCCGAATGAAGAGGTTGATGAGAACCCAGGCCCTTGACCTGCATTTAACATATGCCCTCCACCCCAAAATAGCAGGCTCAATAGGTGGGCAACAACCCAGAATTGGCTGACCAGTACTCAATAGATAACAGTAATGTATCACTCTTTAGATCCTTCTGCATATCCTTTTATCCAGTTGAAAGGCACCGTTTCCCTGAATGCAGACTAAGGGCCTGTCTTCGCTGGAGTCATTAGTATAAGTTAGGGCTAGTCTACACCGGCAGCGCTTTAAATGTGCCCTGTGTGGTTGCGGCGCACCAGTGCGCCACCTCCACGAGGGGCGTAGCTCCCAGTGCATTGTCTACACTGGCGCTTTACAGCGCTGAAACTTGCTGCGCTCGGGGGGGGGGGTGGGTGTTTTTTCACACCCGAGTGAGAAAGTTGCAGCGCTGTAAATTGCCAGTGTAGACAAGCCCTAGAGCTGCATGCCCTTGCTAGTCAATACTCTCCCCTTTCTGTTGCTTTCTCCTCTCCTCTCCAGATTATTTGCTTCCATCACTTCTCCTTGCCCTTCCTTGTCTTTCTCCAGACTCCCTAGCCACTCCTGGGCTGCTGCAGCTGGAGAAGCTCGTTATGCAGACAACCAGTAAGATTTCCCAGGCATAAGTGCGGAAGTGGCAACAGAACTGGGCTCAGCCTCTTGGAGGGGAAAGTAAGAGTCATCATAGCATTGCAAGCTGGACGGTGTCTAGCCCCATCTCTCTCCCAAACACCCCCATCAAAGCCTGATCCCAGACGGCTCTTTGTTGCACCAACTCCAGCCACCCTGGTGCACCGTGTCCCACCAATAAAGCCCTGGAAGTTGTGCAGTCCCGTAGCACAGGCAGAATCTGAAGTGCAGGAACCATGCGCTCAGCTGCCCTGGCTCCACTCTCAGGTGTGCATGTCAGACATTCCCCTGGCAGTCACCAGCATGAGACACTGGCAGGCACAGGAAAGGACTTAGGCAGGACTGGGTTAGAGCAGCAAGGGGGCAACCGCCCCCATAGTAACCTCAGGCACATCTCGGAGAGAGGGACCACTCCTGCATTTAGCGCCCCTCCTCCTTCTCCCGCTCCCCAGTGATCAGGCACATCCATACTCCCACAGTGGTGCAGAGCAGGTAGCCCTCCCCCTCAGGAAGGGGGGGCGATGTAGTGAATGGAGGGTTCCTTCAATCAGCTCTGAGCATTCGGCCAAGCCCACCTAGATGGGATCCAGGAACTAATTACACAAAAGCTGCCTTTGCGGGCATCAGCCAGGCATCCTGGTTGCTTCCTTCCTGCCCCCTCTGCGCTGAACCCCCTGCCCCTTCCCAAGGAGTAAAGAGATCCTGGTTGTGATTCTCTCCCAGCTAGGTTCTGGGAATATCTGTTGTGCATCTGGGGCCCCAGCTTCTTCAATGCATTGGGGACCCAGCTAACTCGTCTCTGCATCATTTGACATGAGGAAAAGCCATCTAATTGCAAAATCTGCTTCTCTTGAGAGGCTGAGGGCTGCCAAAGCCAAGTAGCTGCAAATTACTTTGGTAGGTACCTGGTGACATTTCCCCTGCTTCCAAAGCAGCATTCCAGATGCAGGCCCCACATTACAAAACACTCCTCCCTGACACCTGGAGGCTTGAGTGACAACAGGATTCCCTGTAAAGACTGAAAATGCAGCTCCCCGTAGATGGGAACCGACCAAGGAAATTTTTCTGCTACAGCCTGGATCTCACCTGCCGAAGGTTAACAGAGCTCTTCCGTCAGAGCCAAAGGCCAACTACAAGCCTTCACTAGGGGGGAACAGAACTGCTGAGCCATGCCACCTGGGAGAGCAGTGACTAGCAGGGTCAGCCAGGGGCTGGGACTGCCAAGGTCAGCAATGGATGCAGGCTTTGTAAGGGTGAGATGTTCTCCAGCTTGACCAAGTGAGCTGGTCTGGCCAAACCATGCAGAAGGAGTATGGGATAAAGACCTTCAGTAATGGATGGGTCAAGCTGTAACTTTGCATCAAGAGCAGCATCAGGGTTAGCAGTGAAGCTCTAATTGTAACTGAGCTGAGAATAGAAACGTCACGCCTAAGAACTCAAGATATTGCATCAGACCAGGGGAAGGGGAGCAGTGTGATGGATCTCAGCAATGCAGTTAGACAGCGAATAGACATGGCAACTCAAGTGGTGACGGGAAGAGAGAAAACAATTTAGTTACCTCTTGATGCAGGGCTCCTTAAGCAGCAAAAGATCAAAGCTGAGCTCTCTTAACGGATCAGAGATTGCTTGTCTGACTACAGCTAACCTAAAGGAGTACAATATAAAAGCCTTGGTGGATCAAATTCAGTCCAGACCTTCTTGGGGTTTCTCCAAGCCAATAGCTGTTAGTGACAGACCAAAGATTCTCAAACTGTGGTCCACGGACAGTTCCCTCTAAGGTGCGCATCTGGGCGGCTGCATGCAAGAGAATGAAGGGCCACCCACCTAATTAGTGGAGCTGCGCAGGCGTGGCTCCACTAATTAGATGACTGGACCCTGGAGAAGACACACATGTAAGGTGAGGTGGTGGTCTTGGGGGGGAAATAGGGGGTAGGTGGGAGGGGGCAGTGGAGTGAGAAGAGGGGGTGGGGGAATTTGGGACGTGCAGTGCTGTGGCGGCCAGAGAAAGACAACTTTCCCCAGCTCCAGGGCTGTGGCCGTCAGGGAGAGATGGCCTCATTCCCAACCCCAGCTCGGGGGTTGCTGCAGCGGGAGAGAGAGGGCACCTCCATTGCATTAGAAAGGCAAGACTACGGATATTAAATTATGAGTTGTGCACTTTTATTTGTAGAACAAAAAATATTATTAAGGTTTTTGTTTTTTTTAATATAGTGTTTTTATCCAAAGTGCTTTACAATAGCTAGCTAACGATGCAAACAACATTTGGAAAGATCATTAAGTCGTCCGCTGAGACCCTCTGCAATTTTCAAGTGGTCTGAGAACCACTGTGATAGACCAAACCCAAGTAAGGAAGTGTTTGGGCAAAAGCATCAGGAATCTGCACTGTGATTACTGATCCCGGACCACTGCTTAAAAACACTTACTGGTTTTGAAGACCTTTGTACTGTCCCAGAGCACTGTAGCCATGGCAGGCTGAGCAATACTAGACCCTAAAAGTCACATAATGCCAAACATCATGCTCTCCCACCCCCACATCAATTTCTAACATGGCAGTAAGCAGCAGATCTGATGTGAATTTTCTGCCACTGGAAACCTGATTCTTAAATGGGACAGCTATCCCATAGTGATTTCTAGCTCCAGCAAAGACAGAGGCTGCTAAAATCATGTCAAAGCTTAAGTGATGGGGAAAACAAGCTATTAAAGAGAATGAGACAATCTGATTCAAGTTTAGAAAAAACATTGCACAGCATTCAACCCTAATCCTGATGGGTTGTGAGACGATGTCAGAACTGGCACAGGTCTTTACTCAACACTAGTACAGGATGCACTCTACCAAATCCCAGACTGATGTTCAACATCCTCCTCAATCCCTCATGTACAGGGAACCCTTGAGGGAGATAGTCACCCAACTTCAAAGGAGGCTTAACCACAGCCACTTCAAACCCTGTTAGTCCCTTGTTTAAACAGCTCTTGCAGAAAAGGAGCTGTTTGGCTTGACATCTCAATGGAGAGGGCTGGTATCCATGGTACAGGGCAAGGTGAGAGTGTAACACAGACATGCCCAGGCACACCCAGGCCCGTTGCCCTGTGTGTGAATACCTCAGTATTGCACTGAAGGGTGCTGGGGGGGTCTGCTGAAAGCCAACAGCCAGCTGATTGCCGTGGTTATTATGATGTGTGCATGGGAAATAATTGGAATTCTGTAACACACAGGAGATTTGGTTTAACAACGGTTAAAGTGAAACTTAGCACTGAGACCTGCCCTGCCTCAAGTGAGCACAGGCCTCCATTAAGCCTGCCCTACATTCATCATTCGGACCAGTGCAGGGTTAGGGTGGCCACTCGCTGGAACACCAGACATTCCAGTACTTCTGGGCATGGCATGACCCCATGCCCCTTGGCGTGACACCACACACACTGCATGTGAGATCACACCACCTAGGGGTGCCATTTGGAGGAGCACACCACTTCGCTCCCGCCAGCATGACCTTGTATGCATGGTATATTCAAGGTCACACTGGTCGGGGCAGAGCACACATTCACTGGGGTGTCCCCGGTTCAATTTGGTCTCCGTATCAGATTGGGGACAAGCCCCCCAGAAGAGCACCGTTCAGTTGATAACCAGACGAATGGCCTCTCCACGCAGGCATGAGGATTTACAAAGACAAAAGAACCCCAAGAAACATTTCTGACTAGGGACCCCCCGGGGTAAGAACAGTGTGTAACTGTGCAGGAGAAGAGAGCACAAGATTTTATCCATTACGAAGGAGATTCTGCCAGCAGGGGTGTCTCATGAAAGGTGGATCCCAGCTTTCTGTACAGGGCAAGAACTGTCAGAACCAAGCCTTGGGTGAGAAATACCTTAGGCAGGAAAGTAACTTGTTACTACGTATAGGTGCTTTATGGTTTTCTTCTACCTGTAACCTTGTTTCCAAACCCTTATATTTGAATCTGTTAAATAAACTTCACTTTGGTTTTACTATAGACCTGTATAAGTGCCTTATGCTAAGGAGAACGTGGAATGAGGTGAAATCCGTGAACTGGGGTGCATTGCCTCCACAAAGGCAGCAGATCAGTGTACATTGCAGGCATCCAGAAGGGACTGGGCACTCCAGTAACAAGGTCCAGTATGCTAATTGCTAGCCCACAGTGGGAAAAGGTGGGGCTCAAAGAGCCAGAGCAGAGCGCCCGGTGTTCAAGCAGCTAGGCTGGGGAGAGTTCCTCTCATGGGCACAGACAGGGCTCCCTCCCGCTGTAGTAGGGATTCACCCCAGACACCCTGGGTAATCCTGAAAGGTGCCAGAGAGCAGGAAAGCAGGTGAACCCATCGTGATACAAGGCATGAGACAAGCTAAAAGCCAGCTGTGTTCCCAGGCAAAGCAGACAGTCAGTTCTTCAGTTATGATTTCCTAGTTATCCTCTTTCATTACATACAGGAATTACTGGCATTTGTTTTGTAACAACTGGCATTTAAAAGCTCACCATAGTTTCTCTGCAATAATATTACCTTGTATTTAATGCTAGCTGTGTAGGAGGGTGTGACTGCAGAGTGATCTTTGATGCAATCTTTCCTGAGCCAGGTAACAAGCAGGGTAATTGACATCCTGGATAAGGAGTGGGGCTGTGGGTGCTGATTAACGCTTCGGACAGGTCTTCATGTACAGTGCTACAGCGGCAGTTTCAGCAGTGCAGCTGCACCGCTATAGCACTATGTGAAGACACGACTATGCCAACGGGAGAGCTTCTCCTGTCAGCATAGTTAATACATCTCCCCAAGAGGTGGTAGCTATGTCAACAGGAGAACTCTCCTGTCAACGTAGGGCTGTCTACGGGGGTGGGGGGGTGATGCCTTCACTGTAACTATGTCGCTCAGGGTGTGGATTTGTCACACCCTGAGCAATGTAGTTCTACTGATATCGGTCTGTCCTGTTACTAGCGAAGGCCAGGTCTACAACACTGGGCTCTAGTGACACTTCCCTGCTCTGGGTTACATAACCCACCCCAGCAGAGTGTGGCCATCCAATTCTAGTAGCTTGTCCAGCAAGACTACAGCCTACTACTGCTACTCTTTAAGGGAATTACTCCTTTATCTCAAGTGCCAGAGGTGTGTGCTTTGGTATTGAAGGTCCCAGGTTCAAACCCTGACACCCTAAACAAAAGGGTTGTTACAGCAACTTGGCCACACTGCACCTATGTAGCATTTGCTATTCCAGCTCCTTTTAAAGATGTAGCTTAGTGATACTGGGCAGGCTTTATCTACACTACACTAAGCCAACCCCCATTAGTAGAATTACAGGGATGTAGTTATGCCAGTCACACAATCACTTCAGTGCTTCACACCAGCACATCACCCATGTAAACTGCACCACATGAGCTCCACTGAGTGTTGCCACTGCTGTGATACATCAGCATAGTTCTCCAATGGTGTGAACTTATTTGATGAAGACAGGGCCTAGGTTAAATATATCACAAAATTCACAGAATCATCAACAGAGCCAAGTGCTGTGGGAGCTTTAACTGTACGTTTCTTGGTTGATTTTAAGCTGTGCAGCCTTCACACTACTAGCACAGCATTTGACCTTTAATAGTCATTCTGCTTCTTGCAGACACTCTTCACTGTGTCAGCATGTGCTGGCTTTACATCACCGCACCAAGGCGCTTTTGCTCTGTTGAAGTTACAGCTCAGGATGAAGAGGGAGCAATTCAGCAGGATCCAGAATGCTGCTCTCAGATCTATTGTTCTACATTTCCTGCCCTCCCCAGGGTTAGCGTGTCCTATGTATAAATATGTATCAATGAACAATGCATTAAAAACAGCTTTTAAGTGACTGGTTGTTATAGTACAACTCACAATAGGGACCTGGCTGTGAAGCTCTGTGTGTTCACAGCCCAAAACGATTTCACTGAATTACTTCCCACCCCCTGCCCTGAAGGGAGAGATTCCAAATTGGCCTGAGCAAGGCAGGGCAGCTTGTAATGGATTAGAAGCTAAGTGACCACCAGATCCTCAGCTACAACAGAAGGACCAGTGCCCACTGATAGACCCACCAGACCCAATCTAGGGCCATGCTGCAGCTGGGGGAAGCAGGGAACTTGAGTTCAGCTTCCAGGTCAGTGACACCTCCTGGGCCAGATCCAACAACATTTTATTCTCTGCCAGCCTGTGCTGTCCTGCAACAGGAAGACGCAGGAGTGGGAAGTCAGAAACACCCAGACTGGGAAGCACAAATCAGAGGCCTCGTTCTCCAAGCATACATGCACACCGTGTGCAGGAGAGGGCTATGTTAGCCTGGGTTAGCTTTAGGCTGCATCATGCATATAGCTGGCATGAGTCGTGCAGAAATACAGCACACACAGTTCCAGTGATAAGGTCCCTTCCCAACTCCTCTGACAAGCACTGAGTGAGAGGCAGAAATCTATATATAGGAATGAACTCCCTACCGCCTCCACCATTTTTTGGTGTGGGAGACAAGGGAACCCTACAAAAAAAAATACACTAAAGGGACTTGGATTTGTGCTTGCTAGTATAATATGCTAACTGAAAAGGAATAGAAGCGTCTCTTTCTGGTCCTAGTTTCACCAGCACAGAACCAGTATGTCGCAGACAGAGTGCCAGTGAAGTGCTCGGTGCTCCAGAGCATCCTCATCAGGTTAGAGCAGCGGTTTTCAAACTTTTTTTCTGGCAACCCAGTTGAAGAAAAATTGTTGATGCCCATGAGCCAAGGGAGCTGGGGATGAAGGGTGTGGGAGGGGCTTAGGGCTGGGGCAGAGGGTTGGAATGTAGGAGTGGGGCCAAGGATGAGGGGTTTGGCCTGCAGGAGGGAGCGCCAGGTTTGAGGGGCTCAGGGCTGGGACAGTGGGTTGGGGTGCAGGAGGGGGTCAGGGCTCTGGGCTGCGGGTGCAGGCTCTGGAGTGGGGCCAGGGATGAGGATTTGGGTGGAGAAATGGGCTTTGGGTTTGGTGGGGCTCAGGGCTGAGGCAGGGGATTGGTATGTGGGGTTGGGTCATGGGCTTACCTTGGGCAGCTCCCGGTCAGCGGGGGTGCTAAGGCAGGCTTCCTGCCTGTCCTGGCAACACGGACCGCACTACGCCACGGAAGCGGCCAGCAGCAGGTCCAGCTCCTAGGGGCTCTTGCCTGCAGGCACCACCCCCCAGCTCCCATTGGCCAGGAACTGGCCAATGGAAGTGCAGAGCCAGTGCTTGGGGTAGGGGCAGCGCACGGAGCCCCATGGCCCCCCCCGCCTAGGAGCCAGACCTGCTGCTGGCCGCTTCTGGGGCACAGCACAGTGTCAGAGCAGGTAGGGACTAGCCTGCCTCTGCTGGGCAGCACTGCCAATGGGACTTTTAATGGCACGGTTGGCGGTGCTGACCAGAGCCGCCATGACCCAGTGTCTTACAGTCCGCAACCCAGTACTTGATCACAACCCGCAGTTTGAAAATCACTGGGTTAGAGTATGGACAGCCCTGTACTGAATGGTGAACTGATTGCAGTGGGGGAGGTTTAGGTTGGATATTAGGAAAAACTATTTCACCAGGAGGGTGGTAAAGCACTGGAATAGGTTCCCTAGGGAGGTGGTGGAATCTCCATCCTTAGAGGTTTTTAAGGCCCGGCTTGACAAAGCCCTGGCTGGGATGATTTAGTTGGGGTTGGTCCTGCTTTGAGCAGGGGGTTGGACTAGATGACCTCCTGAGGTCTCTTCCAACCCTGAGATTCTATGATTCTATGATTAAACCAAATGACCAAACTGCATCTTGGTCATTTTATGCAGCCTGTCTGGCAACAAAGGTACAGAACCACCAACATTTACTTACTAAATCTATCATCTCTCTGCTACATTGAAGACTCCCTGAACTCACCTCCTGCCTGCTAAATTCCCTCTAAACTACACTGCTGCACAGCTGCCTATTAAGCCCCAGACAGGGACCTGCCCTAGACTTGCTGTGGCAGGGGGGTGCCCCTCCCCAGGCCCCAACCCAGCCCTGGCACGGACCTGCCATGGCCTGGGGAGAGGCGCCTCTCCCCCTCCCAGCCCAGGTGCTGCTGCAGAGAGGTGGGGGGGTCCTCTCTCCCCATCATAGCCCCTGGGGCAGCTTGCACCCCAAACCCCTCATCCCTAGCCCCACCTCAGAGCCCACACCCCCAACTGGAGCCCTCACCCGCCCACACCCCAATCCTCTGCCCCAGCCGAGCCCCCCTCCCACACTCCGAACCCCTCGGCCCCACCCCCACCACATGAAATTTTGTTATGTGCAGCAATATAGAGGTGATGTGTCACACAACACCTCCATATTGGTGCACATAAAATGTATTCCACACATGGGCGGGAAAAGTTAGAGGGAACACTGCCTGCCTGGCTTACTGCTACAGTTTTAAAGAAATAATACATGTATCCTCTTCCAGCCTTAGTTTATCTATATTACTGATATTGCTTCATTACGTTGTAGTAATTTGGAATAGTAAGTCTTAGCAAAGGTCTACAAGCAGCTGTTGTAGCAGCAACAACTCAAGCAACTAGAGTTTATTTTCACTTGAGTTCTACTGTATGCCAGTGCGATGGATTCTTCCTAAAAGTGGAGGAGCAACGAAGCTCTGTTCCCACCATGGCCCTGCTCTCCCACCCCCAGGCCCTGCCCCCCCAGGCAAGCCGGAAGCCAGAGCTGGACCAGGAAGCACTGGCCCCTCCACCTACCTGGAGTGGGAGGGCCTGGGAGCAGACCCTGGCCATGTCCCCATTCCTAGGAATACCCCGCCCGGGGTGGGGGGGGTGTCTGTGTCTCCCCAGAGCTGCCTACATGGCTCTTACTCCAACCTGGCTCCGGCGTGGCCGGGGGGCAGGGCCTCGGGGGCCAAAACGCCACAGGCAGGCCATGGCCCTCCACCTGGGAGCCATGGACCCTCCACCTGCCCTGGGCGGGGAGGAGTGGGGACACGGGCCAAGGACTGCTCTCATGACCCCCACCACAGGCAAGTGGAGAGTCCACGGCTCCCCACAGCTGCCTGGGCTGCTCTTATGCAGGCCAGGCTCCAGCTGGACTGTGGGGCGGGGCCTCAGGGGGGAAAGTTGGGGCAGGAGGCTGGGCCCATGGCAAAAAGTGGACAGGGCAGGCCCATCCACTTTCAAAAGTGGTGGGGCCATGGCCCCTTGCCCCCCCGTTCCGGCACCCCTGCTGTATACTGCACCATCTATAAAACATTAAGTTGTTGCACCTTCTTGTCTCTAGAAGTACACTTTGCAAGACCACATCACCAGCACTTCCCTGGCCTCTATAGGCCAGCTGGCAAGGTTCCATGGTGAATGGGACATCAGCAGCACATCGCAGGCTGGGAAGGCATTGAGCAGGAGCCACAACTCCAGAAGTAGAAGTATGGCTGGTTTTGAGAACCCCACCAGATGTGGAAAAGCCTCACCTTCACATATCCAGGTTATGAGGGGCATTCAAGCTCATTACACTGAAACTGGTTGATATTTGCATTTCCTCTTTAAATACCAAAGTGCATCTAGCAAGCAACATAACAAGTACTCATCTAGTATTAACATGTACAGACAGCTACAGGGCATCCAATGCACATTTACATGAGCATTCATAACATGGATCGAGGCACACGTTATACTGATAGACCTGTATTAAGCCTAAAGCCAGGAACAGCAACTGGGCTCTACAGAAAAATCTACCCTATGTCCTGCAGTTGCCCTCTGATGTAGGGTTTTCAAAGCAGCAAAGAGAAACAATGGGCCTGAACAGCATTTGAATGGCATTGAAACAGGAAGCATGCTAATGCCAGAACTGGGGAAAGCATTGTGTCTCCATGAATTGCAGCCTCAGCATGAGAGAGTTGTCACACCGTACCTTTAAAGCCTTCTTCATCCAGCATAATGGTGTAGTCCTCGGGAGTCTCTGTCAAGCTGAAGAACTTGCACCTACCAACACATAATTGAATGTAATGCGCACACTGAAAGAGTCTCCAGTACTGGTTCACTTGCCACAGGCAGAGCAATTCCTCTCAGGTAAGTATAGTTAAGGTACTTTTCCATGGACCTGTATGCTTGCCTCACCCACCATTTCCCCTCTGCAAACTGGAAGGAACCATCTACACTACACAGACACATTTAAGCACTATTGTGCAACACAGCAGTGGCCCAACAGGATTAGAAACACTCATGTTTCACAACAGTGCTTAGACAAGACCTGTTTCCTTCCATCCAATCAAGTTTAGTACTGCAAGATTACTGGCTTTGATTTTTAAAGATGCATCCAGTCTTTGAGGAGGGAGACCCAGGCTATAGCATGTTTTTATAAACCCCTCCTCATTATTATCTACAGTAGGACTTGAAAGCATTAGAACTGTTCTAGCAAGAATCAACATCAAACATGACTCTAGCTAACATGACTGCTCTCTGGCATAGAGCGATGCCCACAGACAGCACCACATCCAAGGGCTGCTGGGATGTTTCAGTGGATTCGGGGTGAGAGGGAATGGTTTTAAAGAGCACACCTGAATTCAGAAGCACACTTCTCAGTGGAGAGAAGACAAGCAGCAGCAGAGTTAAGTGTTCTCATGAAGGGAGCTAGGGCAATTTCATTCACAGACACCCAACAGATGGACCTGGGTTTTGTAGGCATATCAGGACAGGGAAAATCCCCCAGCTGCTGAATCACAAGGAAGTTTGATACAAGCCAGAGAAGCAACAAGCATGGCAACAAACAGCTGCCCAGTGCCAACATTCACTTGTGTTAGGAGTGAGCAAGACCCAACTTGGAGTGAGCACAAAGCGGACTTATCCATGATTGTGTGTGAAAGTCTCAGGTAAGTGTGTCTGGTGCACACAGCCTATCAGCTTCCAAATATACTATGCATTTTTGCACAGGTTAAAGTTCTATTTTACATCAGTACTCGTTATACTGAAGTTCCAGAGCACCAGCCCGTGAACAAGAATGTGCAAAGAGCAATCTAGCACAGGAGTGTGCATAGTTGTGAAAGCATCTTGTAGTATGTGACCCCAAAAAAGCTTTTCATACTCACACTTCTAACATGTGTGCCTACCCTGGGAATGTGGGAGAAAGAAAATGTCAATGTCATGGTCTCCATATTAAAGGAAGACAGGACTCCCTTCACCCTGGCCCAGTTTCATCTTATCATAGAAGCTGCCTACCAAAGCAACATGTACTCCAGCAAGCCATCTCCACACATACAGCCTGCTACGCACTGCATCCCACCTCACCCTGCAAACAAAGCAACCATTCTCCCATAATTTGCCCCAATCCAGCCCATTATCCATGCCCACCCACCCCCCTCAATCCTAGCCCCGACATGTAGCTAAAGCTCATCCACCTGGGATCCTTCAATTACAGCTCATTCCCATTAGCTCCTACCACAACCAGAAAGAGGGAGCAGGATGCCCAGAGGGGAGGACTGAAGGTATCCATCTCCCCACATATCCATTATCTACTACCCTGACTCACTGGGGGCACACAGCTTCTCACCCCAAATTAACCAATCCTCCTGACACCCCCCCCCCATCCCCTCCCCCAACACCAGTATCTCTTTCTCTCCCTGACCCCACCACATGTTCCACAGACCAAGGGCTTTCACAACCCCCTCCTCACATACCAAGGGCAGCCCACAGGCCCATCCACATCCCCAGGGACGCTGCAGTTTGGAAAGGAAGTGAGAGACTGAACCTGGGGCACTAGCTCTTCCATCAGCTGCCCCACAGCCATACTCACCTGATCTGCTCCCGGCCGGCCCACTGCCCTGGTCCCCCTCCCCGTGCCAAGCCGGGGCCCTCGGACCCTCCAGCCCCCAACACGCCAGTGCAAGGCAGGCTCCCCCCGCCCGGTACCTGCTGCGGCGGGGCAGGAGCAGCAGCTTGAGGAGCGGGTGCGTGTAGAGCCAGAGGCCGCGGCGGGCGAGGCTCAGCACCCGCACGCGGTGCTCCAGGATCTGCAGATCCATGGCGGAGCCGCTCCGGAGCAGGCACGGGAGGAGGCAGGGCCCTCTCTCCGCACGGCCGGGCCGGGACACGGCTATAAACGGGCCGCGGCCCCAGCCCGCCCCGCGGGGAGGAGCCCGCGACCCGGATCCTCCCCCGACCCGGCCTCGGGGAGGCGGGCGGACGCACGGCGAGGGCACCCAGCGCTAAGCCGCGCCTCTCTCGGGCCCGGACTCTGTGAGCCGGCTCGGCTCCGGTTCCAGTGGATCTGTGGGTGAGCCTGAGAACTGGCTCCAACCCATTAGCCTCAGCCAAGAACCGGGCCCACAGCCACAGGGACCGCAACATTAGATTCAGCTCCTGAACCCGAGCCCGGGCCGAGCCCTCACCTGATTCCAGCCCAGAGCTGAGCCTACAGGGACCCCAGAACCATATCCCCCAGCTGCTCCCAAACTAGAGCCAACACCTATTCCCAGCCCAGAACTGAACTCACAAGAGGCCCATCAAACCAGCCCACTTCCTAATTCCAGCCCAGAACCAGACCCAAACCAACAGGATCCCAGAACCACCTCCACCTGACTCCCCCATCCTCATTCCTCTCCTTTACATCAGTACACTACAGGGGTGGTAGTGCACCGGAGGCTGGCTCTGATCTGGTGAGATATAAATAACAAGCAGGCTGTACTTTTAGGTTGCTGCTGCAGTGACTTGAACTCAGCCATGTGACTCTTAGGAACTGGAGACCAGTCTTGTTTTCCTGTTTAAATGTGCAGTGCAGTCTATTATGCCTGCACCATAGGCAGACTCCTCCTCCAATGGTCTCCACACAGATGCCCAGTGGTTCTCAACCTTTCCAGACTACTGTACCCCTTTCAGGAGTCTGATCAGACATAAAATACAAAAGTCACAGCACACTATTACTGAAAAATTGTTACTTTCTCATTTAACCATATCATTATCAAATAAATCAATTGGAACATAAATACTGTTCTTACATTCCAGTGTATAGTCTATAGAGCAGTATAAATAAGTCATTGTCTGTATGAAATTTTAGTTTGTACTGACTTCGATAGTGCTTTTTATGTAGCCTGTTGTAAAATTAGGCAAATATTTAGATGAGTTGATGTACCCTCTGGAAGACATCTGTGTACCCCCAGGGATTCACATAGCCCCGGTCACCCGCACAGTGCTCATTCTAGGACTGGGGCCTTGTCCTATATTGTGGCCTTCAGTGTATCTCATTTGCAGGACATGCAACACAACTAATAGGTTTCCCAAGCCGTCAACTGTCCTGGGAAATTGGCCAGGACACCGAGGCACTGAGATTGGCTCAGTCAAACTAGTACTGTTGGCAGGTACATGGAGCCCAGGCCTGCTTCTGAAATGTGCAGGGATCCTATCGTCAGTTGACCTTGTTGCAGGAATCTTATCTCTTTAGACTTCAGCTGTGCGGCCTGAACATTGAACGAATGAAGGTTTTATTTGTATTTAATTTCTTAGGTATTTTTGGGAGGAGGCAATGGGGTTTGAAGGAAAACCAAGAAAAAAATCTCTGTATCTATTCCAACAAGCCTCAACTGGTCTTACTGCTGAGTGACAGCTCGTCTTCCTCAGAAGCCACTCAATGCAACTGGCTCAAAATTATATATTAAAAAACACCCTAATAAAACCCCACCCAATCATCACGTTAGCGTGGAGTCCAAGCATGGAAAATTTCAACCCAAAAGACAATTGTGTGGAAAGCTACAAGCAGCTATTGGCAGAAGGTCATAGCAAAAACCATTGTGCAATTTATCTTAGATGACTGCTGCCCACCAAAGTTATAATTCCAGTTAATCCAGGTTTTAGTTCATCATTGACAGAAATACAAGTTAATTAACAAATGATAAACAGAAGCAGCTGGGCGATAATGGGACTGATGCCATGGAGCTCATTACAGGATAGAACTGATGGGAAATTTTTCAATCAGACTTTGCTGGAAAATACAATTTTGTCAAAAATGCTTTATGTGTGTGGAAATATATCAGGGTAGAGAGCTTCCCTGTGTTAGAATAGTCAATAGTCCAGTGGTTAGGCCACTTACCCACAATGTGGGAAAAACCAAGTTCCAGTCCTTGCGCCTGCTCAGGCAGAATAGGCACTAGAATCTGGGTGTCCTACATTCCAGGTGAGTGTCCTAACCACTATGGGTGGAGTCAAACTCTCTTGTTGGAACTGTTCCACTAAATAATTGAATACTCACTCATGGGGTTGGCTGGTTGTTTTGTTTTTACAAAAAATGTGTGGGCATGTTGTGAAGGACAAAAGTATAATTGGGTTCAAAAAAGAATTTGATGCGTTCATAGAGGCTTCGTCCATCAATGGCTATTATCCAAGATGGTCAGGGACACCATCCTATGCTCTAGGTGTCCCTAAATCTCTGACTACCAGAAGCTAGGATTGGACAATGGGATGGATCACTCAATAACTGCCTTTTTCTGTTCATTCCCTCTGAAGCAGCTGTCCATTGTCTGAAGACAGGATACTGGGCTAGATGGACCATTGGTCTGACCCATAGGCCGTTCCTATGTTGAAAGGTCTCCATTTCATTCTGATGGGGTATTAAAACAAATTCCAAAACCTCAATTTTTTTCATAAAGCCAATGGGCTTGCCCTTGCTTTCAAAGAGAGCAGTCCAAGGCCTTCTTTTACAGCTAACAAACCACGCATCATTTTAAGCTCCCTCATGGGCATGTGTCCTTCCTCTTGTGAGGTGGCTCAGATCTGGGCTCAGTTCTTGCTGCTGCCCTAGAATTCCTTTGTGATCCTAGGAAGACTCTATGTACTCCATCTGTAAAATGGGGAGCATCACACTCCCTTCTCCCATTTTTTATCTGTCTTATCTAGTTAGAGTGTAAGCTTTTCAGGGCAGAGACTGCCTCTCCCCATATGTATGTAAAAGGCCTAGCACAACTGATCTCAGCTGGAATTTCTGGCTGTTACTGGCATACACATACACCATAAGAAACGAGTCTCTGTTCCTGTGACTTGGCAGTCTTCTCCACCCTTTGGACAACCTCAAACACCTGGGACATCCACATATTTGCAAGTAGCACCATGGTGTTTATTGAGTCCCTTCCACCAGTTCAGCCTTGTGCAGCAACATACAATTGGAAGTAAACTTTCCCTGCCTTAGCCCACTCTCCAGGGAGGGGGAGGAAAAGATCTCCCCATCCTGAGATCCTGTTTCCTCTGCCAGCTTTTCCCTTGCACTTCCTTTCTGTCCTTTAACTGTCCCCAGCTGATGGGTTGATTGCTCTCATTAGCTCATCAACCCCATGCCTAATAGGCCACTGAGAACCCATCTGCCAATTAAGTCCACTCCAGGGCAGGGGATAGGTGGGTCAGCACTAAGCTCCTAGTACTCTGTCATGTTCCAGTTTTAAAACCCCCAAATCTCTAAAAGAATTGCCCGTACTGCTGCCAATGAAATCAATGGAGCTTGAGATAACAACAGATATACCATATTACTATGATATGTCATAGTAATATGATATATCTGTCTAACAACAGATACACCTCTACCTCGATATAACGCTGTCCTCGGGAGCCAAAAAATCTTACCGCGTTATAGGTGAAACCGCGTTATATTGAACTTGCTTTGATCCACCGGAGTGCGCAGCCCCCCCGGAGCGCTGCTTTACCGCGTTATATCCGAATTCGTGTTATATCGGGTCGCGTTATATCGAGGTAGAGGTGTATATCATATTACAGCAGCCCTGACATAAAACTGTTGCTTAACTCTAAAAAAAAATCAAATATTTCACAATCTGTTGAAAGCAATGGAGAAAAAATTCAACCATTCACAACACTGAGTTGAAGAATTTTCAAACTTCTACAGTAAACCACTCTTCAGCTACCCGGGGCCAAAAAAATCATGAGGATCTGTTTTTTTCCACTGTGAAATTAATAGATTGTTTGAGTCCTTGCCATATAAACCCTTATGATCCTACTGTGATGTTGCACTCTATATGATTTTATGAAAATATGCTAATGAGTGTGAATATAATATAACTGTAAAAAGCAACAAACAGTGTTGTGGCACCTTTGAGACTAACAGATGTATTGGAGCATAAGCTTTTGTGGGTGAATACCCACTTCATCAGATGCATGTCTGGATTAAGTTTAGAAGTGTGAACAACAAGGGTGATGTCGTGGTGGGAGTCTGCTATAGACCACCAGACCAGGGGGATGAGGTGGATGAGGCTTTCTTCCGGCAACTAGCACAAGTTACTAGATCGCAGGCCCTGGTTCTCATGGGAGACTTTAATCACCTGATATCTGCTGGGAGAGCAATACAGCGGTGCACAGACAATCCAGGAAGTTTTTGGAAAGTGTAGGGGACAATTTCCTGGTGCAAGTGCTGGAGGAACCAACTAGGGGCAGAGCTCTTCTAGACCTGCTGCTCACAAACCGGGAAGAATTAGTAGGGGAAGCAAAAGTGGATGGGAACCTGGGAGGCAGTGACCATGAGATGGTCGAGTTCAGGATCCTGACACAAGGAAGAAAGGAAAGCAGCAGAATACGGACCCTGGACTTCAGAAAAGCAGACTTTGACTCCCTCAGGGAACTGATGGGCAGGATCCCCTGGGAGAATAACATGAGGGGGAAAGGAGTCCAGGAGAGCTGGCTGTATTTTAAAGAATCCTTATTGAGGTTGCAGGAAAAAACCATCCCGATGTGTAGAAAGAATAGTAAATATGGCAGGCGACCAGCTTGGCTAAACAGTGAAATCCTTGCTGATCTTAAACGCAAAAAAGAAGCTTACAAGAAGTGGAAGATTGGACAAATGACCAGTACCAGGGAGGAGTATAAAAATATTGCATGCAGGAGTGAAATCAGGAAGGCCAAATCACACTTGGAGTTGCAGCTAGCAAGAGATGTTAAGAGTAACAAGAAGGGTTTCTTCAGGTATGTTAGCAACAAGAAGAAAGTCAAGGAAAGTGTGGGCCCCTTACTGAATGAGGGAGGCAACCTAGTGACCGAGGATGTGGAAAAAGCTAATGTACAAAATGATCTTTTTGCCTCTGTCTTCACGAACAAGGTCAGCTTCCAGACTGCTGCACTGGGCAGCACAGTATGGGGAGAAGGTGACCAGCCCTCTGTGGAGAAAGAAGTGGTTCNCCTAGGGAGGTGGTGGAATCTCCTTCCTTAGAGGTTTTTAAGGTCAGGCTTGACAAAGCCCTGGCTGGGATGATTTAGTTGGGATTAGGTCCTGCTTTGAGCAGGGGGTTGGACTAGATGACCTCCTGAGGTCCCTTCCAACCCTGATATTCTATGATTCTATGTCATCCACGAAAGCTCATGCTCCAATACATCTGTTAGTCTTAAAGGTGCCACAAGACTCTTTGTTGCTTTTTACAGATCCAGACTAACACAGCTACCCCTCTGATACATAATATAACTGGAATATGCTTCATGCAAAAGGTCTCTTGTAAGGTATCATTACAAATCTTATAATCTACTGAGTGTGGTAATCCTATTTGTATAAATCTACCACTCTTGTATCTGAAACTAGAAATATGAAATATAACTCTGAGGGCCTATTGTAGTTATGCAAAGTGTGGGCCATTAATGGTGGTTTGGAATCTTGATGGATCCCATCAACTAGGACAATTGACTTTGTTTGCTTGCAGGCCTTCCTGTGAGTCAGGCTGGGAGGAATGAAGGCTGGGGTCTCACAGGACATGTAACCATGTCACCTGGTACTGAAATTCATCTTAAACCTGGTGCTTTTCCATTTAGAAGGAGGGGTGGGGACCCAGAGAGACAAAAGATTCCCGCCTTGTGCCAAAGCTATATAAGGGGGTGGAACAGAACAAAGGGGGCTGCAATCATGAGAAATCCCCTAGTTACCACCTGAGCTGAAACAAGGGCTGTACTAGGGGAAAGGATTGTGCCCAGACTAGGAAGACGTCCAGTCTGTGATAGAAGCTTATTGAAACATCTGAGGGTGAGATTTTATCTGTAATCACTTTCTTACTGTATTAGGTTTAGACTTGCGTGTTTTATTTTATTTTGCTTGGTAATTCACTTTGTTCTGTCTGTAATTACTTGGAACCACTTAAATCCTACTTTTTGTATTTAATAAAATCACTTTTTACTTATTAATTAACCCAGAGTATGTATTAATACCTGGGGGGGCAAACAGCTGTGCATATTTCTCTATCAGTGTTATAAAGGGCGAACAATTTATGAGTTTACCCTGTATAAGCTTTATACAGGGTAAAGCTGATTTATTTGGGGTTTGGACCCCATTGGGAGCTGGGCATCTGAGTGTTGGAGACAGGAACACTTCTTAAGCTGTTTTCAGTTAAGCCTGCAGCTTTTGGGGGACGTTGTTCTGACCTGGGTCTGGGTTTGTAGCAGGCTAGCGTGTCTGGCTTGAACCAGCAGGGCACTGAACCCCCAAGCTGGCAGGGAAAACGGGCTCAGAGGTAGTCTTGGCACATCAGGTGGCAGTCCCAAAGGCGTTTCTGCGATCCAACCCGTCACACCTACATTTTATAATATGCACTCACATCAGTCAGAGACACATTCAGACCAATAGCTTCTTCAGTTAAAAGATGGGGATGTGTCAAAATAGGGTTTATAATGGAACATTAGTCGCAATCTCACCTTGGTGTCATGACGAGCAATTCCCTTTGTATGAGATGTTGCTAGCTAGTGGCTGAGCTGTCCTTTAGCTCAAGTGGCAGAGGCCTACATTTTTGCAGCTGTGCGCTGTAATTCTGTTCCCAGCTCCCTTTGTGTGTGTGATTTATTACCCAGTAAATGTGCGCTTGGTCTGCAGTATGTGAGTTCAGAGATATGCTGGGCTTTAATAAGCATTGCTTCCATGCCGGTTGTGCAACATCCTTGCAGAACCTCGCTATTCATGATTTTATCTTCCTACTTGATATGCCTGCTAAATGCCTTGAAGGTTGCTATTGATGGAATGCTTCCAGCTCAGTGACAGGCCAGTGAAAACTTCCCTGTGTTTCATAGTTCGATTTCGCTGGAAATCACAGGACAGTGACAATGGAGTTTGGCCTTTTTGTTGAGTCTGTGCTGATCCCCAACCAATATTATATGTTGTTGTATGTAGAACATGCCTGACAAGCCAGCTGGAAATTAGACTCAATTCACTGCCTGGCCTAGAGAAAGGTGAAGCCCCTCACCAGTCACATTTGAATTTGGGGGTCTGTAAGTAATCAGAGCCTCAGAATATGTGGATTGAGATCTGGAAAATGTATCATGGAAATAATAGGGATTATTATTATTTTATACCATCCACACATGTACTAGGGCTCTGATCCAGCAAAGCACATAGGCATGTGCTTCAACTTTAGTCTCAGTGAATTTCAATGGGACTATTTACATACTTCAAGTGTTTAATTTCTTTGCTGAATTGGGCCTTAGGTGCTTTATAGACTCCACAGAGGAGGTAGGTTCTGGCTTCAAAGAATTTACAATCCAAATAATAGAGAGACAAGATGTGGGAGGTAATATGTTTTATTGAACCAACTTCTGTTGGTGAGAGAGACAAGCTTTCCACCTTCCATACAGCTCTTCTTCAGGGCTGGGCCTGGGAAAGGTACTCAGGAAACCTACACAGCTAAATACAAGGTGGAACCGATTGTTTAGCATAAGTAGTTAACGTGTATTTCAAGGGACCATTCAAGTGAAGTGGCCTGTTAACACCCCTCCAGTCACAGAGCGGGGAAGAGGAGGGGGAGGTAGCTGCGGGGGTTGTTAGTGGGTTACAGATTGTTGTAATAAGCCATAAATCCAGTGTGTCTACTTAGTCCCTGATTTTTAGTGTCTAGCAAAGTTATGAATTTAAGCGCCCAGGCTTGTCTTTTGAAAGTACTGTGCAGATTTTCTTTGAGGATGAGGACTGATAGGTCAGCTATAGAGTGATCGCTTTGTGACAAGTCTTCACCCATAGGTGATACAGTGGTTTTGTCTTTCATCATTTTTCTGTGTGAGTTCATTTGAGAGTTTAGTGATTGTCTGGTTTAGTGCACTGGATGAGGTGCACCACACTGGATTTATGGTTTATTAATCTATAATCCCCCAACAAGCACCCCCAAGCAGCTTTTCCCTCTTATGATTGGAGAGGTCTTAACCTTGAATGGTCCCATGAAATATATGTTAACTATTTATGCTAATCAATCTGTTCCACCAGCTGTGACACTCCCCTTTCCCAGACCTGACCCTGAAGAAGAACTCTCTGTAAGGTCTAAAGCTTATCTCTCACCATCAGAAGTTGGTCCAATAAAAGATATTACCTCTCCCTCCCTCCTTGTCTCTCTAATATCCTGGGACCAACATGGCTACCACAAAATTGAATCCCAATAATAGAGATCCGGGGATATAAACTCCCCTAGAGAGGGGCAGGGCAAGGGAGGACACACATTACAGGAAGGAGACAGTGAGCTCATTCAGTTTAGGCCACACATTTTAAATCCGTTTCGGTGGTTCAAGTTGTGGAGACTGGCTTACTAAAAGTACAGACACACTCATTTTTTGTAGGCACTTCTGCACCCAGGACCAAATATAAACAGCATCCAAAGAACGGGCAGAGAAGAGTGGAGATCTGCTGGGACTTGTTCATTCAGAGATGGGTCCAAAGCAAAACCATGCCTGGTGTGACGGTACCTCCCATAAGGCTTTGTGGGAATATGACATAACTGGAATATGTTTTGTGCTGCCTGTGCCAGGTACATATCTCTGTAAAGGTTATGGTCTACTATATCTATTCATCCCTTTTGTACACATATATCATTTTGTACTTGAGGTTAAGAATATGGATTGTATACTTGCTTGATCTCTAGGTAAGGTTTGTGAGGCATTTGGTCAGCCTCTTTAGGAAGGAATTCACTAGGTTAAGTACCCGATCGGGGAACAATGCATCTTGGAATGCTCCAATCCACATAAGAAGTCTTCCTGGAGACATGCAAGATACCATGTGGGTAATGGCTGCTACCTGCAAATACTGAGTCATGCATGGGCATGTGACCTGCCCATGTGATTCCGAATCTCCATTTTGTAACTGGATTCTACAGAGGGTGAGGAGGGGGTCCCCACCCACAAGAGACAGTCTATTTAAACCCGTGGGAGACCCCTCCATTTTGTCTTCAGCTGGCTAAAGAAGAAGCCTCTCCACCCCCCCAGGATACTTGAAGGAAACTGAAACAAAGACAGTAACTACAGGGGGTGTGAGTGATTGCTGGACCCAGGCTAAAAGAAGATTAGCCTGTAAAAGGGAACATTTTGGAACTGGTGAGGATCTTATCTATATTTAGTGCAATTAGACATAGATTTGCGTATTTTATTTTATTTTGCTGGGTAACTTACTTTGTTCTGTCTGTTACTACTTGGAATCACTTAAATCCTACTTTCTGTATTTAATAAAATCACTTTCTACTTATTAATTAACTCAGAGTATGTATTAATACCTGGGGGAGCAAACAGCTGTGCATATCTCTCTATCAGTGTTATAGAGGGCGAACAATTTATGAGTTTACCCTGTATAAGCTTTATACAGGGTAAAACGGATTTATTTGGGTTTAGACCCCATTGGGAATTGGGCATCTGAGTGCTAAGGGCAAGCAGACTTCTGTGAGCTGTTTTCAGGTAAACCTGCAGCTTTGGGACAGGTGATTCAGACCCTGGGTCTGTGTCTGGAGCAGACGGGTGTGTCTGGCTTCAGCAAGACAGGGTGCTGGAGCCACCGAGCTGGCAGGGAGAACAGGAACAGAGGTAGCCTTTGCACATCAGTCGGCAGCTCCCAAGGGGGTTTCTGTGATCCAACCCGTCACACCTGGTTCCCCCCAGATTTTATTAATGTGGGTGCACCTGTCTCCCACCTACATCCACAAACCAGTCACAGAGGCTTCACTGACCACCAGCCAACTCACTGAGGGCTGTGCTCAGAGGCCACCTTCTGCACTGGGTCCCATTCAAAACCCAGCCAGAGGAAGAGGCGCTCACTCACCTTCTAGCTGAGTGGTTAGCCCACTCACCTGGGATCGGGGAGGGCCAGGTTCAATTAACCACTCTGATAAGGGAGCCCTGTAGCAGAATATCCCTCAGTAGTGGTTAGCCCACTCTCTGGAGAGATTGGAGACCCCTGTTCAAATCCTTTCTCCCCCTGTGGCAAAACAGGGGGAATTGAACACGGCTCTCCCACATCCCAGGCAAGTGCTAAATACCAGGCTCAAAGTTAGAAGGTCACAGCCAGCTTGTTGCTCCAGTGGCATAACGTGCCTAACCCTAAAGAGGGTTCCCAGCTTCAGAATCACAAGCTGCCCATCTCCATGAGAGGGGTGGGGCTTCTCACATACCTCTCTGGCTGGCATCTCCTATTGACTAGCTTAGGCAGCTCCCCACCTAGGGTGCAGGGGTTTGTGAATTGCAGTCCTAGGTGCCTTGCTCACCCCCATTCATTATATAGGGGCTCAGGCACCTGACTCAGGCTTTGAGAATTGCAGTGAGTTTTCCAGGTGCCTAACCCCTTTGGGGCATTCAGCCCTAAATCCCCCCAGGCTTTGCCTTATGGCCCATTCCCAGGCAATCATTAACTACCCAGTACAGGATCACACTGAGGTAGATTACTAGTGGTTTACTTATGTTCCTAGTGGTTCAGTCTCACAGCAGGCCACAAACCTGGATCCACTCCCCAACCTGAGCCCTCCCATTCCCCCACGAATCAAAGCAATGGGTACGTGCATGTCTGGGCAGTGTTCAGAATCAGGTGCCTCTTGATTCCCAATAATAATGACCCATGGCCTGGGACACAGATTCTTGTCAACTCACTAATTCCCTTCAGGCTTTGCCTCATGCCCTTTTCCTAGCCAATCATTAACTACCCAGTAAAGGATCACACCAGGGTACATTACTAGTGGGTTACTCATTGGGTCTACAGTATTTATCCGGGTGGACTTATGCCTTCCTATTACTGTCTCACTTTCTGGCTACTGCCATGATAGCACATTCCTTCAGCATGGAAGTCCAGTCAGGAAGGAGGGGTTACTGAGTTAGGAGTCTTGTGGAACAAAAAGGGGAACCAGGGCTGGGGGTCTGGGAGTAGAGGGGCTGCTGGATAATTGAGGCTCCGGGTGGGGGCCTGTTCAGAGTGAGCCTGCAAATAGTAGAAGGTGCCTACCATCAATCAAACGTAGGCCCCGCCCTCTGACTCCTCAGGCCACACCCACCTGTCACCCTAAGGCCCCCTGGGTGTATTACTTCTTGGGGCAAGATGGACATAAAGGGTGTCATGTGATCCCTCTAAGAACTCCTTCCACCACCCTCTATCAAACAGGATGGGTTTCAGCTGCAGAGGACCTCCCCGAGAGCAGATTTGACCAATCAGGGGGAGTTCTGCTGACCTGCCCAGAAGAGGGTTGTGTGACCCCTCTAAGAGCTCTCCCTACTGCCCTCTACCAATCAGAGCATAGCACCACCCCCGAAAGTCCCAGCGCCATGCGGAAGAGGCCATTTTGTTACAAGAACGCATATTTTAGAAATTGTGGAAACACAGAGGAAACATGGACTCCTTCACCACCCCCATGAGAACTTCAGACTTTGTTTTAGGTCCGAGGGCCTTCGACCATATGTGGAGACAGCGCTACATCAGCGACAGTTCCGAGGAGGAGGAGGGAGCGGCTGAGGGCAGCCCTTTGGTCCAGCCATTGATGGATACAACGGAACCCGATCCCGAAACCCAACCGCCCGTGAGGAAGACCGATGAGCATGACGGCCTCTCGTTTTCCACCCCCATGGAGGAAGGTGACCACGGCTCCTGGGAGTCACCGGTGGACAAGGTGAATGGAAAAGACATCACTCAGGTAAATGAATAATTAAGAAGTGACGGTCAAGCATGTTCTTGGAACAAAATGGTCTCTTCCACGTGGTGCTGGGACTTCCGGAGGCGGTGCTGTGCTCTGATTGGAAGAGGGCAGTATTGGGAGCTCTTACAGGGGTCACACGACCCTCCTCTGGGCAGGTCACCCCGCCCCGGAACTCCCCCTGATTGGTCAAATCTGCTTTTGGGGAGGTCCTCTATGGCTGAAACCCATCCTGATTGGTAGAGGGCGGTGGGTGGAGTTCTTAGAGGGGTCATACGACCCACTGGCAGACAGATCACCCCGACCCGGAACTCACCCTGATTGGTCAAATCTGTTCTCAGGGAGGTCCTCTGCAGCTGAAATCCATCCTGATTGGTAGAGGGTGGTGGGAGGAGTTCTTAGAGGGGTCACATTAAACCCTTTGCTTCCGGTCCTGTGTCTGTCTTGACCCCAGAAGTAATACCCCCAGGGGTGGGTCTTAGAGTGACAGGTGGGCATGGCCTGAGGGGGTCAGGGGTCAGGGCCTACGTTTGATTAATGGTAGGCCACTTATACTACTCCTGCACAATTTCTACCAGCCATTTGGATAGATCAGTATGTAGGCCTGTTGGCCTGGCTGTAAGAGTGAGGTGCCATGCATGGGAAAAGGTAACCAACAGAAGCAGCCTCCTCCCTCTCCCTGATACGCCTGCTTTTAATACTGCACCAACATTCATAACACTGAGGAAGGCCCATAGGCCAGATGCTTCCCACCGAGTTCTAGAATATGGTCCCGGAGACTAGAGGTTCCAAGATGCAATGATCAGTCATGGTCCAGCCAGGCCTACACTACTGCATGCTGGGACCTGTAGTCTCTGCAGGCATCTCCTCTTGATTAAAGATGAGGACAGCTACAGTCTACTCCAGTTTAGGGCAATGAGGTGTTGCCCTTGGGCTCCCACCATATTGTTAAATCCTCAGTTTAGCAGTGTTTGGACCAAGTTACTCCACATTTGCACTGGTGTAACCAAGAGCAGGAAGCAGCCCCCACTGCTTACCATGACCCTGCCCATGACAGTAATAATTCCTCAGTTGCCTCAGGCACTATATGCAATGGCTTGATTTGTGGTGTGTGAATGAGGACCCCAAACTGAGAATTTATCTGGAGCTCCTAGAAATCTTAAACACCCCACATGCCCCCAGCCGGACACTGGAACTGAGTTCCATAGGATTTATGCAGCGAATGTGTCTTCTCCTTTGTCTCTGGACTCAGACAACAATGCAGGCATCTATCAGGCATCTATCAGGCTCATCATGTGAAACATGAGCAATCCTGGACGACTTGTTCAACTAGGGAGGCTTCTACATAGCAAACCAATAAATATTCACAGGTCATTAACCCCAAAGTCCAAGGTGTTGGGTTCCAAGGGACATTTGCTGAGATTAGTGGCATTTATCCCCATTCCCCAACATACTGATCTTTCTCTTTCTCCCCCAACCCTCTTGAAAGGCAAATCAGACATGTTGTGCACGAGGCACAGGCCCTGGGAGATGGGAAAGTTCAAAAGGAGACTGAACAGGATCCCAGGCAATGTTAAATATCTCACTGAAACACACACAGAGAGCTCCTCCAATAGGAGGGGGGAGACTAATGATGAATCTTAAAGGAGGTAGGCCTCCCTCGCCAGCCAAGGCTTGGCAGCTGCTCTGGAGGCCTTAGCTTGGCCTGGTTTCAAAGGTCGGATTCCAAGCGAGTAAATATTTCATTAAATCCATGAGCACAGGACCTGGGGAACGCCTTCTGATTTCACCCTGAGCCCTCGCACAGGGAAGGGCTATGGTGCAGTTGTGAGGGGCAGAGGTACAGTCTGATACTCTGGACCTCCAGCCCCCTAAATCACTACACAAACCAGGCCCTTACACCCTTCTGCTTTACATGAAACCTGGCCAAATGAGAGCGCGATCGCATTTTCCATTCAAGCAGGCAGCATCACTCACTCAGACCTGGCCTCTGCCCAGGTCTGGCCTGTGACTGTCACTTGCTCATTTCAAATTAATTCATACAGCACAGCATGCTGCTGGAGTTTCCTTTCCCATCCTCTATGGGGAGATTTCTCTTTTTTTCTCACAGCTTTCCTGTGCCTCAAATTTTAAAGAGAAAGTGACTCTGATCAGAGGCACATCCCAACGCAATAGCCTGTTGGTATAATTATATCTCCCATCACCGAGGCACAGAAGTTACTCCAAATGCTCACTCCCTACTAAAATGCTCTGCCCTACTGCCCTCTGGGGCAGCAGGTGGCAGCTATTTAGCAGTGCACACCCACACTACACCACAGTGACGGGCAAGAAGCACAGAAATAGCCAACTGATATTGGAGGGGGAATGTAGGGAAGCAGAATGTAATTACGTAAACTGGAATTTTCCTAGGACACTAGCACAGTGGTTTTCAACCTTTTTTTCATTTGCAGACCCCTAAAAATTTTCAAATGGAGGTGCGGACCCCTTTGGACATCTTAGACATTGTCTGCGGACCCCCAGGGGTCCATGGCCCACAGGTTGAAAACCACTGCTCTAGGGTTCAAGTATCGGGGGTAGCCGTGTTAGTCTGTATCCACAAAAACAATGAGGAGTCTGGTGGCACCTTAAAGACTAACAGATTTATTTGGGCATAAGCTTTCATGGGTAAAAAACCCTCTTCTTCAGATGCATGGAGTGAAAATTACAGATGCATGGAAGAAGTGGGATTTTTACCCACAAAAGCTTATGCCCAAATAAATCTGTTAGTCTTTACGGTGCCACCGGACTCCTCGTTGCTCTAGGGTTAACATCTTGGCTCTTGCAAAAAATCCGATGTGGTTGTTAATAACCCCAAGCGATGAGGGCCTTGGTTTTACATTTCAGCTGAAAGACAGCAATGCTCGTAGCACAGGGTCCACTAGTACCGTGCTGGGGCACTGGATCAGTACTGACTCGATGGGAAATACACTTTTTACTAGATCACCAATACCTCTTCCTGCAGTCAGGGCCGGCTCCAGGCACCAGCGCAGCAAGCTGGTGCTTGGGGCGGCCCAAGGAAGGGGGCGGCACGTCCGGGTCTTCGGCGGCAATTCGGCGGCGGGTCCCTCTCAGAGGGAAGGACCGGCCGCCGAATTGCCACCGAAGAATGAAGCGGCGCGGGAGAGCAGCTGCCGAAGTGCCTCCGGTCGCAGCTTTTTTTTTTTTTTTTCCCCCTCTTCGCCGCTTGGAGCGGCAAAAAAGCTGGACCCGGCCCTGCCTGCAGTACCTTGCATTTTCCTTGAAGGTCTCCCACCTGAGTACAGGCCAGGCCAAATCTTGCTTGGTTTGTAAGTGGACCCAAAACTGCAGTCTCAGGTAGCATGATTGCAAGCTGAGTTGAGAGCAAATAGTAGCCATAAAAAAAATGCATCAGGGATGTGAAAAATGTTATTCCCTCGGGGCTTAGTGCTCTCCACACTGAGACTCACACTGGGGCCAGGGAGAAAGTGTACAATGCCTTGGAGGAAACTGACATGATTCTGAAGCTAGGGTGCATGTCAGGGGCAAACTTGGGGGGAGCTTCTGTGCATGGTTCTGTGCTCCAGCAGTCCCCATGGGGGATACTGGCCTTTTGGGGGATACAGAGCGACATATAAAGGGAGTGAACACGGAGCAGAAGTCACATTGCAAACAGCAAAGGGTCCACTCCAAATCTTCAATACACAGAGAGACTCAAGAACCCGAGGTTACCTACTGGCATACAGAGACACCTGGAAGATTATCTCCCCGATTCATCAAAGCACTTAAGCATGTGATTATATTGCACTGAAGTCAATGGGATTTGCACGTGTGTTCAGTACTTTACCGAACTGGGGCCTGCATTGGATTTAGCCTACCATTTGGTAACAGAGAGAATAACTGCCTCCACTGGGGTGACCAGGCGTCCGGTTTTCGACCAGAACACCCAGTCGGAAAGAGATCCTGGCGGCTCCGGTCAGCACCACTGACCGGGCCATTGACCGTCTGGTTGGCGGCACCACGCAGCGGGGCTGGCAGGCTCCCTGCTAGCCTCCACACCGTATGGCTCCCGAGAAGCAGCCGGCATGTTCCCCCTCCAGCTCCTACGTGTAGGGGCAGCCAGGGAGCCCCGCACTCTGCCACCGCCCCAAGAACAGCCCCCACGGCTGCCATTGGCCGGGAACCATGCGGACAGGGCAGCGCGCCTCAAGCACCTGGCCACTCCTCCGCGTAGTAGCTGTAGGGGGGATATGCCACTGATTCCAGGAGCTGCTTGAGGTAAGCGCCGCCCAGAGCCTGCACCCCTGACCTCCTCCTGCGCCCCAAACCCCTGCCCCAGCCCTGATCCCCCTCCTGCCCTCCGAACCCCTCAGCCCCAGCCTCCTCCTGCACCCCAAATACCTCATCCCCAGCCCCACATCAGAGCCCACACCCCCAACCAAAACCCTCACTCCCCCCCACGCCCCAACCCCCTGCTCCAGCCCTGATCCCCCTCCCGCCATCCCATCCCCTCAGTCCCAGCCCAGAGCAGCCTTCTGCCCCCCAAATACTTCAGTCCCAGCCCCACAACAGTTCCCGCACCCCCTTGCGCCCTCTCGCATCCCAACACACTGCCTCAGCCTGGAGCCCCCTCCCTCACTCTGAAGTCCTCATTTTTGGCCCCACCCCAGAGCCTGCACCCCCCCAGTCGGAGCCCTCAAACACTCCCACACCCCAGCCCCCTGAGCCAGCCCGATGAAAATGAGTGAGTGAGTGAGGGTGCGGAGAGCAAGCAACAGAAGGGGGGGTGATCGAGGGAGTGGTGGGCGGGGCCTCAGAGAAGGGATGGGGCATGGACGGGGTCTTGGAGGAGCGGCGGGGCAGAAGGCGGGGCAAGGGTGTTCATAGAATATAGAATCATAGAATATCAGGGTTGGAAGAGACCTCAGGAGGTCATCTAGTCCAACCCCCTGCTCAAAGCAGGACCAACACCAACTAAATCATCCCAGCCAGGGCTTTGTCAAGCCAGGCCTTAAAAACCTCTAAGGATGGAGATTCCACCACCTCCCTAGGTAACCCATTCCAGTGCTTCACCACCCTCCTAGTGAAATAGTGTTTCCTAATATCCAACCTAGACCTCCCCCACTGCAACTTGAGACCATTGCTTCTTGTTCTGTCATCTGCCACCACTGGGAACAGTCTAGATCCATCCTCTTTGGAACCCCCTTTAGGTAGTTGAAGGCTGCTATCAAATCTGTCCTCACTCATCTCTTCTGCAAACTAAATAACCCCAGTTCCTTCAGCCTCTCCTCGTAAGTCATGTGCCCCAGCCGCCTAATCATTTTCGTTGCCCTCCGCTGGACTCTCTCCAATTTGTCCATGTCCCTTCTGTAGTGGGGGGACCGAAACTGGACACTATACTCCAGGTCTGGCCTCACCAGTGCTGAATAGAGCAGAATAATCACTTCCCTCGATCTGCTGGCAATGCTCCTACTAATACAGCCCAGTATGCTGTTGGCCTTCTTGGCAACAAGGGCACACAGCTCACTCATATCCAGCTTCTCATCCACTGTAATCCCCAGGTCCTTTTCTGCAGAACTGCAGCTTAGCCAGTCAGTCCCCAGCCTGTAGCAGTGCATGGGATTCTTCCTTCCTAAGTGCAGCACTGTTGAACGTCATCAGATTTCTTTTGGCCCAATCCTCCATTTGTCTAGGTCACTCTGGACCCTATCCATACCCTCCAGCGACTCTACCTCTCCCCCCAGTTTAGTGTCATCTGCGAACTTGCTGAGGGTGCAATTCATCCCATCATCCTGATAATTAATAAAGATGTTGAACGAAACCGGTCCCAGGACTGACTCCTGGGGCACTCTGCTTGATACCGGCTCCCAACTAGACATCGAGCCGTTGATCATTACCTGTTGAGCCCAACAATCTAGCCAGCTTTCTATTCACCTTATAGTACATTCAACACTAACCCAGGAACCTATCCTTGCAACAAAGCCCGTTGCCAACTCTGTACACATATCTATTCAGGGGATACCATCATAGGACCTAATCACATCAGCCACACTATCAGAGGCTCGTTCACCTGCACATCTACCAATGTGATATATGCCATCATGTGCCAGCAATGCCCCTCTGCCACGTACATTGGCCAAACCGGACAGTCTCTACGTAAAAGAATAAATGGACACAAATCAGACGTCAAGAATTATAACATTCAAAAACCAGTTGGAGAACACTTCAACCTCCCTGGCCACTCGATTACAGACCTAAAAGTCGCAATATTAAAACAAAAAAACTTCAAAAACAGACTCCAACGAGAAACTGCTGAATTGGAATTAATTTGCAAATTGGATACCATCAAATTAGGTTTGAATAAAGACTGGGAGTGGATGGGCCATTACACAAGGTAAAACTATTTCTCCATGCTTATCTTCCCCCCCGCCCCCTACAGTTCCTTATATCTCCTTGTCAAGTGCTGGAAATGGGCCATTTTCATTACCACCACAAAGACCTTTTTTTTCTCTCCTGCTGACAACTGATCACTCTCCTTATAATGTGTATGGTAAGATCCATTGTTTCATGTGTGTATATATATATCTTCCTTCTGTATTTTCCACTGCATGCATCCGATGAAGTGAGCTGTAGCCCACGAAAGCTTATGCTACAATAAATTTGTTAGTCTCTAAGGTGCCACAAGTACTCCTGTTCCTTTTTGCGGATACAGACTAACACGGCTATTACTCTGAAACCTGTCATAGAATCATGGAATCATAGAATATCAGGGTTGGAAGAGACCTCTGGAGGTCATCTTGTCCAACCCCCGGCTCAAACCAGGACCAATCCTCAACTAAATCATCCCAGCCAAGGATTCCAGTTCCCTCAGCCTCTCCTCATAAATCATGTGCTCCAGCCCTCTAATCATTTTTGTTGCCCTCCACTGGACTCTTTCCAATTTTTCCACATCTTTCTTGTAGTGTGGGGCCCAAACCTGGACACAGTACTCCAGATGAGGCCTCACCAATGTCGAATAGAGGGGAACAATCACGTCCCTCGATCTGCTGGCAATGCCCCTACTTATACAGCCCAAAATGCCATTAGCCTTCTTGGCAACAAGGGCACACTGTCGACTCATATCCAGCTTCTCATCCACCGTAACCCCTAGGTCCTTTTCTGCAGAACTGCTTCCTAGCCATTCGGTCCCTAGTCTGTAGCAGTGCATGGGATTCTTCCGTCCTAAGTGCAGGACTCTGCACTTGTCCTTGTTGAACCTCATCAGATTTCTTTTGGCCCAATCCTCTAATTTGTCTAGGTCCCTCTGTATCCTATCCCTACCCTCCAGCGTATTTACCTCTCCCCCCATCTTAGTGTCATCTGCCAACTTGCTGAGGGTGCAGTCCACTCCATCCTCCAGATCATTAATGAAGATATTGAACAAAACCGGCCCCAGGACCGACCTTTGGGGCACTCCGCTTGATACCGGCTGCCAACTAGACATGGAGCCATTGATCACTACCCGTTGAGCCCGACGATCTAGCCAGCTTTCTATCCACCTTATAGTCCANTGAACAAAACCGGCCCCAGGACCGACCCTTGGGGCACTCCGCTTGAAACCGGCTGCCAACTAGACATGGAGCCGTTGATCACTACCCGTTGAGCCCGACGATCTAGCCAGCTTTCTATCCACCTTATAGTCCATTCATCCAGCCCATACTTCTTTAACTTGCCGGCAAGAATACTGTGGGAGACCGTATCAAAAGCTTTGCTAAAGTCAAGGAATAACACATCCACTGCTTTCCCCTCATCCACAGACCCAGTTATCTCCTCATAGAAGGCAATTAGGTTAGTCAGGCATGACTTGCCCTTGGTGAATCCATGCTGACTGTTCCTGATCACTTTCCTCTCCTCTAAGTGCTTCAGAATTGATTCCTTGAGGACCTGCTCCATGATTTTTCCAGGGACTGAGGTGAGGCTGACTGGCCTGTAGTTCCCCAGATCCTCCTTCTTCCCTTTTTTAAAGATGGGCACTACATTAGCCTTTTTCCGGGGGCTCGCCTGATTGCCATGAGTTTTCAAAGATAATGGCCAATGGCTCTGCAGTCACATCCGCCAACTCCTTTAGCCCCCTCGGATGCAGTGTATCCGGCCCCATGGACTTGTGCTCATCCAGCTTTTCTAAACAGTCCCAAACCACTTCTTTCTCCACAGAGGGCTGGTCACCTCCTCCCTATACTCTGCTGCCCAGTGCAGTAGAAATAGAAATTGTCCCCTACAGTTTCCAAAAACTTCCTGGATTGTCTGTGCACTGCTGTATTGCTCTTCCAGCAGATATCTGGGTGATTGAAGTCCCCCATGAGAACCGAGGGGGACCGTCTCAAAACCAAAACCAGAAGTCCCCCCATGAGAACCAGAACTGTGGGATACCATATTAAAAGCTTTGCTAAAGTCAAGATATATCACATCCATCACTTTCCTAGTATCCACAGAGCCAGTTATCTCATCATGGAAGGCAATCAGGTTAGTCAGGCATGACTTGCCCTTGGTGAATCCATATTGACTGTTCCCGATCACCTTCCTCTTGTCCAAGTGCTTCAGAATGGATTCCTTGAGGACCTGCTCCATGATTTTGCCGGGGACTTAAGTGAGGCTGACCGGTCTGTAGTTCCCCGGGTTCTGTTTCTTCCCTTTTTAAAATATGGGCACTATATTTGCCTTTTTCCAATCATCCGGGACCTCCCCCGATCGCTAAGAATTTTCATAGATAATGGCCAATGGCTCTGCAATCACATCAGCCAACTCCCTCAGCACCCTTGGATTCATTAGATCTGTACCCATGGACTTGTGCACGTCCAGCTTTTCTAAATAGTCCTTAACCTGTTCTTTCACCACTGAGGGCTGCTCACCTCCTCCCCATACTGTTTTGCCCAGTGCAGCAGTCTGGGAGCTGACCTTGTCTATGAAGACCAATGCAAAAAAAGCATTGAGTACTTCAGCTTTTTCCACATCATCTGTTACTAGGTTGCCTCCCCCATTCATTAAGAGTCCCACACTTTCCCTGACCTTCTTGTTGCTAACATACCTGTAGAAACCCTTCTTGTTACCCTTCACATCCCTTGCTAGCTGGAACTCCAATTGTGCCTTGGCCTTCCTGATTACACCCCTGCATGCCTGAGCAATATTTTTATACTCCTCCCTAGTCATTTCCACTTCTTGTAAGCTTCCTTTTTGAGTTTAAGCTCACCGAAGATTTCACTGTTAAGCCAAGCTGGTCACTGCTCTACAGCCAAAATGCTTCTGAAATAAATGTAGTCAAACTTTACTAATTCTGGGTCACTGAGAACGAAAATGATGCTTAAAATTGTTGATTGGCTCTAGTTTTCAAGATATGCTATTGGGTCAGTATATATGACCCTTGACTTGGGAATGGCGGAGGATAAGTGAGTTATAAAGGGAAGGGATCTCAATTTAAACCAGAAATGACTAAAATACATCTTTGACTGGATCTATGAATAAATCTATGACTGGGTTTGGACAGTACTTGCTTTTTAGGCAAAACAATGAATGATGCAATCTGAAGCTGGTATTGCGTCATACAGGATATGAATTGCATCATGTTATTCCTAGAAGTCATGGATAATGCAATCATAACGAAGCTTACATCACTCTGCTGAACAAATTGCCCTATATCAGCTCTAGAAAACATACAGTGTCGTGCTCTCTTATTTGTCAGTGTTTGATTTTGCAAAGGGACACATTTCTGTTTAGCCAAAGTGAGCAGAGATGCCTCGTACTTGTGTGAACAGTGCAGATAACTTCTGCTATGTTTGTGGTGAAGTGACTTTTGCATCACAAAAGCGCAGTATAACCACTATGGTTAAGAAAGCCTATCACCTTTATTTTGGCTGCAAAATTGGAGATCAGGACAAGAGGTGGGCCCCACACATATGCTGCAACACTTGTGCAACAAATCTTCGCCAGTGGTTGAACAGGAAAAGGAAATCTATGCCTTTTGCAGTGCCAATGATTTGGAGAGAGCCAACAGATCATACCAGCAATTGTTACTTCTGCATGGTGCCTCCAGTTGGGAAAGGTGTGTCAAAGAAGAAAAAGTGGACTGTGCATTATCCAAACATTCCATCAGCTATACGCCCAGTACCCCACGGAGAAGGACTGCCGGTTCCTGATGCACCAGAATCATTCTCACTTGAGTCAGACGAGGAAGAGGAAGAGGATGAAACTTCTGGTCCTGAACCATCAATGTCACAGGACCCACATTTTCTCCCATCCTCCTCCTCTGAACCACACCTCATAACACAAGGTGAACTGAATGACCTTGTCAGGGATTTGGAACTACCCAAGAGTAAGGCAGAGCTGTTGGGCTCCAGACTACAGCAGTGGAATCTCCTGGCAGGTGATGTTAGGGTTTCCATGTTCCGTGACCGTCAAAAGGATCTTGTCCCATTCTTCTTCATGGAAGGTGATCTTGTAGCCTGCAACAACATCGATGGTGTGATGGCAGCCCTCAACATCGTTCACGATCCAGATGAGTGGAGACTGTTCATTGATTCATCGAAGACGAGTCTTAAAGCTGTTTTACTGCATAATGGCAATGTTTTGCCATCAATTCCAGTTGGTCATGCAGTCCATATGAAGGAAACCTATGACAACATGAAACAACTTTTGAGGTGCATAAACTATGACCAACATCAGTGGCAGCTTTGTGGCGATTTGAAGGTTGTTGCTCTCTTGCTTGGTCTGCAGGCTGGATACACAAAGTACTGCTGTTTTCTCTGCGAATGGGATAGTCGTGCAAGAGATTCCCACTACATCAAGAAAGATTGGCCACTCCGACAGTCATTGGAGCCTGGGAGGAAAAGTGTTCAGCATCCACCACTTGTTGAATCAAGGAAGATTTTGTTACCACCCTTACACATCAAGCTGGGTCTGATGAAGAACTTTGTCAAGGCCATTGACAAAACACAAGCAGCTTTCAAGTACCTCCGTGGAAAATTTCCAAGGTTAAGTGAAGCTAAGATAAAGGAAGGTGTCTTTGTTGGTCCTCAGATTCGTGAACTTCTTCGAGATGATGCATTTGACCATGCACTGCGTGGCAAGGAAAAGACGGCATGGAAAGCCTTCCAGTTAGTGGCAATAAATTTTCTCGGAAACAACAAGGCACACAACTACAGGTTGTTGGTGGAAAACCTCCTCAAGGCATACAAAAGCCTTGGTTGCAACATGTCACTAAAGATACATTTTTTGCACTCTCATCTAGATTTTTTTCCACCGAACTGCGGAGCAGTGAGCGACGAGCACGGCGAGCGATTTCACCAGGACATTGCAACAATGGAGAAACGCTATCAGGGCAAATGGAGCCCATCAATGCTTGCAGACTATTGCTGGACAGTGACAAGAGATGCTCCATTTAATGAATACAAGAGACAAGCCAAGAAGCGCCGAGTAGACACTGAATAGGACTAAACTATGTACATAATAGTTTTTTGCCTTTTGTTTCATAATAAATTTTATTTATATAACCCTTTTGCTGATTTTTAAAGTGTTACATAAACAGGACAGGTGAAATATTATCATGTAAAGCAACCATAAACACATGAAAAGACCTAGGTTTACAATTTATGATTAAAACTCTACTATCTACACAATATACATAGACATAAAATGTAAAAACTTAAATATCTTAGAAACAGTAGCCAATCAGTTGTTTTAATTGTCATATTTGAATTCAGCACATCAAAATACATAATAAATATCACATTTTATTTCTGAAGCAGACGACTTCTCAAAAATTGTAGACCAGTGTCGCCTGCCATATTTACTATTCTTTCTGCACTTTGGGATGGTCTGTTCCTGCGCCCTCAATAAGGCTTCTTTAAAATACAGCCAGCTCTCCTGGACGCCTTGCCCCCTCACATTAGCTTCCCAGGGGATCCTGCCCATCAGGTCCCTAAGGGAGTCTAAGTCTGCTTTTCTGAAGTCTAGAGTCCATATTTTGTTACTCTCCTTTGTTCCTTTTGTCAGGATCCTGAACTCGACCATCTCATGGTCACTGCTGCCCAGGCTGTTCGGTTTTGTGCAAGTAGAAAGTTGGCAACCGTAGCCTCCACTGCAGGAATCCCTTGGTGAAATACAATGGCCTGTACTATGCAGGACATCAGATCACAGTGGTTCTTTTGGATCTTAAAATCTATGGGCCTGGTTCTCACAGCAAGGCCCATGTCAACAGTTTGGCACAGTGAAGTGGGGACTTTAGTGTAAAGAGTTTCAGGCCCTTTGAATCTATACATACAGTCTCCTTTCCTGGTCTAGAAAATTTCAATATGTAATTTTTAATTTTATTTTATTCTATTTTTTCATGTTTATATTATATTATTTTTACATTATTTCATAGCATGTCAGTGGTAGTGGTGCATAACTATGGCTGACATGTCATAATACAACACAATAGTTGCGATAGTCTATTATTATTTTTTGTTTTTAAAATCATTAAGTGTCTAAGAGTTTCACAATGTGTCAAATAGTTTAATTACAACACAGACATTTGTTACCAGATTTGCCTGTTACTTTGGGGTACGCTCATTTATTAGGGTTACTCTTCTGGGAGGGAGGTTCTGTAATTCTATTAATGTATTGCTTGTGTCACTTGTGTTTTCATATGGAGCTCTACTACTCACTTCTCCAAGTCCCCTCACAGTGGACACACACACACACACACACACACACACACACACACACACACACACACACACACACACACACNCACACACACACACACACACACACACACACACACACACACACACACACACACACACACACACAGAGTCTGAGTGGGCTGGATCAAGCAGCACTTTCAAGCTGCCACCCTTATATGCCCCTGGACTCAGTAGTCTGGGTCGAGCAGCACTTTCAAGCTGTCCCAGGTTCAGCACGTCCCTATCCCCACTTTCACGTTACAATTGTACTGGTAGTAACCCACTTGATGAGCAAACCCCACAGGATTTTTGGGCGCTGCAGGGATCTTTAGCTTAGGTAAGAGAAGCGTTGCTGCAGAGTAAACAGGGAAGCTAAAAACACAAATGAGTAAAGTTCAGAGAGAGAGAGAGAGGGAAGCAACCAGCCTAACCATAAAAGTTATTTATTGAATAATAGTGATAACTACACAAGGAGCCTAAACCAACATAACAGTTACATTATTAAAGGTTACAAAAGTAATATATAGAAAACTATATCTGCCTGAGGTAGAAAAGAAAACAGAGAGAGAGAGAGAGAGAGAGAGATGGGATCTCACTAATCCACGAAGCTTGAACTGGTCGGGGTTCCCAGGTGAAGGTGGTAGCTCAGGGTCCTGAGTGCTGGAGATAGTCCAGAGCCCTCAGCACGATCAGTCATGAGAAGATGAAATTCCACTGGAATTGATGCAGAGTTGTATCCATGCATCAGAACACACTTGAGCGTGGGTAGGGGTTTTTTGTAGGGAAACAACAATGGTTCAAGGGAGAACACTGGATTTGTTTATGGGTAAACTGATGCCTCAAGGGTTTTTCTTTAGGCAAGACAATAGGAGCTGATCACTCCTAGCTATGGGTGGTGTTCCTTCCAGGGAGCTCACAATGCAATTAGGCTGCTTCAGTATTTTGGATATCAATCAAGGATTCATTACTAGAATTGGTCTGATAACTGCTGAGCTGGGTGTGTGCAGGCGTGGGTTCATTAACATCTGGAGCAGAGATCCCCCATGATGCAGTGCTTCCCTGCTTCTCTGGTCCCAGAGTTCAGTGCGGTTCTTGCCTTGGAATCTCTGTTCTCCATTCTGTGTGCTAATAGAGATGCCTCCTTGTCCCATCTTCGATGCAAATGAGGCTAGGGGAGTTGCCTTAATCCTCTCACCCTTGTCAGGAGGGGTCTAGGTGTGTCTCCCACCCCCTTCACTGCTCTCTGCAAGTCTTCTCTCTGATCAGTTTTGGTTCAAGCAGAGGCTGGGGGAGGGGGTGTCCTTTCATGAGTCAGACAGGCTGGATACTGCGCCCTGGTTCCCCAAGAACACAGAGCTGACTGGTATCACAGGAGACACTTTGATCCAGAAAAGCAGATAAGATGTTTCCATCAGAACTAAGCAGCAAGCTGCCCTTAATGATTTTAAAAATAAAAGAATATTTCAGCTATCATATTATGCTGTGGCAGTAGTAGACGTGCACTACCACTATTGATATGTCATAATGTCATGTAAAAAATCATACAAATAATATAAAAATGAAAAATAAAATAAAATTCAAAGAAAACTTGAATTAAAAAAATAATTTTGAAATGTCCTCCCACCCCACCACCCCCGGAAATTTAATCAAAATCAGTACAATTTTGGGGAAAAAATTGGTTTGGTTGAAATAGCTTTTTCTGACAAAAAACTCTTTCAATGAAAATTTTCCAACCAGCTCTATCAATATACCGCTCTGTGCCTCAGTTTCCCCATCTTCAAAATGGGGTTAATACACCTCTCGTGCACAGTGCTATGAGATCGAGAGAGAGATGCTAAGGTCAGAGGGGACCACTGTGATCATCTAGTCTGACCTCCTGCATAACACAGGCCAGAGAACTGCCCCCAAATAATTCCCAGAGAAGAGCTTTTAGAAAACCTCCCATCTTGATTTAAAAATGTCATTGATGGAAACTCCACCATGCCCCTTGGTAAACTGTTCCAGTGGTTAACGACTCTCACTGTTGACAAAAAGAGAGCACGAGCACTAGCTTAGGGGATTTCTTCCTAATTTAAAGAGATGAGCCAAACTCAGGGCACATCTCTCTGAGCCCCAGACCCATCCTTCACTTAACTTTGAGAATTCAGCTAAAGTGGGATCTGAATCTTAAGGATCCCTGGTTTGCCCAGCTCTCATTCAAATGTTGCCCATGACCGGTGGGGGTTTGGGGCTAAGAAGACCAGTATCCAAACCACCAAAAACACACCCAGTTTAAAACTGTGCCAAATAGGCCCTTTACTGAACATTTCCCAGTGCGTTTGGACTCAGGGCCTGCTGGAGGGCACCAGAGACCTGCTCCATGCCTTTTCCCAAACTGCCCGGCTGTCTCCTTGCTTTAGGGTGACCAGACAGGAAATGTGAAAAATCGGGATGGGGGTGGGGGGAATAGGAGCCTGTATAAGAAAAAGACCCAAAAATCGGGACTGTCCCTATAAAATCGGGACATCTGGTCACCCTACCTTGGTTGAACTGAGATGACCCCAATCAACTAGCCCAAATATCTTAAGGCATTAGTGGCAACACATTTTCCTTCAAGATATGGATCCAGCGCTGATTGTGCCTTCCTAGTTCTGGGGGTGTTTGGATCTGGGGTTCTGAACCAGGCCCATCTTCAGTTCAACCTTTTCCAATCCTCTTATCTGATTTGTTCCTTCCCAGAATATCACAGGATCTGTCTGGGGTTCATTAGACAGGGCTGTTGCAATCCTTATCTGTGCCTTGGTTCTTTGGAGGACTCATGATTGCCATTCTTTTTGTTTTTGCTAATGGCCTTCCTGATATGGTTACGCCAAGACAGAAGCATGTTGCAAATCTAGCAGCTCGCATTTGGGCTTACCCCGATAGGAGAGAGTTCTCGGACTTTTTCTGGCCATTGCCTCGTGGGCTGATGCCAGGACTGCTCCCCTCCCCCATGGGACTGCAGTGGCAGTGTTTAAATAGCACATGGCCTTTCTCTTGCTTATCTCTCCACTCTTTCACAGTGAAAAGTGTGTGGGTTGTCATCGCTGTTCACTGGGTAGTGAACCACCAGTTTGGGGTCCTGCACAGGGAAAGTGCTGTCATTAGAGCTTTGCATTGATATAGAACAAGCAGGGCGACTGGGCAGCTGTAACAAACCCCACACTGACTGTCCATGCCAATTGCATTCCATCGCCCAGCTTCGGACCCTGCTGTTTGTGAAAGTAGAATGAATTATATTGTAAAAATAGAATGGATTAAAGAAATGCTGTATGTTCCTTTAAGCAGGAATAAGGAATGTTGAAATATAGTTGTCAGGAAGAGAAACATTAAGGTATGAGACAATGAGTCCACTTAAGCTAATGGTGGGACATTAACAGGAGATCGGTAAGAGTTAGTAAGGAAATAAGATATGTGTGTCTAGCCCCAGGTAAACTTATCAGTTTTGCTTCCTTTGTTTTCTTGTTACGTTCGCCCCCCTTTTATCTGTATAAATAAGATAGTTTGAGTCTTGCATGATGCTCACATTATCTGGGTGTATTAGCAGAGCGCTGTGCTAATAAACAGAGTGGTCTAACAAATTGTGAGTCCTGAATCTTACTTTGACATGTTCTTTCACTCCAAAGCTCCCTTTGTGTATCCTTTGCCTCTGCCCCAGCACTCCCCAGCTCCTACTGCCCCAGGGAGTGAGACAGTCCCAGATCTCTCATTATTCAGCTCCTACTGCCAGAGTTCTCAACACTGGCCATGTTGGTGCAAGCTCCTCCTGTCTCGCCCTGCCTGTCCAAAGTGCCTCAATGCTCACCCAAAGGGATCCCTGCCAGCAGTGAGAGGGGAATTGACTCTTCCTGGTCCATTCTGCCCTGGGCTGCTACACTGAGGGTACCAATTGGCATCAGGGCCAATTGTGGTGGGGTCTTTCGTGATGTCGCCACCTGTCCATGAGGCCCTGGATTGGGACCTGCTAGACTCCTTTCACGTGTCACTGCGTTGCCACCAGATGGTAGTGACTGTCAGTCACTAACCTCAGCTGGACTCCGTAGAATCTAGGCAATGACACAGTAGGGCAGAGCCAGTCATGCCAGCCATCCTCCAAAAGTGCTGTGAGCTGGACATTCAGAGGTGAAAGTGTTTGTAGCTCGTCCATCCCCCCCTT